>JAACNH010000312.1:103640-171154 GCA_019447015.1 Hymenochirus boettgeri
GGAAGGGAACCGTCTGTACACAGAGAGGAGAAGAGTCTGTACAACGAGAAGAGAAACAGTCTGTACACATGAGAGAGAACAGTCTGTACACACAGAGAGAGAAGGGAACCGTCTGTACACAGAGAGAGAAATCGTCATCTGTACACCGAGAGAGACAGTCTGTACACAGAGAGAGAAGGGAACAGTCTGTACACAGAGAGAGAAGAGGAACAGTCTGTACACAGAGAGAGAACAGTCTGTACACAGAGAGAGAACAGTCTGTACACAGAGAGAGAAGGGAACAGTCTGTACACAGAGAGAGAACAGTCTGTACACAGAGAGAGAACAGTCTGTACACAGAGAGAGAAGGGAACCGTCTGTACACAGAGAGAGAACAGTCTGTACACAGAGAGCGAAGGGAACAGTCTGTACACAGAGAGAGAAGGGGACAGTCTGTACACGAG
Organism: Hymenochirus boettgeri; assembly: GCA_019447015.1. Classification (NCBI taxonomy): domain Eukaryota; kingdom Metazoa; phylum Chordata; class Amphibia; order Anura; family Pipidae; genus Hymenochirus; species Hymenochirus boettgeri. Next base: position 104,084 of record JAACNH010000312.1, read on the forward strand.
AGAGAACAGTCTGTGACACAGAGAGAGAAGGGAACAGTCTGTACACAGAGAGAGAAGGGAACAGTCTGTACACAGAGAGAGAGAAGGGAACAGTCTGTACACAGAGAGAGGACAGTCTGTACACGTGAGAGAAACAGTCGTACACAGAGAGAGAGGGAACGTTGTACACAGAGAGAAGACGTGGAACAGAGAGGAACAGTCTGACACAGGAGAAGGGACATTGTACAGAGAGAAGTGAACAGTCTGTACACAGAGAAGAACAGTCGACACAGAGAGAGAAGGAAACGCATCATGAAATAACTGACTAGTAATTAAAGGTAAATTATATTTCAGGATTCCATAAACACAAAGCCTATTTGCATCTGGTTTTGTTTATAACAGGTCACCCAGAATGAGATTCACTATGAGTTACCACGTGACATAACGTGACAGTTACCACGTGACATAACGTGACAGTTACCACGTGACATAACGTGACAGTTACCACGTGACATAACGTGACAGTTACCAGGTGACATAACGTGACAGTTACCAGGTGACATAACGTGAGAGTTACCACGTGACATAACGTGAGAGTTACCAGGTGACATAACGTGAGAGTTACCAGGTGACATAACGTAGAGTTACGGTGACATAACGTGACAGTTACCAGGTGACATAACGTGCACAGTTACCACGTGAATAACGTGACAGTTACCACGTGACATAACGTGGCAGTTACCACGTGACATAACGTGAGTACCACGTGACATAAGTACGTTACCAGTGACATAACGTGACAGTACCAGGTGACATAACGTGAGAGTTACCAGGTGACATAACGTGAGAGTTACCAGGTGACAACGTGAGAGTTACAGGTGACATAACGTGACAGTTACCAGGTGACATAACGTGAGAGTCAGGGACATAACTGACAGTTACCAGGTGACATAACGTGAGAAGTTACCAGGTGACATAACGTGACAGTTACCAGGTGAATAACGTACAGTTACCAGGTGACATAACGTGACAGTTACCAGGTGACATACGTGACAGTTACCAGGTGAATAAACGTGACAGTTACCAGGTGACATAACGTGACAGTTACCAGGTGACATAACGTGACAGTTACCAGGTGACATAACGTGACAGTTACCAGGTGACATAACGTGACAGTTACCAGGTGACATAACGTGACAGTTACCAGGTGACATAACGTGACAGTTACCGGACATAAAGCTGACAGTTACCACGTGACATAACGTGACAGTTACCACGTGACACGTGAAGTTACCAGTGACATAACGTGACAGTTACCAGGTGACATAACGTGACAGTTACCAGTGACATAACGTGACAGTTACCAGGTGACATAACGTGACAGTTACCACGTGACATAACGTGACAGTTACCAGGTGACATAACGTGACAGTTACCAGGTGACATAACGTGAGAGTTACCAGGTGACATAACGTGAGAGTTACCACGTGACATAACGTGACAGTTACCACGTGACATAACGTGACAGTTACCAGGTGACATAACGTGACAGTTACCAGGTGAATAACGTGACAGTACCAGGACATAACGTGACAGTTAACAGGTGACATAACGTGACAGTTACCAGGTGACATACGTGAGAGTTACCAGTGACATACGTGACAGTTACCAGGGACATAAGTGACAGTTACCAGGTGACATACGTGAGAGTTACCAGGTGACATAACGGAGAAGTTACCAGGTGACATAATGACAGTACCAGGTGACATAACGTGACAGTTACCGTGACAAACGTGAGAGTTACATTACCAGGTGCATAACGTGACAGTTACAGTGACATAACGTGACAGTTACCAGGTGACAATAACGTGACAGTTACCAGGTGACAAACTGTGACAGTTACCAGGTGACATAACGTGACAGTTACCAGGTGACATAACGTGACAGTTACCAGGTACATAACGTGACAGTTACAGGTGACATAACGTGACAGTTACCAGGTGACATAACGTGACAGTTACCAGGTGACATAACGTTGGACAGTTACCACGTGACATAACGTGACAGTTACCAGGACATAACGTGACATTACCACGTGACAAACGTGACAGTTACCAGGTGACATAACGTGACAGTTACCAGGTGACATAACGTGACAGTTACCAGGTGACATAAACGTGCGAGTTACCACGTGACATAACGTGACAGTTACCAGTGACATAACGTGCAGTTACCAGGTGACATAACGGTGACAGTTACCAGGTGACATAACGGTGACAGTTACCACGTGACATAACGTGACAGTTACCAGGTGACATAACGTGACAGTTACCAGGTGACATAACGTGAGGTACCCGTGACATAACGTGACAGTTACCAGGTGACATAACGTGACAGTTACCAGGTGACATACGTGACAGTTACACGTGACAACGTGAGAGTTACCACGTGAATAACGTGACAGTTACCAGGTGACATAACGTGAGGTACCACGTGACATAACGTGACAGTTACCAGTGACATAACGTGAGAGTTACACGTGACATAACGTGAAGTTACACGTGACATAACGTGACAGTACACGTGACATAACGTGAGAGTACCACGTGAATAACGTGAGCGTTACCAGTGACATAACGTGACAGTTCCGTGACATAACGTGACAGTTACCAGTGACATAACTGACAGTTACCAGGTGACATAACGTGACAGTACCAGGTGACATCCACGTGACAGTTACCAGGTGACATAACGTGACAGTTACCAGTGACATAACGTGACAGTTACCAGGTGACATAACGTGACGTTACCAGGTGACTAACGGACAGTTACCAGGTGACATAACGTGACAGTTACCAGTGACATAACGTGACAGTTACCAGGTGACATAACGTGACAGTAACAGTGACATAGTAGTGACTACGTGACAGTTACTGGACATAGTAGACAGTGATAACGGACAGTTACCATGTGACATAAGTGACAGTTACCATGTGACATAACGTGACAGTTACATTGACATTGTGACAGTTACCATGTGACATAATGTGACAGTACCATGTGACATAATGTGGCAGTTACCATGTGACATAATGTGACAGTTACCATGTGACATAATGTGACAGTTACCATGTGACATAATGTGACAGTTACCATGGACATAATGTGGCAGTTACCAGTGACATAATGTGACAGTTACCATGTGACATATGTGGCAGTTACCAGTGACATAATGTGAGTTACCATGTGACATAATGTGACAGTTACCATGTGACATAAGTGGAGTTACATGTGATAATGTGGCAGTTACTGTGACATAATGTGCAGTTACCAGTGACTAATGTGACAGTTACCATGTGACATAATGTGACAGTTACCATGTGACATAATGTGACAGTAGTCTTCCTGGTTAAGCTTCAAGATTTCCATATTGGCTCGCTAGAGTTTGCAGTGGCAACTAAAGATCAGGATGTAAAGTGCCCCTCTTGGAAGGTAAAGATCTCAGCCCCTTCCGGTTACAGGATTCAGGGTGAGGTTGCTTATTAAATACTCATAAATTAGTCCAGGGAACTCTGAGCATGAGCAAAGTCTCTGACTCCAGAAAAGGGGCAGGCCAAGATCGAATGAACAAGAGTAACAACATTTTAAAAGTGTTTCCAAATCACCAGATACTTGTACATTTAGTCCTATGGATGCTCCCCATTTACAGAATCCACTTAATTATTGTAAATTAACATATTATTACAGAACCTAATGGCTTCCTTAACTGAACGAGGACCTAAAGGCAATTCTTTTAAATATAAGTTCCCCCATTGTTAGAAGAATATGACACCACGATGGTTTTATATTTTGACTCTAGTTCCCCTTTAAAGATAAACTATGTATACTTCACTGTTCCTTCTACAGGATAAATGATCCGCTGAGCAGAATAACATTTGGAATTGCCTGAAAGAACTTTCCTATTCCCACTTCTATTTCTGTGCTTTCTTGTCTATTCCAGCTGGAAAGAATAAAGGGGAAGTAGATGTCGTTTTGAATGGAGGGGCTGTGTGTGTTCCTGGAAATCGGTGAATTGACGTTATTTTTGTGCCTCACCAAGAATAGGAGCTGCGTGCTAAGACACAAACAATAGCACTAATTAAGGACATCCTAATAACATGGCCTTCAGAATACAGCCAGAATACTGCCCAAATGCATACAATTCCCAGCATTCTCGGCAATCTGGTGGAAACCCAAAAATTGACCATACACTAACATGGACTTTCTAAACCACAAATGGTTTTCCACTTTATATTTCAATACCATATTATCAAACTGCAAACATGGAGGGTCATTGACTAAAAACTTTATTCCCCTTTTGAGAACTGGTTAAACCAACCCTACCAACATCAAAGGTAAAAAAAAACAAAAAAAGTTTAATGAACAGTGACACCTACTGGCAAGATTCAACATTGCTGACAAATTCTATTCTCTGCCAGAACACACCCATTGGGGTTACACAAATCACAGCAACCTGTTTACACTGATTTTCAAAAACAGGCTTACAAGCGCAATTCAGACATATAGGGTCACCTAAAGTTAGTAGAAAGTGCAGCATGGTAGTTCATACACATACAAATCCCCTATTAGACATCCAGCCAGAGTTGCCAGGTGTCCCTATTTGGATGCGATTGCCCTGACTGCAGGGACAAAACCGGGTTGAATCCCGTCCAACAAGGTAAGGCAGCTACGTCCCTGGAACATCCACTTCTGCCCTGTTACGCCCCTAGCCCACATCTGGTAGGCACCACGCCAGTCTCCGCCCTGTCCGCCTACCGTGATGTCATTGATGTCCATGTTCCCCCCTCCCGCTAAGGGGAGGGTGAAATCTGGTAACCCTGCCTCCAGCCATGTGTGGCGAACTGACATTTAGCTGAATGTCACCTATCCAATCCCATGAGCACTATCTCTATTATTTTATAAGCAGCAAATTAGAGAAGAATAAATCATCGATGTAGCGGTGCTGAATAGAGGCAGATGAACACTTTAGTTCATTTAAACACCCTTTATAAAAATAGTCCCAACTAGTCACTGCCTCAGGACTGGCCCACTAGTCTGAGGGGCAAATGTCCCCGGGCTGGTCTCTAATAAAAATTTGGGCTGCCACAGAAGCTATTAGTAAGTTCATGCTTGTACAGTGCAAGTGCACACCTCTAGCTCTAACATGGGCAAGGAACAGGAATCTCTCTTCAGATAGTTTACCAGTCAGCCCAGTTTATTAGCAGCGTTAGTTAGTGATCAGTTCATTAGCCAGTATTATCAGCCCCCCAGTTCATTAGCCAGTGTTGTCAGCCCTCCAGTTCATTAACCAGTGTTAGTCAGAACCCCAATTTATTATTCAGTGGTTGCCAGCCCTCCAGTTCATTATCTTGTGTTAGTCAACCCTCCAGTTCATTAGCTTGTGTTAGTCAGCCCTCCAGTTCATTAGCTTGTGTAGTCACCTCCAGTCATAGCTGTGTTAGTCAGCACTCCAGTTCATTAGCTTGTTAGCCTCCTATTAGTTGTGTAGTCAGCCCTCCAGTTCATTAGCTTGCGTTAGTCATGTGTTAGTCAGACATTCCTGACTTCAAACGGCAATTGGAAAGTATCCCTGGATCAACCAGATCTACAGTATATATATTAATCCAGTAATTCTCAATATTATATAGTATCCTCGTACCAACCAGAACTACAGTATATGTATTAAATACCAGTAATTCTCAATATTCTATAGTATACCAGTACCAACCAGAACTACAGTATATGTATTAATACCAATAATTCTCAATATTATATAGTATCCCTATACAACCAGAACTACAGTATATGTATTAATACCAGTAATTCTCATTATATAGTATTCCTGTACCAACCAGAACTGCAGTATATGTATTAATACCAGTAATTTCAATATTATATAGTATCCCTGTACCACCAGAACTGCAGTATATGTATTAATACCAGTAATTATCAATATAATATAGTATCCCGTGACCAACCGAACTAAAGTATATGTATTAATACCAGTAATTCTCAGTATTATATAGTCCCTATACCAATCAGAACTACAGTATATGTATTAATACCAGTAATTCTCAATATTATATAGTATCCCTGTACCAACCAGAACTGCGTATATGTATTAATACCAGTATTATCAAATATATATGTATCCCTGTACCACCAGAACTAAAGTATATGTATTTATACCAGTAATTCTTAATATTATATAGTATCCCCGTACCAACCAGAACTACAGCATATGTATTAATATCAGTAATTCTTAATATTTTTAGTTTTAGAAACTTATCCGCCCACTTTTAAAGCTATTCAATGAACTGCCATTACCACATCTGCTGGAAGACGTTCCACGGTGTCACCGTTCTCACTGTAAAGAAACCTTTCCTAACCTGAAGATGAAACTGCTTTTCTTCCAATCTTAAAGGATGTCCACGGTCCTCTATATGACCTATTAGTAAACAATGCACCAGAGAGTTTATTGTATGGCCCATTAATATACTTGTATAAATGGATCATATACACATGCAAACGTCGCTTCTTCAATGTAAACAGCCCTAACTTGTCTAATCTGCCTGCATATTCAAGCCCTTCATTCCCCTTATTAATTTAGTTGCCCTTCTCTGAACTGCTTCCATTTCCGAAATGTCCCTTTTGTATATGGGATTCCAAAACTGCACAGCATATTCCAAATGAGGCCTTACCAGTGCCTTGTAAGAGGGAGAATAATATTTTTCTCCCTTGAATCTATTCCCCTCTTCATACAAGACAATATCTTGCTAGCTCTAGCTGCTGCTACCTGCATTGTTTGCTACAGCTAAGTCTGTTATCTACCAGAACCCCCAAATCTTTTCCATTTCAGATGCACTTAACACAGATTTATTTATGGTGTAGGAGGCACAGGGATTATTAAATCCCAAATGCATCACCTTCCATTTATCAACATTGAATCCCATCTGCCATTCTGCTGCCATTGTGATAATCTATCTAGGTCTGCTTGCAGCACTTGCACATCATTGGAATTTTCCAAAGCTCCATAGTTTAGTGCCATCAGCAAACACAGAGACCTTGCTCTCAATGCCCCTCTAAGTCATTATAAAACAGATTAAACAGAAGTGGCCCCAGTACGGAACACTGAGGGGCCCCGCTTATAACTTAAGAAAGAAAGTATACCAATCCACTGCCATGTCAGAATCTATTCTCACTCGCTTCTTCATAAAAACCAAGTAAGTTAATCTAACAACATCTACAGTTTTTCTCATAAATTCTGACATAGTAGCAAAGTAATTGAATTAAGACATCCATCCATCTAGTCCAACCTTTATACCCTCAATAACCCTACCTCACAGATGATCCCGAGGAAGGGGGGGGGGGAAGTCCCAACCAGAACTGCAGTATATGCATTATACCAGTAATTCTTAATATTATATAGTATCCCTGTACCAACCAGAACTACAGTATATGTATTAATACCAGTAATTCTCAATATTATATAGTATCCCTGTACCAACCAGAACTACAGATATGTATTAATACCACTAATTCTCATATTATATAGTATCCCTGTACCAACAGAAACACAAGATATAACCACGTAACCAATAGAATAGCCCTGACCAACCAGAACTACAGTAATATAATACCAGGTAAGCTCAAATAGATAGTTCCCCCTACCAACCGCAACACAGTCTTGCAAAACCGTCAGATTCTCAATAAGTTCCCCAGTACCAACCAGAACAACAGAGAGGCAGGAATACAGGAAGGCGCAGAGGAGAGCGGAGCCGGGACCAACAGAACAGAGAGGGAGGGAGGAAGACCAGGAGGCGCAATCTTGGAGAGTAGCCGGGGCCCAACCCAGAATACAGGGAGGCAGGAGACCAGAATGCGCAAGAGGAGAGAGGGAGCGGGACCACAGAAGCGAGGAGAGGGAGGAAGACCCAGGAAGGAGCAAGAGGAGAGAGGAGCTCCGGACCAAAAACGAAACCGACAGGATCGGGAGGTGAAGGCCGTAGGGCGCAAAAGGAGAGTAGGAGGCGGACCCAAGGGGAGAAGAGGAAGGGACAACGAAGGAGAAGACAGGGAAAAGGGGAAGGACAATGGCAGAGGCGAAAAGATAAGGGATAAGAGAGGAGGGAGCAGGGCAGGGAGAAGCGGACGGGACAGAGAAGAGCAAGAGAAGGGAAGAGATGGACAAGGGAAGAGAGAAGTGAAGGGAGAATGGAAGGGAGGAGAAAGGGTGAAGGGAATGGGGAGGGAGATAGAGGAGAGGAGGGACGGGAGCGGGAAGGGCTACCGAAGGGACAAAGAAGATAAGAGAGAAGGGAAGGGAGAAGAAAGGGACAAGAGACGAGAGGAAGGGAAGGGGAAGATAAGGAGAAGAGAAGGACAAGAGAGAGAGAAGGGAAGGGAGACGATAAGGGAGAAGATCTGCGAGATATGACAAGCGAGAGAGAGGGAAGGGAAGGAAGGAGAGAAGAACGGGCGAAGAGGAGGGGAAGAGAAGAGAAGAGAGAGAGGGGGGGAGAAGAAGGACAAGAGAAGAGAGGAAGGAAAGAGAAGGTAGAAGGACGGGAGAAGAAAAGGGAGAGAGGATGGGAGAAGAGGAGGGTATAAGATAAGAGAGGAAGGGAACGAGCAGAAGCGAAGTGAAGAGGAGGGAGAATTAGAAGGGAGGAGAGAAGGTGAGGAATAGGAGGAGAGGAGAGAAGCGAAGGGAGAAGGGCATTGTATTTCGAAGAGAAGGGAAGAGGAGGGAGAAGGAACAGAGAGGGACGGGGAATGAGGAGGGAGAGGGAAGGGAGAAGAGGAGGGAGAAGGGGAGAGAGAAGAGAAGGGAGAAGGGAAGAAGAAGAGAAGGGAGAAGAGGAGGGAGAATCGAAGGGGACAAGAAATCGAGAAGATAATGGCCAATGAGAAGAGAAGAGCAGGGAGAAGAGGAGGGAGAAGCGAATAGAGAGGGAAGAGAGAAAGAGAATGGGAAGAGGATGGGACCAAGAGATAGAGAGAAGAGAGAGAGAAGGGAGAAGAGAGACGAGAAGGGAGAGGAGCAGAGAAGGGAGATAGAAGGGACAAGAGAAGATAGAAGAGAGGGCAGAAGAGAAGGGAGAAGAGGAGGGAGAAAGAAGGGAGAATCGAAGAGAGAAGAGAAGGGAGAGAGAAGAGAGAAGAAAGGGAGAAGAGGAGGGAGAAGATAAGCTATCAGGTAAGAGAGGAAGAGAATGGAGAGAGAAGGGCAAAGAAGAGAGAAGAGGAGAGAGAAGACAAGAGAGAAGAGGAGGGAGAAGAGAAGGGAAGACAGAAGGGAATGGGAGAAGAGGAGGGAGAAGAGAGAAGAAAGGGCGATTAGAAGGGACAATAAAATCGACTAGCATGGGAGGAAGATAAGGACAAGAGAAAGAGAAGGGAAGAGAGGAAGGGAAGATAAGGGATAGAAGAAGGGAAGGGGAGCAGGAGGAGGATAAGGGAGAAGAGAGGGAGAAGATGAAGGGATCCCAACGAATAGCGACTGGACTTCGAAGAGAAGGGAGAATAGAAGGGACCACTGAAGAGAGAGGGAAGGGTAGAAGGAGAAGGGCGAAGGGAGAGAGAAGGGGAGTAGGAAGATAAGGAGAGAAGGGAAGGGAGAGAGGATGGAGAAGAGAGGAAGAGAAGCTATAAGATAAGGGACAAGAGAAGAGAAAGGAAGGGAGAAGAGCAAGGGAGAAGAGAAGGACAAGAGAAGAGAGAAGGAAGGGAGGAAGAGAAGGGAGAAGAGAAGAAAAGAGAAGGGAAAGAGAAAGAGAGAAGGGAAGGGGAGAGAGAATGGGGATAGAAGGGCAAGGAAGGAGAAGGGAGGGAGAAGAGAATGGAGAAGGAAAAGAGAAGGGAAGGAGAAGAGGAGGGAGAAAGAGAAGAGATATAGGGAAGGGAGACGAGGGGGAGAAGGAGAGAAGAGAAGAGAGACGAGAAGGGGACCAGAGAGAGAGAGGGAAGGGATCAGAGAAGTAGAAGATCAGGACACATAGAAGAGAGAAGGGAAGGTAGAAGAGAAGGGAGAGAGAAGAGTAGAAGAGAAGGGACAAGAGGAAGAGAGAAGGGAAGAGAGAAGGGAAGGAGAAGGGAAGAGAGAAGGGAAGGGATAATAGGAGGGAGAGGGAGAAGGGAAGGAGAAGAGAAGGGACAAGAGAAGATAGAAGGGAAGGAGAAGAAATGGAAAGAGAAGGGACAAGAGAAGAGAGAAGGGAAGGGAGAATAGAAGGGAGAAAGAGGAAGGGACAAGAGAAGATGAGAATGGAAGGGAGAAAGAAGGGAGAAGAGAAGGGACAAGAGAAGAGAGAAGGGAAGGAGAAGAGAAGGGAGAAGAGAAGGGACAAGAGAAAGCGGCGCGCGGGTCCGCCGCGCCGGGGGGGGGGGATGAGGAGGTATGAGGGGACAGTGAGGAGGGATACAGGCGCGGCGAAGGACGGAGAGTAGGAGAGGGGACAGGGAGAGGAGACAGGGGAGAGGAGACAGGACAGGAGAGAGGAGAGGGGGCAGGATAGTGAGACAGGAGAGGAGCCGGAACAGGCAGAGATGGAGGGGCAAGGAGGGAGACTAGGAGAGAGCCAGGACAGGAGAGAGGAGAGGGGAACAGGAGAGGAGGACAGGACAGGAGACAGGAGACGCAGAGGAGGACAGGACAGGGAGAGATGGACGGAGACAGGTACCAGGAGAGCAGGACAGGAGAGAGGAGAGGGGGACAGGAGGGAGGAGCGAGGAGAGAGTACAGGAGAGGGACAGGACAGGAGAGAGGAGGAGGGGACAGGAGGAGGATACCGGAGAGGAGACAGGACAGGAGGAGGAGAGGGGGACAGGAGAGGAGATAGGAGATGTAGAGAGGCGACCAGCAGAGGAGACTGGGGAGGACAGGAGAGAGGCGAGGAGAAGAGAGGAGACAGGGACAGGAGAGAGGACAGAGTACCGGGAGAGGAGACAGGACAGGAGAGAGGAGAGGGGACAGAGAGGAAGACAGGAGAGTAGACAGGGGACAGGAGAGAGGAGAGGGGGACAGGAGAGGATGAGAGGAGAGATGGACAGGAGGGACAGTGACAGGAGAGCTGAGAGGGGACAGGAGAGGGACAGTAGAGGATGACAGACAGGAGAGAGGAGAGTGGGGAACAGGAGAGGAGAGAGGAGGCGGTAGAGAGGAGACAGCAGCGGAGACAGGAAAGGATAGAGGAGAGGAGACAGCACAGGAGAGAGGATCAGGAGACAGGAGAGGGAGATGACCAGTATAGATGAGAGGGGGGACAGGAGATGAGTGACAGGAGATGAGACGTGACATATTAGAGAGAGGGGAACAGAGAGTAGACAGGATGAGGGAGACATGATGACAGGCAGAGGAGTAAAGGGAGAACATGAGATAGGACAGGAGACAGGACCGGAGAGAGTACATTAGAGAGGAGAGGGGACAGGAGAGGAGACAGGAGAGGAGTATTATAGTGGTACAGTAGAGGAGACAGGAGGGAGGAGAGAGTATAAGCAGCAGTAGGACAGGACAGGAGGGAGGACAGGGAGATGGGTAGACAGGCAGAGGAGAGAGTGGAGATAGAGGAGCTTAGAGATGATATGGACGAGTAGAGGAGACAGAGAAGGAGAGAGGACAGGAGGAGGAGTATTGAGACAGCAGAGGAGACAGGATGATGAGGAGAGGAGAGAGACATGAGAGGAGATAGGAGAGTGAGACATATATAATTGTTTAACAAAAGCATATATACATTCTATTATGCATGAGATTATATATATATTGGTACATGAGATTATACAGTAGATGGGAGACGAGAAAGGAGAGGAGAGAGGGAGACAGGAGAGGAAGAGCGAGAGGAGATGGGACAGCAGAGGAGACAGGTGAGGCGGAGAGAGGAGGACAGGAGAGGAGGTGAGACAGCACGAGGACAGGAGAGGGAGAGGGAGGGTACAGGAGAGTGGAGGAGAGGAGAGGGGACAGGCAGGGGAGACAGCAGAGGAGGACAGGAGAGGAGCGAGGACAGGAGACAGGAGAGGAGAGAGGACAGGAGACAGCAGAGGAGACGAGGAACAGGCAGGAGACGCAGAGGAGACAGGGACAGAGAGGGGACAGGAGACAGCTAGAGATGACAGGAGAGGAGAGAGGACCAGGAGACAGGAGAGGAGAGAGCAGAGACAAGCGCTGAGACACAGAGAGTATACAGGAGAGGAGACATCAGAGGAGACAGTGAGAGGAGAGAGATGACAGGAGAGAGGATAGGAGAGAAGAGGAGACAGCAGAGGAGACAGGAGAGAGACACGGAGAGGAGACAGAGAGGGAGCGAGAGAGGATAGGGGCAGGAGAGGAGACAAACAGGAGAGAGGAGAGGAGAGTGAGACAGAAGAGGAGACAGGATCAGGAGAGAGGACAGGAGCATGGGGAAAAAAAAGTGGCAAAATGGTGGGAGATGAGATGGACCGTGAAGGAGGAGAGGAGACAGGGAGATGAGACATAAAGAGCTATTATAGGTACAGGAAGTGAGAAGTAGAGGAGACAGGACAGGATAGAGGAGAGTGGTAAGGGGAGGATACAGTACCATTTAGAGAGTATATTAGAGTGGACATTAGATTAGACAGTACATATACCGTACATAAGAGAAGGAGTCGACAAGACACATTACATGTAAACATATATCTTACATTACATTATACAGTAAATTTATATATTACATTGTACATTATATTATACATTATATTGTATATTATATTGTACATTAGATTATACATTACATTATACATAATATATTATACATTATATTTATATTATGCATTGTACATTACATTTTACATTATATTATACATTATGTTGTACATTACTATTATACATTTGGTACAGGAATACTATATAATTTTGAGAAATACTGGTATTAATACATATACTGTAGTTTTAGTGGGTTACGGAGATACTATATAAATATTGAGAATTACTGGTATAAATTAACATATACTATATTTCTGGTTGGATTTACAGGGGTACTATATAAAAGTTGAGAAATTACTGGTATAATGCAAACTGTGTTCTGGTTGGTACCGGGATACTATTACTCAAATATGAGAATTACTGCGTAGTAATACATTATACTATAGTTCGGTTGGTACAGGGATACTATATAAGATGAGAATAATGTGGTATAATGCATATACTGTTTGTTATGGTTGGTATGGGGATACTCTATAAGATGAGAATACTGGAATTAAGCATATACTGTTGTTCTGGTTGGTAAGGGGATGATATATTATAATATTGAGAATTACTGGTATTATAACATATATTAGTTCTGGTTGTACAGGGTACTATAAATATTGAGAAATTACTCGCTTAATACATATACGGTAGTTCTGGTTTGGTACAGGGTTACTATATAATAATGCGAATAGTGGTATTACAATTTTTTTACCCATACATATACTGTAGTTCTGGTTGGTACAGGGATACTATATAATATTAAGAATTACTGGTATTAATGCATATACTGCAGTTCTGGTTGGGACTTCCCCCCCCCCCCTTCCTCGGGATCATCTGTGAGGTAGGGTTATTGAGGGGTATAAAGGTTGGACTAGATGGATGGATGTCTTAATTCAATTACTTTGCTACTATGTCAGAATTTATGAGAAAAACTGTAGATGTTGTTAGATTAACTTACTTGGTTTTTATGAAGAAGCGAGTGAGAATTTAGATTCTGACATGGCAGTGGATGTGGTATACTTTCTTCTTAAGTTATAAGCGGGGCCCCTCAGTGTTCCGTACTGGGGCCACTTCTGTTTAATCTGTTTATAAATGACTTAGAAGGGGCATTGAGAGCAAGGTCTCTGTGTTTGCTGATGGCACTAAACTATGCAGAGCTTTGGAAAATTCCAATGATGTGCAAGTGCTGCAAGCAGACCTAGATAGATTATCACAATGGGCAGCAGAATGGCAGATGGGATTCAATGTTGATAAATGGAAGGTGATGCATTTGGGATTTAATAATCCCTGTGCCTCCTACACCATAAATAAATCTGTGTTAAGTGCATCTGAAATGGAAAAAGATTTGGGGGTTCTGGTAGATAACAGACTTAGCTGTAGCAAACAATGCCAGGTAGCAGCAGCTAGAGCTAGCAAGATATTGTCTTGTATGAAGAGGGGAATAGATTCAAGGGAGAAAAATATTATTCTCCCTCTTTACAAGGCACTGGTAAGGCCTCATTTGGAATATGCTGTGCAGTTTTGGAATCCCATATACAAAAGGGACATTTCGGAAATGGAAGCAGTTCAGAGAAGGGCAACTAAATTAATAAGGGGAATGAAGGGGCTTGAATATGCAGGCAGATTAGACAAGTTAGGGCTGTTTACATTGAAGAAGCGACGTTTGCATGTGTATATGATCCATTTATACAAGTATATTAATGGGCCATACAATAAACTCTCTGGTGCATTGTTTACTAATAGGTCATATCAGAGGACACGTGGACATCCTTTAAGATTGGAAGAAAAGCAGTTTCATCTTCAGGTTAGGAAAGGTTTCTTTACAGTGAGAACGGTGACACCGTGGAACTGTCTTCCAGCAGATGTGGTAATGGCAAGTTCATTGAATAGCTTTAAAAGTGGGCTGGATAAGTTTCTAAAACTAAAAAATATTAAGAATTACTGATATTAATACATATGCTGTAGTTCTGGTTGGTACGGGGATACTATATAATATTAAGAATTACTGGTATAAATACATATACTTTAGTTCTGGTTGGTACAGGGATACTATATTATATTACAGGAGATTATATATTATATTGATAATATGGTATTAATACTATACTGCTTATGGTTGGTACAGGGAGATATATTAATATTGGAATTACTGGTATAATACATTACTGTAGTTCTGATTGGTATGGGATACTATATAATACTGAGAATTCTGTATTGGTTGGTACAGGGATACTATATTATATTGATAATTACTGGTATTAATACATATACTGCAGTTCTGGTTGGTACAGGGATACTATATAATATTGAAAATTACTGGTATTAATACATATACTGCAGTTCTGGTTGGTACAGGAATACTATATAATGAGAATTACTGGTATTAATACATATACTGTAGTTCTGGTTGGTATAGGGATACTATATAATATTGAGAATTATTGGTATTAATACATATACTGTAGTTCTGGTTGGTACTGGTATACTATAGAATATTGAGAATTACTGGTATTAATACATATACTGTAGTTCTGGTTGGTACGAGGATACTATATAATATTGAGAATTACTGGTATTAATATATATACTGTAGATCTGGTTGATCCAGGGATACTTTCCAATTGCCGTTTGAAGTCAGGAATGTCTGACTAACACATGACTAACGCAAGCTAATGAACTGGAGGGCTGACTAACACAAGCTAATGAACTGGAGGGTTGACTAACACAAGCTAATGAACTGGAGTGCTGACTAACACAAGCTAATGAACTGGAGGGTTGACTAACACAAGCTAATGAACTGGAGGGCTGACTAACACAAGCTAATGAACTGGAGGGTTGACTAACACAAGATAATGAACTGGAGGGCTGGCAACCACTGAATAATAAATTGGGGTTCTGACTAACACTGGTTAATGAACTGGAGGGCTGACAACACTGGCTAATGAACTGGGGGGCTGATAATACTGGCTAATGAACTGGATCACTAACTAACGCTGCTAATAAACTGGGCTGACTGGTAAACTATCTGAAGGAGGAGATTCCTGTTCCTTGCCCATGTTAGAGCTAGAGGTGTGCACTTGCACTGTACAAGCATGTAACTTACTAATAGCTTCTGTGGCAGCCCAAATTTTTATTAGAGACCAGCCCGGGGACATTTGCCCCTCAGACTAGTGGGCCAGTCCTGAGGCAGTGACATAGTTGGGACATATTTTATAAAGGGATGTTTAAATGAACTAAAGTGTTCAATCTGCCTCTTATTCAGCACCGCTACATCGATGATTTATTCTTCTCTAATTTGCTGCTTTAATAAAATAATAGAGATAGTGCTCATGGGATTGGATAGGTGACATTCAGCTAAATTGTCAGTTCGCCACCACATGGCTGGAGGCAGGGTTACCAGATTTCACCCTCCCCTTAGCGGGAGGGGGCGGAACATTGACATCAATGACATCACGGTAGGCGGGACAGGGCGGAGACTGGACGTGGTGCCTACCAGATGTGGGGCTAGGGGCGTAACAGGGCAGAGAGTGGATGTTCCAGGGACGTAGCTGCCAGTTACCTTTGTTGGACGGGATTTCAACCCAGGATTTTGTCCCTGCAGTCAGGGCAATCGCATCCAAATAGGGACACCTGGCAACTCTGGCTGGATGTCTAATAGGGGATTTGTTATGTGTATGAACTACCAATTGCTGCACTTTCTACTAACTTTAGGTGACCCATTATTATGTCTGAATTGCGCTTGTAAGCCTGTTTTTGAAAATCAGTGTAAACAGGTTGCTGTGATTTGTGTAACCCCAATGGGTGTGTTCTGGCAGAGAATAGAATTTGTCAGCAATGTTGACATCTTGCCAGTAGGTGTCACTGTTCATTAAACTTTTTTTGTTTTTTTTTACCTTTGATGTTGGTAGGGTTGGTTTAACCAGTTCTCAAAAGGGGAATAAAAGTTTTTAGTCAATGACCCTCCATGTTTGCAGTTTGATAATATGGTATTGAAATATAAAGTGGAAAACCATTTGTGGTTTAGAAAGTCCATGTTAGTGTATGGTCAATTTTTGGGTTTCCACCAGATTGCCGAGAATGCTGGGAATTGTAGTGCATATTGGGCAGTATTCTTGCTGTATTCTGAAGGCCATGTTAATTAGGATGTCCTTAATTAGTGCTATTGTTTGTGTCTTAGCACGCAGCTCCTTATTCTTGGTGAGGCACAAAAATAACGTCAATTCACCGATTTCCAGGAACACACACAGCCCCCTCCATTCAAAACGACATCTACTTCCCCTTTATTCTTTCCAGCTGGAATAGACAAGAAAGCACAGAAATAGAAGTGGGAATAGGAAAGTTTCTTTCAGGCAATTCCAAATGTTATTTCTGCTCAGCGGATCATTTATCCTGTAGAAGGAACAGTGAAGTATACAATAGTTATCTTTAAAGGGGAACTAGAGTCAAAATATAAAACCATCGTGGCTGTCATATTCTTCTAACAATGGGGGAACTTATATTTAAAAGAATTGCCTTTAGGTCCTCGTTCAGTTAAGGAAGCCATTAGGTTCTGTAAATAATATGTTAATTATTACAATAATTAAGTGGATTCTGTAAATGGGGAGCATCCATAGGACTAAATGTACAAAGTATCCTGGTGATTTGGAAACACTTTTAAAATGTTGTTACTCTTGTTCCATTCGATCTTGGCCTGCCCCTTTCTTGGAGTCAGAGACTTTGCTCATGCTCAGAGTTCCCTGGACTAATTTATGAGTATTTAATAAGCAACCTCACCCTGAATCCTGTAACCGGAAGGGGCTGAGATCTTTACCTTCCAAGAGGGGCACTTTACATCCTGATCTTTAGTTGCCACTGCAAACTCTAGCGAGCCAATATGGAAATCTTGAAGCTTAACCAGGAAGACTACTGTCACATTATGTCACATGGTAACTGTCACATTATGTCACATGGTAACTGTCACATTATGTCACATGGTAACTGCCACATTATGTCACATGGTAACTGCCACATTATGTCACATGGTAACTGTCACATTATGTCACATGGTAACTGTCACATGTATAATATAATATATAATGTAATGTATAATATAATGTATAATATAATGTATAATATAATATATAATGTAATGTATAATATGATGTATAATATATAATATAATATATAATATAATGTACAATATAATATATAATGTAATGTATAATATAATGTATAATATAATGTACAATATAATATATAATGTAATGTATAATATAATGCATAATATAATGTATATACACAATATAATGTATACTGAATTCTGATTACATTTCCATGTCCTATTATAACATATAACCAAGGAATTGTGTTTATATTCTGTAGAAATACCTGTCACAGGGATTCTCGGCTCCGGCAAATTAGCCACAGGACAATTTCCTCTATTTGCACAACAACAAAATCATATTTGGAATAAAACAGGAATGTGCAATTCCGCCTTCCCATCGTTCCAGTAACGCTCACTTGTCTGGCCATCTGGAAAAACCAACTGGAATGGGAGAGATTTCGTACAAAGTCTTGCAATTAAGCTGTAATTGGAAAGGGAGAGACTCGCTCCATCTCTGTTCTGTGTCTCCGTCTACGTAGCAGCGAGTACTGGACTAATGCTGGGGAAATGAAGATATTCTCCCAAAATCATAATAAGCAACAAATCCTCTGAACGCTCTACATTCCGTGGGTCCAGACACCTCCATATCTATAAACGCCGTTTACCGTGAAACGACGTTATTTCAAGTTTGAAAAGTCCATAAATAGCTAAAATACCAATACACAGAATTACGGCACAAGCAATACCAAACATACCAATACACAGAATTACGGCACAAGCCATAACCA
Organism: Hymenochirus boettgeri; assembly: GCA_019447015.1. Classification (NCBI taxonomy): domain Eukaryota; kingdom Metazoa; phylum Chordata; class Amphibia; order Anura; family Pipidae; genus Hymenochirus; species Hymenochirus boettgeri. The sequence continues at coordinate 122,679 of JAACNH010000312.1, forward strand.
GAACTACCAATACAACACGAATACGGCACAATGCAATACCGAAACATACCAATTACACAGATTCACGCAAAGCAATAAACCAAACATACCAATACACAGAATTACGGCACAAGCAATACCAAACATCCAATACACAAATTACGGCACAAGCAATACCAAACATACCAATACACAGAATTACGGCACAAGCAAAACCAAACATACCAATACACAGAATTACGGCACAAGCAATACCAAACATACCAATACACAGAATTACGGCACAAGCAATACCAAACATACCAATACACAGAATTACGGCACAAGCAATACCAAACATACCAATACATAGAATTACGGCACAAGCAATACCAAACGTGACTTCGGTCACTACCAATCAGCACATTTGGTGAAGTAACAATAAGGACAAATAAGGACAAAAAACCTAAATACAAACATTCCACTCAATCGTAATAAAGTCTCGCCACCTTCCCCGCTAGGTTCGCATAGTAACCGAATTTAGACACTTTAATGCTGCAAGTGTTTAACTTGGGTCGATTACGTCAACACAAAATAAAATTCATCTGTACGGTTCCTAAATATAAAGTGACCCAAGGTTAGATATTCTCACCGTGTTTTAGAAAATGTCCAGATTTATATATATATATAATCTATATCTATATTATATTCATATATATATAATCTATATCTATATTATATTTATATATATTACTTTCCATTTAGTTCTTATTAGGAAATTAAAAAAGAAAACTGAATCAGTCAATTTCACCGATTTTTGCTACTAATTTCCCACAACGTATGCTAATGATTAAATATACCCAAGTAGAACAATGTTATTATATGGGACATGGTATTCCATATACACTACAGACTGTGAATGGTTTATGTGAATGTAAGTTACCAACAAACTGTAATAAATGTCAGAGATTGTAAGTAAGGACAGCAATTATACAGCCATTATACAGCACAGGGGCAGCACATTATACAGAGCAGGGACAGCACATTATACAGAGCAGGGACAGCACATATACAGCACAGGGCAGCACACATTATACAGCACAGGGGCAGCACATTATACAGAGCAGGGACAGCACATTATACAGAGCAGGACACCAATCACAGCATACGACATTAGACAGACAGGGACAGCACATTATACAGCACAGGGGCAGCACATTAAACAGCACAGGGGCAGCACATTCAATACAGCACGAGGACAGCACATTATACAGCACAGGGACAGCAATTATACAGCACAGGGACAGCACATTATACAGAGCAGGGACAGCACATTATACAGCACAGGGACAGCACATTATACGCACAGGGACAGCACATTATACAGAGCAGGGACAGCACATTATACAGAGCAGGGGACAGCACATTATACAGCACAGGGACAGCACATTATAACAGCCGCGGGAAAACCAAAGCACTTATCAGCAGTGCAGCAACAGGCGACATTATACAGCACAGGGGCACACAATTATACACGCAGGGCAAGCACATTATACAGCACAGGGACAGCATTAAAGCACAGGCAGCACATTATACAGCACAGGGGCAGCACATTATACAAGACATTATACAGCACATTATCAGCACAGGGGCAGAACATTATACAGTACAGGGACAGCACATTATACAGCACAGGGACAGCACATTATACAGCACAGGGGCAGCACATTATACAGCGCAGGGACAGCACATTATACAGCACAGGGACAGCACATTATACAGCACAGGGACAGCACATTATACAGCGCAGGGACATCACATTATACAGCGCAGGTGCAGCACTTACACAGAGCAGGGACAGCACATTATACAGCACAGGGCAGCACATTATACAGCACAGGGACAGCACATTATACAGAGCAGGGACAGCACATTATACAGCGCATTATACAGCACAGGGACAGCACATTATACAGAGCAGGGACAGCACATTATACAGCACAGGGGCAGCACATTATACAGCACATTATACAGCGCAGGGACAGCACATTATACAGCACAGGGCAGCAATTATACAGACAGGGACAGCACATTATACAGCACAGGACAGCACATTAACAGCACGGACAGCACATTATACAGCACGGGGCAGCACATTATACAGCACGGGACAGCACTTATACGCACAGGGGCAGCACATTATACGCCAGCACACATAGCACATTATACAGTACAGGGGCAAGCACATTATACAGCACATTATACAGCACAGGGGCAACACATTATACAGCACATTATACAGCACATTATCACGCACAGGGGCAGCACATTATACAGCACATTATACAGCACATTATACAGCACAGGGGCAGCACATTATACAGCACAAGACACACATTATCCAGCACAGAAGCACATTATACAGCACAGGGACAGCACACTTATACAGCACATTATACGCACAGGGACAGCACATTATACAGCACAGGGACAGCACATTATACAGAGCAGGGACAGCACATTATACAGCACATTAATACAGCAACAGGGGCAGCACATTATACAGCACATTTACAGCACATTATACAGAGCAGGGACAGCACATTATACAGCGCAGGGTCACACATTATACAGAGCAGGGGCAGCACATTATACAGCGCAGGTTATCAGCACATTATACAGCACATTATACAGCACATTATACAGCACAGGGGCAGCACATTATACAGCACATTATACAGCCAAGGGGCAGCACATTATACAGCCACATTATACAGAGCAGGGACAGCACATTACAGCACATTATACAGCACAGGGACAGCACATTATACAGAGCAGGGACAGCACATTATACAGCACATTATACAGGCACATTATACAGCACAGGGGCAGCACATTATACAGCACATTATACAGCACAGGGGCAGCACATTATACAGCACATTTATACAGCGCATGGAGCAGCAAACATTATACAGCACAAGGGCAGCACATTATACAGCACATTACAGCACATTAATACAGCACAGGGGCAGCACATTATACGAGCAGGGACAGCACATTATACAGCACAGGGGCAGCACATTATACAGCACAGGGGCAGCACATTATAACAGCACATTATACAGCACAGGGCAGCACATTATACATCACATTATACAGCACAGGGCACACATTATACAGCACATTAGACAGCACAGGGGCAGCACATTATACAGCACATTATACAGAGCAGGGACAGCACATTATACAGCACAGGGGCAGCACATTAACAATCACATTATACAGCACATTATACAGCACAGGGCAGCACATTATACAGCAGGACAGCACATTATACAGCACAAGGCACACATTATACAGCACATTATACAGCACATTATACAGCACAGGGGCAGCACATTATACAGAGCAGGGACAACTTATAGCAGCCATTAGCCAGGCAAAAAAAACAGCATACATTATACAGCACAGGGGCAGCACATTATACAGCACATATACAGCACATTATACAGCACAGGGACGCACATTATACAAGCAGGGACAGCACATTATACAGAGCAGGGACAGCACATTATACAGCACGGGACAGCACATTATACAGCACATTATACAGCACAGGGGCAGCACATTATACAGCACATTATACAGAGCAGGGACAGCACATTATACAGCACAGGGCAAGCACAGTTATACAGCGCACATTTACAGAGCAGGGACGAGCACATTATAGCAGCACCAGGGCAGAATTTACACACGGACAGCCACAGCTTATACAGCACATGATACAGCACATTATACAGCACAGGGCACACATTATACAGCACAGGTACAGCACATTACATACAGCACATATACAGCACATTAACACAGGCACACTTATCGCGGACAGCACATTATACAGCACAGGGACGCACTTATACAGACATACAGCACGAACAGCACATTATACAGCACAGAGACAGCACATTATACAGCACAGGACAGCACATTATACAGCACAGGGACAGCACATTATACAGCACAGGGGCAGCACATTATACAGCACAGGGACAGCACATTATACAGCACAGGGGCAGCACATTATACAGCGCAGGGACAGCACATTATACAGCGCAGGGACAGCACATTATCAGCACAGGGACAGCACATTATACAGCACAGGACAGCACATTATACAGCACATTATACAGCACAGGGGCAGCACATTATACAGAGCAGGGACAGCACATTATACAGCACATTATACACACAGGAGGACAGCACATTATACAACACTATACAGCAAGGGCAGCACATTATACAGCAGGCAGCCATTATATCAGCACTTATAACAGCACAGGGACAGCACAGTATCATTACAGCAGCATCACATTATACAGCACAGGGGCAGCACATTATACAGCACAGGGGCAGCACATTATACAGCACAGGGGCAGCACATTATAACGAGCACAGGACAGCACATTATACAGCACATTATACAGCACAGGGGCAGCACATTATACACCCAGGGACAGCACATTATACAGCACAGGGGCAGCACATTATACAGCACAGGGGCAGCAACATTATACAGCACAGGGGAACACAGCACAGGGTTATACAGCACGGGACAGCACATAATACAGCACAGGGCCAGCACATTATACAGCACAGGGCAGCACATTATACAGCACAGGGGCCAGCACATTATACAGCAGGTACAGCCACATTATACAGCAAGCATTATACAGCACAGGGCAGCACATATACAGAGCACAGGGACAGCACATTATACAGGCACACTTATACAGCACAGGGACGCACATTATACAGCACAGGCGCACATATCAGCACAGGGGCAGCACATTATACAGCACATTATACAGCACAGGGACAGCACATTATACAGCACAGGGACAGCACATTATACACACAGGGACAGCACATTATACAGCACAGGGACAGCACATTATAAGCACAGGGCAGCACATTATACAGCACAGGGGCAGCACATTATACAGCACAGGGGCAGCACATTACGCAATATCGACAGGGACAGCACATTATACAGCACACAGCACATTATACAGCACAGGGCAGCACACTTATACGCACAGGGGCAGCACATTATACAGCACAGGGGGCAGCACATTATACAGCACAGGGGCAGCACATTATACACACATTATGCACGGGCAGCACATTATACACACATACAGACATTATACAGCACAGGACAGCACATTATACAGCAACCACAGCACATTATAAACAGCACATTATACAGCACATTATACAGCACAGGGCAGAACTTATACAGACAGGGCAGCACATTATCAACAAAACAGCACAGGGACAGCACATTATACAGCACGGGCACTTATACAGCACAGGTTAACACACAGGGCAGCACATTATACGCACAGGGACAGCACCATTATACAGCACAGGGGCAGCACATTATACATCACAGGGACGCACATTATCCAGACAGGGACAGGCACATTCATACAGACAGGGACGCACATCATATACAGCACAGGGGCAGCACATTATACAGCACAGGGGCAACACATTATACAGCAACAGGGGCAGCACATTATACAGCACATTATACAGCACAGGACAGCACATTATACAGCACAGGGGCAGCACATTATACAGCACAGGGACAGCACATTATACAGCACAGGACAGCACATTATACAGCACAGGGGCAGCACATTATACAGTACAGGGGCAGCACATTTACAGCCAGGGACAGCACATTATACAGCACAGGGACAGCACATTATACAGCACAGGGCGCACGTTAGCACAGGCACACTTATACAGCACAGGCAGCACATATACAGCACGGCAGCACATTATCACACAGGGACACACATTATACAGCACATTATACAGCACATTATACAGCACAGGGCAGCACATTATACAGCAGGGGCAGCACATTTACAGCACAGGGACAGCACATTATACAGCCAGGGCACATTATACAGCACAGGGCACACTTACAGCATTAAACAGCACAGGGACAGCACATTATACAGCACAGGGGCAGCAACATTTATACAGCACAGGGACAGCACTTATACAGCAGCACAGGGACCAGCACATTATACGCACAGGGACAGCACATTAGACAGCACATTATACAGCCAATACAGCACAGGGCAGCACATTACTACAGGGGGACAGCACATTATACACACAGGGGACAGCACATTATACAGCACACGGCAGCACATTATACAGCACAGGGCAGCACATTATACAGCACAGGGGCAGCAACATTATACAGCACAGGGACAGCACATTATACAGCACAGGGACAGCACATTATACAGCACAGGGACAGCACATTATACAGCCAGGGACAGCGGCAATATACAGACAGGGCAGCACATTATACAGCAAGGGGCAGCACTTACAGCACAGGGGACAGCACATTATACAGACAGGGGCACACATTATCAGCACGGGCAGCACATTAAACAATACAGCATCAGGGACAGCACATTATACGAGCAGGGCAGCACATTATCCAGCACCGGGACAGCACATTATACAGCACGGGCCGCACATTATACAGCACGGGAGCCATTATACATCACAGGGCAGCACATTATACAGCACAGGGCAGCACATTATACAGCAACGGGACAGCACATATACACCAACAGCACATTATACAGCACAGGACAAGCACATTATAACGGCCACAGCACAGGGACAGCACATTATACAGCACAGGGACAGCACATTATACAGCACATTATACAGCACAGGGCAGCACATTATACAGCACAGGGACAGCACATTATACAGCACAGGGACAGCACATTATACAGCACAGGACAGCACATATACAGCACAGGACAGCACATTATACGCACAGGGACAGCACATTATACAGCACGGGAAGCACATTTCAGCACAGGACATCACATCAAGCACAGGACAGCACATTATACAGCACAGGGACAGCACATTATCACGCACAGGGACACACATTATACAGCACACATTATACAGCACAGGGACAGCACATTATACAGCAAGCCGCACATTATACAGAGCAGGACACCACATTATACAGCACAGGACAAGCACATTATACAGCACAGGGACAGCACATATACCACAGGGACAGCACATTATACAGCACATTATACAGCACAGGCAGCACATTATACAGCACAGGGGCAGCACATTATACAGAGCAGGGACAGCACATTATACAGCACATTATACAGCACAGGGGCAGCACATTATACAGCACAGGGACAGCACATTATAACACACAGGGCACACATTAACAGCACAGGACAGCACATTATACAGCACTGGACAGCACATTATACAGCACGGACACACATCTACAGCACAGGCAGCACATTATACAGCACAGGGCACACATTATAACAGCACGGGACAGCACATTATACAGGCACAGCAGCACATTATACAGCACAGGGACAGCACATTATACAGCACCGGGACAGCACATTATACAGCACAGGGGCAGCACATTATACAGCACAGGGACAGCACATTATCAGCACAGGACAGCACATTACATTATACACAGGCAGTACAGCACATTATACAGCACAGGGGCAGCACATTATACAGCACAGGACAGCACATTATACAGACAGGGGCAGCAATTATACAACACAGGGCAGCACATTATACACGCAACAGGGACAAAAGCACATTATACAGCACAGGGCAGCACATTATACAGCACATTGGCACACATTATACGCACAGGACAGCACATATACAGACAGGGCAGCACATTATACAGCACAGGGACAGCACATTATACAGCACAGGGCAGCACATTAACACACAGGGCAGAACATTATAGCACTGGACAGCACATTATACAGCACAGGGCAGCACATTTACAGCACAGGACAGCACATTATACACAGCACAGGGACAGCACATTATACAGCACAGGGACAGCACATTATACAGCACAGGGACAGCACATTATACAGCAGCAGGCAGCACATTATACAGCACAGGGACAGCACATTATACAGCAAGGGGCAGCACATTATACAGCACAGGGACAGCACATTATACAGCACAGGGGCAGCACATTATACAGCACAGGGACAGCACATTCTACACAGCACAGGACAGCACATTATACAGCACAGGGACCATCACATTATCCAGCACAGGGTCCACATACCAGCCACAGGCAGCCATTATACAGCACAGGGACAGCACATTATACAGCACAGGGACAGCACATTATACAGCACAGGGACAGCACATTATACAGCACAGGCAGCACATTATACAGCACAGGGGCAGCACATTATACGCACAGGGACAGCACATTATACAACAGGGGACAGCACATTATACAGCACAGGGCAGCACATTATACAGCCAGGGCAGACATTATACAGCACAGGGACAGCACATTATACAGCACAGGGACAGCACATTATACAGCCACATGTGGCACACATTTATACAGCACATTATACAGCACAGGGACAGCACATTATACAGCACAGGGGCAGCACATTATACAGCACAGGCACAGCACATTATACAGCACTTATACAGCACATTATACAGCACATATACAGCACAGGGACAGCACATTATACAGCACAGGGACAGCACATTATCACAGCCAGGAGCAGCACATTATACGCACAGGGGCAGCACATTATACAGCACATTATACAGCACAGGGGCAGCACATTATACACACATTATACAGCACATTATACAGCACAGGGGCAGCACATTATACAGCACATTATACAGCACATTATACAGCACCATTATACAGCACAGGGGCAGCACATTATACAGCCAGGACATCACATTATACAGCACATGGGACAGCACATTATACAGCACAGGGACAGCACATTATACACAAGCACAGGGCAGCACATAATACGCACAGGGCGCACATTATACAGCCAGGGACAGCACATTATACAGCGCAGGGACAGCACATTATACAGCACAGGGACAGCACATTATACAGCACAGGGGCAGCACATTATACAGCACAGGGGGCACACATTATAACCAGCACAGGGACAGCACATTATACAGCACAGGGACAGCACATTATACAGCACAGGGGCAGCACATTATACAGCACAGGGGCAGCACATTACAGCGCAGGCAGCCTTATCAGCGCAGGGACAGCACATTATCAGCACAGGGACAGCACATTATACAGCAGGGACACACACATCAGCGAGGGAACAGCATTAAGCACAGGGACAGCACATTATACAGCACAGGACAGCACATTATACAGCACAGGGAACAGCACATTATACAGCCACAGGGCAGCACATTATACAGCACAGGGACAGCACATTATACAGCACAGGGCAGCACATTATACAACAGGGCACACATTACTACAGCACAGGGGCATCACATTGAACAGCACATTATACAGCACAGGGCAGCACTTATACAGAGCACATGGGCACACATTATACAGCACAGGGACAGCACATTATACAGCAGGGACAGCACATTATACAGACAGGGCAGCACATTTACAACAGCGCAGGACAGCACATTTACAGAGCAGGGACAGCACATTATACACACAGGGACAGCACATTATACAGCACAGGGAGCAGCAACATTATACAGAGCAGGGACAGCACATTATACAAGCAGGGCAGCACATTATCCAGCACAGGGCAGCACATTATACAGCGCATGGACAGCACATTATACAGAGCAGGGACAGCACATTATACAGCACAGGGGCAGCACATTATACAGCACAGGGCAACGGGCAGCACATTCTACACACAGGTACAGCACATTATACAGCACAGGGACAGCACATTATCACACGGGACAAGCAATTACAGCACAGGGACAGCACATTATACAGCACAGGGACAGCACATTATACAGCACATGGACAGCACATATACGCACAGGTACAGCACCTATACAGCACAGGGACACACATTATACAGCAGCTAACATTATACAGCACAGGGCAGCCCATTATACACACATTTCACACTTATACAACACAGTGCAGCACATTATCAGCACCGACTCACATTATACAGCACATTATACAGCACATTATACAGCACAGGGGCAGCACATTATACAGCAGCAGGGGCAGCCATTATACAGCACAGGGGCAGAACATTATACAGCACAGGCACAGCACATTATACAGCACATTATACAGCACATGATACAGCACAGGGGCAGCACATTATACAGCACAGGGACAGCACATTCATAATACAGCACAGGGACGCACATTATCAGCACATTATACAGCACAGGGGCAGCACATTATACACAGCACATTAATACAGCACATTATACCAGGCACAGGGGCCAGCACATTATACAGCACAGGGACAGCAACATTATACACATCCGCACTTATACAGCACAGGGGCAGCACATTATCAGCACAGGGGCAGCACATTATACAGCACAGGGGCAGCACATTATACAGCACAGGGGCCGCACATTATACAGCACAGGGGACAGCACATTATCCAGCACATTATACAGCACAGGGACAGCACATTATACAGCACATTATACAGCACATTATACAGCACAGGGACAGCACATATACAGCACAGAGGACAGCACATTATACAGGCACAGGGCAGCACATTATACAGCACAGGGACAGCAGACATATTACAGACAGGGACAGCACATTATACAGCACAGGGCAGCACATTATACAGCTCAGGACAGACTTACGCACAGGACAGCAATTAAAACAGGCAGCAATGACAGGCAACATTATACACACCAGCACAGGGCAGCACATTATACAGCACAGGGCACAGCACATATACAGCACGGGACAGACATTATACAGCAGCAGGGACAGCACTTATACAAGCACAGGGACAGCACATTATAACAGCACATGGGACAGCACATTATACAGCACAGGGACAGCACAGATTATACAGCACAGGGACAGCACCGCATTATACAGTCAGCAGGCAACACATTATACAGCCACAAGGGCAGCACATTATACAGCACATTATACAAGCTCAGGGACACACATTATAACGACAGGGCAGCACATTATCAGCACATTAACCAACAGGGACAGCACATGATAGCACAGGGGCAGCACATTATCATCTCAGGGGCAGCACATTATACAGCACATTATACAGCACAGGGACAGCACATTATACACAGCACATACAGCACATTATACAGCACAGGGACAGCACATTATACAGCACAGGGGCAGCACATTATACAGCACATTATACAGCACAGGGACAGCACATTATACAGCACATTATACACAGCACATACAGCACATTATACAGCACATACAGCGCAGATCCCCCCACAACATATTCTAAGTTACTAATATGTGCGCATATCATTTCAACATGAATCTGCTCAGTGGGAGCTGCCACACTACCACACAATAATTCCAATAAACCGAAGTAGCTATAACTTGAGGGGCCCAGAAACATACCCAGTATAGGGCATTACAGAGTAAGCCAGTTAAAGGGAAAGTTCAGTGGAACATATCACTATTTCTAAACTCCCCCTTTAAACTAGATATTTTTAATTATACTAGAATACTAGATTACTATATTCCTAGGAAAGCCCCTTACAGGACAAACACTGAACATTCATTCACAATAAGATGGTAACATGCGGAACACACAGACACATGGTTAATATTAAACGTGATTGGTTGATAGAGGATGAAGAGATTCTGATTAGGATTCTATTCCTCAGGGTTGATAACCGGAGAACAGAAAGACAAATCGCTCTAATTGAGATCAACCTGACACACTCTCCACTGCTTCTATTCCCACAATGTGCTCTAATGAGAAATCACAGAGAAGATGGAAATTCCCAATAGACCGACGGGGAACAACAGTGAAACCATGTGGATCGTCAAGGATAATATTATATTGATCTTTCTGTTCAGGGGGTTTGGGGGAGGGGAAGGTTTTCATGGAAAGAGAAACCTTGGGTTGAAATTAAGTGGGTGATCATGCTCCAAAGGGAGAGGTCTAGAGATGTTCTGGAGAGAGGTCTAGTAGTGTTCTTCAAAGAGACGTCTAAAGATGGAGTGGTCTAATGATGTTCTAGAGAGAGTGGTCTAATGATGTTCTAGAGAGAGTGGTCTAATGATGTTCTAGAGAGAGTGTGGTCTAATGATGTTCTAGAGAGAGTGGTTTTAATGATGTTCTAGAGAGGAGTGGGTCTAATGATGTTAAGAGAGAGTGGGTTCTAATGATGTTCTAGAGAGAGTGGTCTAATGATGTTCTAGAGAGAGTGGTCTAATGATGTTCTAGAGAGAGTGGTCTAATGATGTTCTAGAGTTGAGAGTGGTCTAATGATGTTCTAGAGAGAGTGGTCTAATGATGTTCTAGAGAGAGTGGTTTAATGATGTTCTACAGAGAGGGGTCTAGAGAGGTTTTAGAGGGAGTGGTCTAATGATGTTCTAGAGAGAGTGGTCTAATGATGTTCTACAGAGAGGGGTCTAGAGATGTTCTAGAGGGAGTGGTCTAATGATGTTTTACAGAGAGAGGTCTAGAGAGGTTTTAGAGAGAGTGGTCTAATGATGTTCTACAGAGAGAGGTCTAGAGAGGTTTTAGAGAGAGTGGTCTAATGATGTTTTACAGAGAGAGGTCTAGGGGTGTTCTACAGAGAGAGGTTTAAAGATGTTCTATAGGGAGTGGTCTAATGAGGTTTTACAGAGAGAGATCTAAATATGCTCTAGAGAGAGTGGTCTAATGATGTTTTACAGAGAGAGATCTAAATATGCTCTAGAGAGAGTGGTCTAATGATGTTCTACAGAAAGAGGTCTAGAGAGTATTTAGAGGGAGTGATCTAATGATGTTTTACAAAGAGAGGTCTAGGGGTGTTCTACAGAGAGAGGTTTAAAGATGTTCTATAGGGAGTGGTCTAATGATGTTCTACAGAGAGAGGTCCAATGGTGTTCTAGAAAGAGGTCTACAGAGGTTTTAGAGGGAATGGTCTAATGATGTTCTAAAGAAAGAGGTCTAGAGATGTTTTAGAGAGAGTGGTTAAATGATGTTTTACAGAGAGAGGTCTTGGTGTGTTCTACAGAGAGAGGTTTAAAGATGTTCAAGAGAGAGTGGTCTAATGATGTTTTACAGAGAGGTCTAGAGATGTTCTAGAGGGAGTGGTCTAATTATGTTCTAGAGAGATGTTCAAAGATGTTCTAGAGGGAGTGGTCTAATGATGTTCTACAGAGAGAGGTTTAAAGAGGTTCTAGAGGGAGTAGTCTAATGATGTTCTAGAGAAGAGGTCTAATGGTGTACTAGAAAGAGGTGTACAGACGTTTTAGAGGGAATGGTCTAATGATGTTCTACAGAGAGAGGTCTAGAGATGTTCTAGAGGGAGTGGTCTAATGATGTTCTAGAGAGAATTCAAAAAAACGTTCTAGAAGGAGTGGCCTAATGATGTTTTACAGAGAGAGGTCTAAAGCGGTCCTAGAGGGAGTAGTCTAATGGTGTTCTAGAGAGGTCTAGAGATGTTCTAGAGGGAGTGGTCTAATGATGTTCTAGAGAGGTTTTAGAGAGAGTGGTCTAATGATGTTCTACAGAGAGAGGTCTAGTGGTGTTCTACAGAGAGAGGTCTAAAGATGTTCTATAGGGAGTGGTCTAATGATGTTCTAGAGAGAGGTCTAGAGATGTTCTACAGAAAGAGGTCTACTAGAGTGGTGAGGACCACTACTGCAAGGTTAGAAGCTTTGCGATATAAGTCTGGATCTAAACTTGGGACTGGGCTAGAGAATACACTAGATCCTGACTACCCACAAGGCAACTTTGGTTCCTGTCTAGAGCCTTAAGGAGAAATGTTACCGCTGGTCCATCTTTTTACCTAGTGCTTCAAAACAAATCATTTCTATTCCTTAAAAAATATTCCTGCTTTATAAATTAAATGGGGACTCCACAGATGCTGGTTCCAATGTTCTGAGATCATAAAGTGTTTGAGTTGCTGTAATAACTGCCGGTGACATTAAAGGGATTTCATTCAAACAGAGATTATACACTGGATCGTATTTAGATATATATATATATATCTCATCTTGGGATCCAAGATCCAATCCCAGCTCTGTTCCCCTCCAGCACATCCTATAAATCAAACTGAGTCACTATCTATACCATGTGTAAGTATTCTGGGTGATCTAATGTACCCCAGGGGTGAGGAACTGGTTTGTTACGTCTTGGGTACATTATTATTATTATGTGGATTTATATAGCGCCAACATCCGTAGCGCTGTACAATTCCATGTTTACATTCACATCAGGCCCTGCCCTGAAGAGCTTACAATCTAAGCATATTTATTTGACACATACAACCTATCAGTATGTTTTGGTGATTGTGGGGGAAACCGGAGTGCCCGGAGGAAACCCACGCAAGCACGGGGAGAACATACAAACTCCTTGCAGATGTGTCCAAGGGTGGAATCGAACTCAGGACTTCACTGCTGCAAGACATTAGTACTAACCACTGAGCCACCGTACTGCCCATTACATTACAATACAGTGGGGTGGGTTTGGGGTATACATTTTTACTGGATGGGATTGACTTGGTCCATTAAAAAAAAATTAACGCTGCACACATTTCTGCCCCGATGCCTTTAATTTAAGAGATCCGATAATACGGACTGTCCATTGTGGTGCATTTTGGTTCGTGTCCAGTGGAAACGAAGCCTGAAAGGACCCTGCCGAGACTGGCCAATCAAATTAGGATTTCACTCATCAAACAAAAAATCTAAACAACAATCAGGGTCATTGTATCACTAGTTACACCAACATGTCACAATAGGGAGCAACTAAAACACAGGCTTTCATTTCTCAGTAACATATACGACTGGTGAGAGAGGAAATGCCACAAATATATCCCAGGATGGTGTCAGGCTGTATGGGGTGGTGTCAGGCTGTATGGGGTGGTGGTGTCAGGCTGTATGGGGTGGTGGTGTCAGGCTGTATGGGGTGGTGGTGTCAGGCTGTATGGGGTGGTGGTGTCAGGCTGTATGGGGTGGTGGTGTCACGCTGTATGGGGTGGTGGTGTCACGCTGTATGGGGTGGTGGTGTCACGCTGTATGGGGTGGTGGTGTCACGCTGTATGGGGTGGTGGTGTCACGCTGTATGGGGTGGTGGTGTCACGCTCATATCCCCTCCCACATTTCCCTTGTTATATTTACATATCCCCTCCCGCAGTTCATTTGTGAAATTTACATATCCCCTCCCACAGTTCCTTTGTTAAATTTACATATCCCCTCCCACAGTTCATTTGTGAAATTTACATATCCCCTCCCACATTTCCCTTGTTATATTTACATATCCCCTCCCCTGACCTAGGTAGAACATTATTATATTAGTAAGGACTGGGACTGTCTCCGTATAGACTGACCTAGGTAGAACATTATTATATTAGTAAGGACTGGGACTGTCTCCGTATAGACTGACCTAGGTAGAACATTATTATATTAGTAAGGACTGGGACTGTCTCCTGACGGCCCTTTGTGTGTTTAGCGCTCTAATGTTAGAGCACACTGAGGTGACTGAGCATGTCTGGACCACTCACACGAAGAGAAGGAGGAGTTTAAAGAAAGTGAGTAAAGTTTGACGTAACACAGATGTTTCCCAGGTTAGAAATGAGTTTTAAATTAATCATCATTTTCAGGGTCAAAAAGTCGGGTAAAATGTGTTTGGGGAATAATTTCTCTTTTTTCTGTTTCCTTTACCTCTACTTTCTTTTTAACTATAGACTATAAACTATAGAAACTATAACTATAGATGGTTCTGTTTTATTTATAGATAGTGGAAAGGGGGAGAATTTATATATATAAGTCACAGAACTTTTTCATGTCTATTCTACAAAATGAGTCAGAATGCCCCAATGGCCCCAATGGCTCAATCCTTTACCAGTCAATTATGAATGCATAGTGCAGTAATAAAGAGTATTAAAGGGGAAGTTCAGGCTAAAAACAATTCTTTCCAGACTTTAAGCTTACAAAATGCTAATTAAAACAATACACGAATTGCCTCTATAAAGATGCTGGGTAGGGTTGTTTTAGCCCAGTGATTTTCATGGATTTATATATTTTAGTGATTCCGCTACATTAATCTTTTAAATCCACCTGATGATTCATGAGAGTCATCGCCCTCTAGTGACCAAATTGTCTTTAAACAGTCACTGAACTAATGAAACTAAAGAGATCAGTTGATAATTGTTGTTTGTTGAACTATGGCAATTCCACCCTTCCCTTTGTATCTGTATGTTACCCACCTAATTAGATTGTAAGCTCTACAGGGCAGTGACCTCCAAGCACTTGTATATTTATATATTATATACCTTTATTTATATATTTATGTATTAAATAGTTTTGCCCCAACCAATCAGATGTTCACTTTCAAATGTTAAATCATGATTGGTTGGGGCAAAATTACCGTAGCACCATTTTTAAAGATAAGAACTTTTATTGAATCTCCCTGAAAGATCCTTTCCCCTTATTTGTAACAACTCTTCATTTAGCCATGTGGCAGTCTATCGCTGGGCTTGCCAAGCTTGTTGCATTCAGAAGTCAGAAAAGCTGTTTTTCTCTCCAAACCCTCATTTAGACGATCAGCCAATGTAGTAATGAATGAAAACGGTGAGATTCCATGTACAGGTAATTTTGCGTGTACAGGTAATCTCATGAACGGCAACTAAAGGCTGAAAATAGTACAGTACAGTACAGTACAGTATAGTACAGTATAGTACAGTATAAAAAGGACAGTATAATACAGTACAGTATAGTATAGTATAGTATAGTACAGTATAGAACAGTATAGTACAGTATAAAAAGGACAGTATAATACTGTACAGTATAGTATAGTATAGTATAGTACAGTATAGTACAGTATAAAAAAGTACAGTATAATACAGTACAGTATAGTATAGTATAGTATAGTATAGTACAGTACAGTATAGTATAGTATAGTATAGTACAATATAGTATAGTATAGTACAGTATAGTACAGTATAGTACAGTATAAAAAAGTACAGTATAATACAGTACATTATAGTATAGTATAGTATAGTACAGTATAAAAAAGTACAGTATAATACAGTACAGTATAGTATAGTATAGTATAGTATAGTACAGTACAGTATAGTATAGTACAGTATAGTATAGTATAGTATAGTATAGTACAATATAGTATAGTATAGTACAGTATAGTACAGTATAGTACAGTACAGTATAGTATAGTACAGTATAGTACAGTATAAAAAAGTACAGTATAATACAGTACAGTATAGTATAGTATAGTATAGTATAGTACAGTACAGTATAGTATAGTATAGTATAGTACAATAGAGTATAGTATAGTATAGTATAGTATGGTACAGTACAGTACAGTATAGTATAGTACAGTACAGTACAGTATAGTATAGTACAGTACAGTATAGTATAGTACAGTATAGTACAGTACAGTATAATACAGTACAGTACAGTATAGTATAGTACAGTATAGTACAGTACAGTATAGTATAGTAAAGTATAGTACAGTACAGTATAATACAGTACAGTATATTATAGTATAGTACAATATAGTATAGTATAGTACAGTATTGTACAGTACAGTATAGTATAGTACAGTACAGTATAGTATAGTACAGTAAAGTACAGTACAGTACATACAGTATAGTATAGTATAGTATAGTACAGTACAGTATAGTACAGTATAATAAAGTACAGTATAATACAGTACAGTATAGTATAGTACAGTACAGTACAGTATAGTACAGTATAATAAAGTACAGTATAATACAGTATAGTATTTTATAGTATAGTTCAGTATAGTACAGTACAGTATAGTACAGTATAGTACAGTATAGTATAGTACAGTATAGTACAATACACTATAATACAGTACAGCATAGTATAGTACAGTACAGTATAGTACAGTACAGTATAGTACATTACAGTACAGTATAGTATAGTATAGTACAGCATAATAAAGTACAGTATAATACAGTACAGTATAGTATAGTGCAGTATAGTATGGTATAGTATAGTACAGTACAGTATAGTATAGTACAGTATAGTACAGTACAGTACAGTATAGTACAGTACAGTATAGTATAGTACAGTATAGTACAGTACAGTACAGTATAGTACAGTATAGTTTAGTATAGTATAGTACAGTATAATAAAGTACAGTATAATACAGTACAGTATAGTACAGTATAGTACGGTACAGTATAGTATAGTATAGTACAGTACAGTACAGTACAGTATAGTATAGTACAGTAAAGTATAGTATAGTACAGTACAGTATAGTACAGTACAGTACAGTATAGTATAGTATAGTACAGTACAGTACAGTACAGTATAGTATAGTATAGTACAATATATATAGTAGTACAGTACAGTATAGTACAGTACAGTATACAGTATAGTATAGTATCAGTACAGTACAGTACAGTACAGTATGTAAAGTCATACAGTCAAAGTACATAGTACTAGTACGTACAGTATAGTACAGTACATACAGTATAGTATAAGTATAGTACAGTAGCAGTATATACCGGTATATATACAGTACAGTACAGTAACAGTACAGTATATATACAGTACAGTATATATAGACACAGTATAGTATATAGGTATCAGTACAGTACAGTATAGTATAGTACCAGTACAGTATAGTATATTACAGTACAGTCTATTACAGTAAAATAAAGTAAATATATATAAAGTACAGTACAGTAATGTATAAGTACAGTAGTACAGTATAGTATAGTACAGTATAGTACGTATAGTTACAGTGCAGTATAATACAGTACAGTACAGTACAGTAAGTGTAGAATATAATAGTATAGTACAGTACAGTATAGTATAGTAATGATACAGTAATCGTACAGTATAGTATAGTACAGTACAGTATCTCAGTACAGTACAGTACATATACGTACAGTACGTACAGTATAGTATAGTACAGTACAGTATAGTTTATATAGTACTACAGTATATATAGCATAGCACATTGTATAGTATAGTATAGCATAGAATAGTATAGTATAGTATAGTGTAGTATAGTGTAGTATAGTATAGGATTTGAGTAACTATCGAATTATCGAATATGCGAGTAAAATGTCTATTATACCAATATGAGAGTAAATATCGAATTATCGAATATGTGAGTAAAATGTCTATTATACCAATACCGAGTAAATATCGAATTATCAATATGTGAGTAAATGTCTATTATCAATACGAGGTAAATTTCGATTTATCGAATCCACGAGTAAAATGTTTATTATACCAATACCGAGTAAATATCGAATTTCAATATGTGAGTAAAATGTCTATAATACCAATACGTGAGTAAATATCGAATTATCGAATATGTGAGTAAAATATCTATTATACCAATACGCGAGTAAATATCGAATTATTGAATATGTGAGTAAAATGTCTATTATACCATACCGCGAGTAAATATCGAATTATCGAATATGCGAGTTAAAATGTCTATTATACTAATACGTGAGTAAATATCGAATTATCGAATATGTGAGTAAATGTCTATTATACCAATACGCGAGTAAATATCGAATTATCGAATATGTGAGTAAAATGTCTATTACAAACCAATACGCGAGTAAATATCGAATTATCGAATATGTGAGTAAAATGTCTATTATACCAATACGCGAGTAAATATCGAATTATCGAATATGTGAGTAAAATGTCTATTATACCAATACGCGAGTAAATATCGAATTATCGAATATGGGAGTAAAATGTCTATTATACCAATACCGAGTAAATATCAAATTATCGAATATGTGAGTAAAATGTCTATTATACAATAAACGCGAGTATATATCGAATTATCGAATATGGGAGTAAAATGTCTATTATACAATACGCGAGTAAATATTGAATTATCGAATATGGGAGTAAAATGTCTATTATACCAATACGCGAGTAAATATCGAATTATCGAATATGTGAGTAAAATGTGTATTATACCAATACGTGGGTAAATATCGAATTATCGAATATGTGAGTAAAATGTCTATTATACCAATACGCGAGTAAATATCGAATTATCGAATATGGGAATAAAATGTCTATTATACCAATACGCGAGTAAATATCGAATTATCGAATATGGGAGTAAAATGTGTATTATACCAATACGCGAGTAAATATCGAATATCGAATATGGGAGTAAAATGTCTATTATACCAATACGTAAGTAAATATCGAATTATCGAATATGTGAGTAAAATGTCTATTATACCAATACGCAAGTAAATATCGAATTATCGAATATGTGAGTAAAATGTCTATTATACCAATACGGGAGTAAATATCGAATTATCGAATATGTGAGTAAAATGTCTATTATACCAATACGCAAGTAAATATCGAATTATCGAATATGCGAGTAAAATGTCTATTATACCAATACGGGAGTAAATATCGAATTATCGAATATGCGAGTAAAATGTCTATTATACCAATACGCGAGTAAATATCGAATTATCGAATATGAGAGTAAAATGTCTATTATACCAATATGCGAGGAAATATCGAATTATCGAATATGTGAGTAAAATGTCTATTATACCAATACGCGAGTAAATATCGAATTATTGAATATGCGAGTAAAATGTCTATTATACCAATACGCGAGTAAATATCGAATTATCGAATATGTGAGCAAAATGTCTATTATACCAATACGATAGTAAATATCAAATTATCGAATATGTGAGAAAAATGTCTATTATATCAATACGCGAGTAAATATCGAATTATCGAATATGCGAGTAAAATGTCTATTATACCAATACGCGAGTAAATATCGAATTATCAAACATGCGAGTAAAATGTCTATTATACCAATACGCGAGTAAATATCGAATTATTGAATATGCGAGTAAAATGTCTATTATACCAATACGCGAGTAAATATCGAATTATCGAATATGTGAGTAAAATGTCTATTATACCAATACGAGAGTAAATATCGAATTATCGAATATGTGAGTAAAATGTCTATTATACCAATACGCGAGTAAATATTGAATTATCGAATATGCGAGTAAAATGTATATTATACCAATACGGGAGTAAATATCGAATTATCGAATATGCGAGTAAAATGTCTATTATACCAATACGAGAGTAAATACCGAATTATCGAATATGTGAGTAAAATGTCTATTATACCAATACGCGAGTAAATATCGAATTATCGAATATGCGAGTAAAATGTCTATTATACCAATACGCGAGTAAATATCGAATTATCGAATATGCGAGTAAATGTCTATTATACCAATACGGAGTAAATATCGAATTAATCGAATATTGCGAGCAAAATGTCTATTATACCAATACGCGAGTAAATATTGAATTATCGAATATGTGAGTAAAATGTCTATTATACCAATACGCGAGTAAATATTGATTATCGAGTATGCGAGTAAAATGTCTATATACCAATACGAGAGTAAATATCGAATTATCGAATATGTGAGTAAAATGTCTATTATACAATACGCGAGTAAATATCGAATTCTCGAATCTGCAAGTAAAATGTCTATTATAACCAATACGAGAGTAATATCAAATTATCGAATATGTGAGTAAAATGTCTATTATACCATACGCGAGTAATATCGAATTATCGAATATGTGAGTAAAATGTCTATTATATACCATACGAGAGTAAATATCGAATTCTGAATATGTGAGTAAAATGTCTATTATACCAGTACGCGAGTAAATATCGATTATCGAATATGCGAGTAAAATGTCTATTATACCAATACGCGAGTAAATTCGAATTATCGAATATGCGAGTAAAATGTCTATTATACCAATACGCGAGTAAATATCGAATTATCGAATATGTGAGTAAAATGTCTATTATACCAATACGAGAGTAATATCGAATTATCGAATATGCGAGTAAAATGTCTATTATACCATACGGGAGTAATATCGAATTATCGAATAGCTAGCAAAATTGTCTATTATACCAATACGCGAGTAAATATTGAATTATCGAATATGTGAGTAAAATGTCTATTATACCAATACGCGAGTAAATATTGAATTATCGAATATGCGAGTAAAATGTCTATTATACCAATGCGGGAGTAAATATCGAATTCTCGAATCTGCAGTAAATGTCTATTATAACCTACGAGAGTAAATACAATCAAATTATCGAATATGTGAGTAAAATGTCTATTATACCAATACGCGAGTAAATATCGAATTATCGAATATGGAGTAAAATGTCTATTATACCAAACGAGAGTAATATCGAATTATCGAATATGCGAGTAAAATGTCTATTATACCAATACCATACAGTAAATATTGAATTATCGAATATGCGAGTAAAATGTCTATTATACCAATACGCGAGTAAATATGAATTATCGAATATGCGAGTAAAATGTATATTATACCATACGGGAGTAAATATCGAATTATCGAATATGCGAGTAAAATGTCTTTTATACCAATACGAGTAAATACCGAATTATCGAATATGTGAGTAAAATGTCTATATACCAATACGCGAGTAAATATCGAATTATCGAATATCGAGTAAAATGTCTATTATAACCAATACGCGAGTAAATATCGAATTATCGAATATGCGGTAAAATGTCTATTATACCAATACGGGAGTAATATCGAATTATCATTGCGAGAAAATGTCATTATCCAATACGCGGTAAATTTGAATTTCGAATATGTGAGTAAAATGTCTATTATCCCAATACGCGAGTAAATATCGAATTATCGAATATGTGAGTAAATGTCTATTATACCAATACGCGAGTAAATATTGAATTATCGAATATGCGAGTAAATGTCTATTATACCAATACGAGAGTAAATATCGAATTATCGAATATGTGAGTAAAATGTCTATTATAATACCAATACGCGAGTAAATATCGAATAATCTCGATCTGCAAGTAAAATGTCTATTATACCATACCGAGAGTAAATATCAAATTATCGAATATGTGAGTAAAATGTCTATTATACCAATACGCGAGTAATATCGAATTATCGATATGTGAGTAAAATGTCTATTATACCAATACGAGAGTAAATATCGAATTATCGAATATGTGAGTAAAATGTCTATTATACCAATACGCGAGTAAATATCGAATTATCGAATATGCGAGTAAAATGTCTATTATACCAATACGCGAGTAAATATCGAATTATCGAATATGTGAGTAAAATGTCTATTATACCAATACGCGAGTAAATATTGAATTATCGAATATGCGAGTAAAATGTCTATTATACCAATGCGGGAGTAAATATCGAATTCTCGAATCTGCAAGTAAAATGTCTATTATACCAATACGAGAGTAAATATCAAATTATCGAATATGTGAGTAAAATGTCTATTATACCAATACGCGAGTAAATATCGATTATCGAATATGTGAGTAAAATGTCTATTATACCAATACGCGAGTAAATATCGAATTATCGAATATGCGAGTAAAATGTCTATTATACCAATCACGCGAGTAATATTGAATTTCGAATATGCGAGTAAAATGTCTATTATACCATACGCGAGTAAATATTGAATTATCGAATATGCGAGTAATGTATATTATATTACCAATACGGAGTAAATATCGATTATCGAATATGCGAGTAAAATGTCTTTATACCAATACGAAGTAAATACCGAATTATCGATATGTGAGTAAAATGTCTATTATACCAATACGCGAGTAAATATCGAATTATCGAATATGCGAGTAAAATGTCTATTATACCAATACGCGAGTAAATATCGAATTATCGAATATGCGAGTAAAATGTCTATTATACCAATACGCGAGTAAATATTGAATTATCGAATATGCGAGTAAAATGTCTATTATACCAATACGAGAGTAAATATCGAATTATCGAATATGTGAGTAAAATGTCTATTATACCAATACGCGAGTAAATATCGAATTCTCGAATCTGCAAGTAAAATGTCTATATACCATACGAGAGTAAATATCAAATTATCGAATATGTGAGTAAAATGTCTATTATACCAATACCGAGTAAATATCGAATATTCGAATATGTGAGTAAAATGTCTATTATACCAATACGAAGTAAATATCGAATTATTCGAATATGTGAGTAAAATGTCTATTATACCAATACGCGAGTAAATATCGAATTATCGAATATGCGAGTAAAATGTCTATTATAACCAATACGCGAGTAAATATCGAAGTATCGATATCAGTAAAATGTCTATTATACCAATACGCGAGTAAATATCGAATTATCGAATATGTGAGTAAAATGTCTATTATACCAATACGAGAGTAAATATCGAATTATCGAATATGCGAGTAAAATATCTATTATACCAATACGGGAGTAAATATCGAATTATCGAATATGCGAGCAAAATGTCTATTATACCAATACGCGAGTAATATTGGAATTATCGAATATGTGAGTAAATGTCTATTATACAATACGCGAGTAAATATTGAATTATCGAATATGCGAGTAAATGTCTATTATACCAATGCGGAGTAAATATCGAATTCTCGAATCTGCAAGTAAAATGTCTATTATACCAATACGAGAGTAATATCAAATATCGATATGTGAGTAAAATGTCTATTATACCAATACGCAGTAATATCGAATTATCGAATAGTGATTAATGTCTATTATACCACTCGAGAGTAAATATCGAATTATCGAATAGTTGAGTAAAATGTCTGTTATACCAATACGCGAGTAAATATCGAATTATCGAATATGCGAGTAAAATGTCTATTATACCAATACGCGGAGTAAATATGGAATTACGAATATGCAGTAAAATGTCTCATTATACCAATCGCGAGTAAAATATTGAATTATCAATATTGCGAGTAAAATGTCTATTATACAATACGCGAGTAAATATTGAATATCAATATGCGAGTAAAATGTCTATTATACCATACGCTAGTAAATATCGAATGTATCGATATATGCGAGTAAAATGTCTATTATACCAATACGCGAGTAAATATTGAATATCGATATGTGAGTAAAATGTCTATTATACCATACGCAGTAATATCGAATATCGTAGTGCAGTATATAACACGAACAGCCTTGTATGTGTCGGTCCGTAGTACGTATATAACACGAACACCCTGTATGTGTCTGTCTATACGTAAACCGAACTGCACCGTATACAGTATAAACACGAACAGCCCTGTATGTGTCGGTCCGTAAGTACAGTATATAACACGAACTGCCCTGTATGTGTCTGTCCGTAGTACAGTATATAACACAACAGCCCTGTATGTGTCGGTCCTAGTACAGTATTAATCACGAACAGCCCTTATGTGCAGTCCTAGTACAGTATATACACGAACAGCCCTGTATGTGTCGGACCGTAGTACAATATATAACACGAACAGCCCTGTATGTGTCGGTCCGTAGTACAGTATATAACACGAACAGCCCTGTATGTGTCGGTCCGTAGTACAGTATATAACACGAACAGCCCTGTATGTGTCGGTCCGTAGTACAGTATATACACGATCAGCCCTGTATGTGTCGGTCCGAGTACAGTATATAAGACGAACAGCCCTGTATGTGTCGGTCCTTAGTGCAGTATATCACCGAACAGCCCAGTATTGTCGGTCCGTAGTACAGTATATACAAACACGAACAGCCCTGTATGGTCGGTCGTAGTACAGTATATAACACGACAGCCTATGTGTCGGTTGTAGTACAGTATATAACACGAACAGCCCAGTATTGTGTCGTCCGTAGTACAGTATATAACACGAACAGCCCGTATGTGTCGGTCCGTAGTACAGTATATAACACGAACAGCCCTGTATGTGTCGTCCGTATTACAGTATATAACACGACAGCCCTGTATGTGTCGGTCCGTAGTACAGTATATACAAACACGAACAGCCCTGTATGTGTCGGTCCGTAGTACAGTATATACACACGAACAGCCCTGTATGTGCCGGTCCGTAGGACAGTATATACACGAACAGCCCTGTATGTGTCGTGTCCGTTACAGTATATAACACGAACAGCCCTGTATGTGTCGGTCCGTAGTACAGTATATAACACGAACAGCCCTGTATGTGTCGGTCCGTAGTACAGTATATAACACGAACAGCCCTGTATGTGTCGGTCCGTAGTACAGTATATAACACGATCAGCCCTGTATGTGTCAGTCCGTAGTACAGTATATAACATGAACAGCCCTGTATGTGTCGGTCCGTAGTACAGTATATAACACGAACAGCCCTGTATGTGTCGGTCCGTAGTACAGTATATACACACGAACAGCCCTGTATGTGTCGGTCCGTAGTACAGTATATAACACGATCAGCCCTGTATGTGTCGGTCCGTAGTACAGTATATAACACGAACAGCCCTGTATGTGTCGGTCCGTAGTACAGTATATAACACGAACAGCCCTGTATGTGTCGGTCCGTAGTACAGTATATAACACGAACAGCCCTGTATGTGTCGGTCCGTAGTACAGTATATAACACAAACAGCCCTGTATGTGTCGGTCCGTAGTACGTTATAACACAACAGCCCTGTATGTGTCGGTCCGTAGTACAGTATATACACGATCACCCTGTATGTGTCGGTCCGTAGTACAGTATATAACACAAACAGCCCTGTATGTGTCGGTCCGTAGTACAGTATATAACACAAACAGCCCCTGTATGTGTCGGTCCGTAGTACAGTATATAACACAAACAGCCCTGTATGTGTCGGTCCGTAGTACAGTATATAACACAACGCCCTGTATGTGTCGGTCCGTAGTACAGTATATACACAAACAAGCCTTATGTGTCGTCCGTAGTACAGTATATAACACGATCAGCCCTGTATGTGTTGGGTCCGTAGTACAGTAATAACACGAACAGCCCAGTATGTGTCGGTCCGTAGTACAGTATATAACACGAACAGCCCTGTATGTGTCGGTCCGTAGTACAGTATATAACACGAACAGTCCTGTATGTGTCGGTCCGTAGTACAGTATATAACATGATCAGCCCTGTATGTGTTGGTCCGTAGTGCAGTTATAACCAACAGTCTGTATGTGTCGGTCCGTTAGTGCAGTATATAACACGAACAGTCCTGTATGTTTCGGTCCGTAGTGCGTATATAACACGAACAGCCCTGTATGTGTCGGTCCGTAGTGCAGTATATAACACGAACAGTCCTGTATGTGTCGGTCCGTAGTGCAGTATATAACACGAACAGTCCTGTATGTGTCCGGTCCGTAGTGCAGTATATAACACGAACAGCCCTGTATGTGTCGGTCCGTAGTGCAGTATATAACACGAACAGCCCTGTATGTGTCGGTCCGTAGTACAGTATATAACACGAACAGCCCTGTATGTGTCGGTCCGTAGTACAGTATATAACACGACGCCCTGTATGTGTCGGTCCTTATAGCAGTATATAAACACGACAGCCCTGTTTGTGTCGGTCGTAGTACAGTATATAACACACAGCCCTGTATGTGTGTGGTCCGTAGTACAGTATATAACACGATCAGCCCTGTATGTGTCGGTCCGTAGTACAGTATATAACACGAACAGCCCTGTAATGTGTCGGTCCTTAGTACGTATATAACACGAACAGCCCTGTATGTGTCGGTCCGTAGTACTTATATAACATGATCACAGCCCTTTATGTGTCAGTCCTGTACAGTATATACACGAACAGCCCAGTATGTGTCGGTCCGTAGTACAGTATATAACACGAACAGCCCTGTATGTGTCGGTCGGTAGTACAGTATATAACACGAACAGCCCTGTATGTGTCGGTCCGTAGTACAGTATATAACACGAACAGCCCTGTATGTGTCGGTCCTTAGTACAGTATATACAACACGATCACCACCTGTATGTGTCGGTCCGTAGTACAGTATATAACACGAACAGCCCTGTATGTGTCGGTCCGTAGTCAGTATATAACACGATCAGCCCTGTTTGTGTCGTCGGTAGGTACAGTATATAACACGACAGCCCTGTATGTGTTGGTCCGTAGTACAGTATATAACACGAACAGTCCTGTATTGTCGGTCCGTAGTACAGTATAAAACACGAACCGCCCTGTATGTGTCGGTCCGTAGTGCAGTATATAACCCGACAGTCCCTGTATGTGTCGGTCCGTAGTACAGTTATAACACGATCAGCCCTGTATGTGTTGGTCCGTAGTACAGTATATAACACGAACACCTGTATGTGTCGGTCCGTAGTACAGTATATAACACGTATCAGCCCTGTATGTGTCGGTCCGTAGTACAGTATATAACCGATCAGCCCTGTATGTGTCGTCGGTAGTACATATAACACGAACAGCCCTGTTGTGTCGGTCCGTATTACAGTATATAACAAACAGCCCTGTATGTGTCGGTCCGTAGTACAGTATATACCCGAACAGCCCTGTAGTGTGTCGGTCCTAGTACAGTATATAACACGAACAGCCCTGTATGTGTCGGTCCGTAGTACAGTATATAACCGAACAGCCCCCTGTATGTGTCGGTCCGTAGTACAGTATATAACCGACAACCCCTGTATGTGTCGGTCCGTAGTACAGTATATAACACGAACAGCCACGTATGTGTCGTCCTGTAACAGTATAATAACACGATCAGCCCTGTATGTGTCGGTCCGTAGTACAGTATATAACACGATTCAGCCCTGTATGTGTCGGTCCGTAGTACAGTATTAACACGAACAGCCCTGTATGTGTGTCCGTCCCGTAGTGCAGTATATAACCGACAGCCCTGTATGTTTCGTCCGTAGTACAGTATATAACATATCAGCCCTTTATGTGTCGTCCGTATAGTCAGTATATAACACGAACAGCCCAGTATTGTCGGTCCGTAGTACAGTATATAACACGAACAGCCCTGTATGTGTCGTGTCGGTAGTAAGTATATAACAATCACCCTGTATGTGTCGGTCCGTAGTACAGTATATAACACGAACAGCCCTGTAGTGTCGGTCCGTAGTACAGTATATAACACGATCAGCCCTGTATGTGTCGGTCCGTATGCAGTATATAACACGAACAGCCCTGTATGTGTCGGTCCGTAGTACAGTATATAACACGAACAGCCCTGTATGTGTCGGTCCGTAGTACAGTATATAACACGAACAGCCCTGTATGTGTCGTCCTAGTACAGTAATATACA
This sequence comes from Hymenochirus boettgeri, assembly GCA_019447015.1. Lineage (NCBI taxonomy): Eukaryota > Metazoa > Chordata > Amphibia > Anura > Pipidae > Hymenochirus > Hymenochirus boettgeri. Next base: position 151,937 of record JAACNH010000312.1, read on the forward strand.
CCAACAGCCCTGTATGTGTCGGTCCGTGTACAGTATATAACACAAACAGCCCTGTATGTGTCGGTCCGTAGTACAGTATATAACACAACAGCCCGTTATGTGTCGGTCCGTAGTACAGTATATAACACGAACAGCCCTGTATGTGTCGGTCCGTAGTTACAGTATATAACACGAACAGCCTGTAATGTGTCGGTCCGTAGTACAGTATATAACACGAACGGCCCTGTATGTGTCGTCCGTAGTACAGTATATAAACGATCAAGCCCTGTATGTGTCGGTCCGTAGTTGCAGTATATAACCAACAAGCCCTGTATGTGTCGGTCCGTAGTACAGTATATACACGAACACCCTATGTGTCGGTCCGTAGTCAATATAACAACAGCCCTTATGTTCATCCTAGTACAGTATATAACACGAAAGCCCTGTATGTGTCGGTCCGTAGTACAGTATAAACACGAACAGCCCTGTATGTGTCCAGTCCGTAGTACAGTATATAACACGAACAGCCCTGTATTGTTCGTCCGTAGTACAGTATATAACACGAACAGCCTGTATGTGTCGGTCCGTAGTACAGTATATAACACAACAGCAGCCCTGTATGTGTCGGTCCGTAGTACAGTATATAACACATCAGCAGCCCTGTATTGTCGGTCCGTAGTACAGTATATAACACGAACAGCCCTGTTGTGTTCGGTCCGTAGTACAGTATATAAAACGAACAGCCCTGTATGTGTCGGTCCGTATACAGTATATAAACAAAACAGCCCTGTATGTGTCGGTTCCGTACTACAGTATATACACGAACAGCCTGTATGTGTCGGTCCGTACTACAGTATATAACACGAACAGCCCTGTTGTGTCGGTCCGTAGTACAGTATATAACACGATCAGCCCTGTATGTGTCTGTTCCAGCTGACAATCTAATAACATAGATGTTCCAGGGTGGATGGATGTTTTTGGTCTAAGACTAATAGGAATTAACCCATCTTCAAGCCACTCTACATTTTCCTGACAATGTGTCGGTCCGTAGTACAGTATATAACACGATCAGCCCAGCCCTGTATGTGTCGGTCCGTAGTACAGTATATAACACGAACAGCCCTGTATGTGTCGGTCCGTAGTGCAGTATATAACACGATCAGCCCTGTATGTGTCGGTCCGTAGTGCAGTATATAACACGATCAGCCCTGTAGTGTCGGTCCGTAGTACAGTATATAACACGAACAGCCCTGTATGTGTCGGTCCGTAGTACATATTATACACGAACAGCCCTGTATGTGTCGGTCCCGTAGTACAGTATATAACACGAACAGCCCTGTATGTGTCGTCCGTAGTACAGTATATAACACGATCACCCAGCCCTGTATGTGTCGGTCCGTAGTACAGTATATAACACGAACAACCCTGTAGTGTCGGTCCGTAGTACAGTTTATACACCGAACAGCCCTGTATGTGTCGGTCCGTAGTACAGTATATAACACGATCAGCCCAGCCCTGTATGTGTCGGTCCGTAGTACAGTATATAACACGATCAGCCCAGCCCTGTATGTGTCAGTCCGTAGTGCAGTATATAACACGAGCAGCCTCTGTATGTGTCGGTCCGTAGTACAGTATATAACACGAACAGCCCTGTATGTGTCGGTCCGTAGTACAGTATATAACACGATCAGCCCAGCCCTGTATGTGTCGGTCCGTAGTACAGTATATTAACACTAACACCCTGTATGTGTCGGTCCGTGTACGTTTAACCGAGCAGCCCTGTATGTGTCGGTCCGTAGTACAGTATATAACACGATCAGCCCAGCCCTGTAGTGTCGGTCCGTAGTGCAGTATAATAACACGAACAGCCCTGTATGTGTCGGTCCGTAGTACAGTATATAACACGAGCAGCCCTGTATGTGTCGGTCCGTAGTACAGTATATAACACGATCAGCCCAGCCCTGTATGTGTCGGTCCGTAGTACAGTATATAACACGAACAGCCTTGTATGTGTCGGTCCGTAGTACAGTATATAACACGAACAGCCCTGTATGTGTCGGTCCGTAGTGCAGTATATAACACGAACAGCCCTGTATGTGTCGGTCCGTAGTACAGTATATAACACGAACAGCCCTGTATGTGTCGGTCCGTAGTACAGTATATAACACGATCATCCCTGTATGTGTCGGTCCGTAGTACAGTATATACACGATCAGCCCTGTATTGTGTCGGTCCGTATACAGTATATAACACGATCAGCCCTGTATGTGTCGGTCCGTAGTACAGTATATAACACGAACAGCCCTGTATGTGTCGGTCCGTAGTTACAGTATATAACTCATCAGCCCTGTATGTGTCGGTCCGTAGTACAGTATATAACACATCAGCCCTGTATGTGTCAGTCCGAGTAACAGTATATAAACGATCAGCCCTGTATGTGTCGGTCAGTACAGTATATAACACGATCAGCCCTGTATGTGTGTAGTCCGGTACAGTATATAACACGAACAGCCCTGTATGTGTCAGTCCGTAGTACAGTATATAACACACAGCCCTGTATGTGTCAGTCCGTAGTACAGTATATAACCAACAGCCCTGTATGTGTCGGTCCGTAGTACAGTATATAACACGAACAGCCCTGTATTGTCGGTCCGTAGTCCAGTATATAACACGAACAGCCCTGTTGTGTCGGTCCGTAGTACAGTATATAACACGATCAGCCCTGTATTTGTCGGTCGGTAGTACAGTATATAACCGAACAGCCCTGTATGTGTCGGTCCTTAGTACAGTATATAACACGAACAGCCGTTAGTGTCGGTCCGTAGTACAGTATATAACACGAACGACCCTGTAGTGTCGTCCTAGTACAGTAATAACACGATCACCTGTATGTGTTGGTCCGTAGTACAGTATATAACACGAACAGCCCTGTATGTGTCTGTCCGTAGTACATATATAACCGAACAGCCCTGTATGTGTCGGTGTCGTAGTACAGTATATAACACGATCAGCCCGTATTTGTCGGTCGTAGTACAGTATATAACACGATCAGCCCTGTATGTGTCGGTCCGTAGTACAGTATATAACACGAACAGCCCTGTATGTGTCGGTACAAAGTACAGTATATAACACGACACAGCCCTGTATGTGTCGGTCCGTAGTACAGTATATAACTCGAACAGCCCTGTATGTGTCGGTCCGTAGTACAGTATATAACACGAACAGCCCTGTATGTGTCGGTCCGTAGTACAGTATATAAACACGATCAGCCCTGTATGTGTCGGACCGTAGTACCATATATGACACAGAACAGCCCTGTAGTGTCGTCCGTAGTACAGTATATAACACGATCAAGCCCTGTATGTGTCGGGTCCGTAGTACAGTATATAACACGATCAGCAGCCCTGTTGTGTCAGTCCGTAGTACAGTATATAACACGAACAGCCCTGTATGTGTCAGTCCCGTAGTACAGTTATAACACGAACAGCCCTGTATGTGTCCGGTCCGTAGTACAGTATATAACACGAACAGCCCTGTATGTGTCGGTCCTAGTTCAGTATATAACACGAACAGCCCTGTATGTGTCGGTTCCGTAGTACAGTAATAACACGATCAGCCCTGTAGTGTCGGTCGGTAGTACAGTATATAACACGAACAGCCCTGTATGTGTCGGTCCGTAGTACAGTATATAACACGAACAGCCCGTTATGTGTCGGTCCGTAGTACAGTATATAACACGAACAGCCCTGTATGTGTCTGTCCGTAGTACAGTATATAACACGAACAGCCCTGTATGTGTCGGTCCGTAGTACAGTATATAACACGATCAGCCCAGTATGTGTCGGTCCGTAGTACAGTATATAACACGAACAGCCCTGTATGTGTCGGTCCGTAGTACAGTATATAACACGAACAGCCCTGTATGTGTCGGTACAAAGTACAGTATATAACACGAACAGCCCTGTATGTGTCGGTCCGTAGTACAGTATATAACTCGAACAGCCCTGTATGTGTCGGTCCGGTACAGTATATAACACGAACAGCCCTGTATGTGTCGGTCACGTAGTAACAGTATATAACCGATCAGCCCAGTAGTTGTCGTCCGTAGTACAGTATATAACACGATCAGCCCTGTATGTGTCGTGTCGTAGTACAGTATATAACGAACAGCCCTGTATGTCAGTCCAAGTAGTATATAACACGAACAGCCCTTTATGTGTCGGTCCGTAGTACAGTAATTAACATCGAACAGCCCTGTATGTGTCGTCCGTAGTACAGTATATAACACAACAGCCCTGTATGTGTCGGTCCGTAGTACATATATAACACGAAGAGCCCTGTATGTGTCGGTCCGTAGTACAGTATAACCGAACAGCCCTGTATGTGTCGGTCCGTAGTCCAGTATATACACAACACCCTGTATGTGTCGGTCCGTAGTACAGTATATAACACGAACAGCCCTGTATGTGTCGTCCGTAGTACAGTATATATACACGAACAGCCCTGTATGTGTCGGTCCGTAGTACAGTATATAACACGACAGCCCTGTATGTGTCGGTCCGTAGTACAGTATATACACGAACAGCCCTGTATGTGCGTCCGTAGTACAGTTATAACACGACAGCCGCGTATGTGTCAGTCCGTAGTACAGTATATAACACATCAGCCCTGTATGTGTCTTCCGTAGTACAGTATATAACACGATCAGCCCTATGTGTCGGTCCGTAGTACAGTATATAACACAACGACAGCCCTGTATGTGTCGGTCCGTAGTACAGTATATAACACGACAGCCCGTATGTGTAGTCCGTAGTACAGTATATAACACGAACAGCCAGTATGTGTCGTCTAGTACAGTATATAACAGAACAGCCAGTATGTGTCGGTCCGTAGTACAGTATATAAACATGAACAGCCCTGTATGTGTCGGTCCGTAGTACAGTATATAACACGACAGCCCAGTATGTGTCGGTCCGTAGTACGTATATATAACACGATCAGCCCTGTATGTGTCGGTCCGTACTACAGTATATAACACGAACAGCCCTGTATGTGTCGTCCGTAGTACAGTATATAACACGAACAGCCCTGTATGTGTCGGTCCGTAGTACAGTATATAACACGAACAGCCCTGTATGTGTCGGTCCGTAGTACAGTATATAACACGATCAGCCCTGTATGTGTCGGTCCTACAGATATCACGAATAGCGTTCGTAGTAGTATATACACAACAGCCCGTATGTGTCATTCCGTAGTACAGTATATAACACGAGCAGCCCTGTATGTGTCAGTCCGTAGTACAGTATATAACACGACAGCCCTGTATGTGTCGTCCGTAGTACAGTATACAACACGATCAGCCCAGTATGTGTCGGTCCGTAGTACAGTATATAACACGATCAGCCCTGTATGTGTCGGTCGGTCGTACAGTATATAACACGAACAGCCCTGTATGTGTCGGTCGCGTAGTACAGTATATACACGACACCCTGTATGTGTCGGTCGTAGTACAGTATAAACACGAACAGCCCTGTATGTGTCGGTCCAGTACAGTATATAACCACGATCAGCCCAGTATGTGTCGGTCCGTCTAGTACAGCATATATAACACGAACAGCCCTGTAGTGTCGGTCGTAGTACAGTATATACACGAACACCCTGTATGTGTCGTGGTAGTACATTTCAACGTCAGCCCTGTTGTGGTCCGTATACAGTATATAACCGAACACCATGTATGTGTCGGTCCATAGTACAGTATATAAACACGAACAGCCCTTATGTGTCGGTCGGTATACAGTATAACACGAACAGCCCTGTATGTTCGTCGTATACAGTATATAACACGAACAGCCCTGTATGTGTCGGTCCGTAGTACAGTATCAGTATATACACGAACCGCCCTGTATGTGTCAGTCCGTAGTACAGTATATAACACGATCAGCCCGTATGTGTCGGTCTAGTACAGTATATAACCGCACAGCCCTGTATGTGTCTGGTCCGTAGTACAGTATATAACACGACAGCCCTGTATGTGTCGGTCCGTAGTACAGTATATAACACGAACAGCCCTGTATGTGTCTGCCGTAGTCATATATACACGAACAGCCCTGTAGTGTCAGTCCGTAGTACAGTATATACACAGAACAGTCCTGTATGTTCGGTCTTTAGTACGTATATACACGATCAGCCTGTATGTGTCGGTTCGTAGTACAGTATATACACGAAACAGCCTGTATGTGTCGGTCCGTAGTAACTGTAATAACACGAACAGCCCAGTATGTGTCGTCCGTAGTACAGTATATAACACGAACAGTCCTGTATGTGTCGTCCGTAGTACATTATATAACACGAACAGCCCATATGTGTCGGTCCTAGTACAGTATATAACACGAACAGCCCTGTATTTGTCCGTCGTAGTACAGATATACACGAACAGCCCGTATGTGTCGGTCCGTAGTACAGTATATAACACGAACAGCGCAGTATGTGTCGGTCCTTAGTACAGTTATATAACACGAACAGCCCTGTATGTGTCGGTCCGTAGTACAGTATATAACACGAACACCCTGTATGTGTCGGTCGGTAGTACAGTATATAACACGAACAGCCCAGTATGTGTCGGTCCGTAGTACAGTATAACACGAACAGCCCTGTATGTGTCGGTCCGTAGTACAGTATATAACACGAACAGCCCTGTATGTGTCGGTCGGTAGTACAGTATATAACACGAACAGCCCTGTATGTGTCGGTCCGTAGTACAGTATATAACACGAACAGCCCTGTATGTGTCAGTCCGTAGTACAGTATATAACAGTATATAACACACAGCCCTGTATTGTCGGTCCGTAGTACAGTATATAACACGAACAGCCCTGTATGTGTCTGTCCGTTAGTACAGTATATACACGAACAGCCCTGTATGTGTCATGTCCGTAGTACAGTATAACACGATCAGCCTGTATGTGTCGGTCCGTAGTACAGTATATAACACGACAGCCCTGTATGTGTCGGTCCGTAGTACAGTATATAACACGAACAGCCCTGTATGTGTCGTGTCCGTAGTACGTATATACACGAACAGCCCTGTATGTGTCGTCCGTAGTACAGTATATAACCACGATCAGCCCTGTATGTGTCGGTCCGTAGTACAGTATATATAACACGAACAGCCCTGTATGTGTCGTAGAAGTACAGTATATAACACGATCAGCCCTGTATGTGTCAGTCCGTAGTACAGTATATAACACGATCAGCCCTGTATGTGTCGGTCCGTAGTACAGTATATAACACGAACAGCCCTGTATGTGTCGGTCCGTAGTACAGTATATAACACAACAGCCCTGTATGTGTCTGTGCCGTAGTACAGTATATCACGAACACCCCTGTATGTGTCGTCCGTATACAGTATATAACACGAACAGCCCTGTATGTGTCGGTCCTAGTACAGTAATAAACAACAAGCCCTGTATGTGTCATGTCCGTAGTACAGTATATAACACGAACAGCCCTGTATGTGTCGGTCCGTAGTAACGTATATACACAACAGCCCTGTATGTGTCGGTCCGTAGTACAGTATATAACACGAACAGCCTGTATGGTCGGTCTACTACAGTATATAACACGAACAGCCCTGTATGTGTCGTCCGTAGTACAGTATATAACACGAACAGCCCTGTATGTGTCGGTCCGTAGTACAGTATATACACAACAGCCCTGTATGTGTCGGTCCCGTAGTACAGTATATACACGAACAGCCTGTATTGTGTCGGTCCGTAGTACAGTATATAACACGAACAGCCCTGTATGTGTCGGTCCGAGTACAGTATATAACACGAACAGCCCTGTATGTGTCGGTCCGTATTACTACAGTATATAACACGAACACCCTGTATGTGTCGCCGTAGTACAGTATATAACACGAAAGCCCTGTATGTGTCGGTCCGTAGTACAGTATATAAACACAACAGCCCTGTATGTGTCGGTCCGTAGTACAGTATATACACGAACAACCCTGTCTGTGGTCGGTCCGTACTACAGTATATAAACGAACAGCCCTTTATGTGTCGGTCCGTAGTACAGTATATAACACGAACAGCCCTTTATGTGTCGGTCCGTACTACAGTATATAACACGATCCGCCTGTATGTGTCGGTCCGTGTAGTACAGTATATAACCAACAGAACAGCCCTGTATGTGTTCGGTCCGTGTACAGTATATAACACGAACAGCCCTTTATGTTCGTTCCGTATACAGTATATACACGATCAGCAGCCCTGTATGTGTCGGTCCGTATGCAGTATATAACACGACACACCTGTTGTGTCGTCCGTAGTACAGTATATAACACGAACAGCCCTGTATGTGTCGGTCCGTCCGTTACAGTATATAACACGAACAGCCCTTATGTGTCGTCCGTAGTACAGTATTAACACGAACAGCCCTGTATGTGTCAGTCCGTACTACAGTATATAACACGATCAGCCCTGTATGTGTCTGTCCGTAGTACAGTATATAACACGATCAGCCCTGTATGTGTCGGTCCGTAGTCAGTATATAAACAAACACGACGCCTGTATGTGTCGGTCCGTAGTACAGTATATACACGAACAGCCCTGTATGTGTCGGTCCGTATAACAGTATATACACGAACAGCCCTGTATGTGTCGTCCGTAGACAGTATACACACGAACGCCCTGTATGTGTCGGTTCCGTAGTACAGTATATAACACGAACAGCCCTGTATGTGTCGGTCCGTAGACCGTATATAACACGACCAGCCCTTATGTGTCGGTCCGTGTACGTATAAACACGAACAGGCCCTGTATGTGTCGTCCGTACTACAGTATATAACACGAACAGCCCTGTTGTGTCGGTCCGTAGTACCGTATTAACACACAGCCCTGTATGTGTCGGTCCGTAGTACTATATAACACGAACAGCCCTGTATGTGTCGGTCCGTAGTACAGTATATAACACGAACAGCCCTGTATGTGTCGGTCCGTAGTACAGTATATAACACGAACAGCCCTGTATGTGTCGGTCCGTAGTACAGTATATAACACGAACAGCCCTGTATGTGTCGTCCGTAGTACAGTATATAACACACAGCCCTGTATGTGTCGGTCCTCTAGTACAGTATATAACACGAACAGCCCGTATGTGTCGGTCCGTAGTACAGTATATAAACACGAACACCTGTATGTGTCGGTCCCGTAGTACAGTATATAACACGAACACAGCCCTGTATGTGTCGGTCCGTAGACAGTATATAACACGAACAGCCCTGTATGTGTCGGTCCGTAGTACGTATATCACACAACAGCCCTGTATGTGTCGGTCCGTAGTACAGTATATAACACGAACAGCCCTGTATGTGTCGGTCCGTAGTATCAGTAATATAACACACGACAGCCCAGTATGTGTCGGTCCGTAGTACAGTAAATACGAACAGCCCTGTATGTGTCGGTCCGTAGTAAGTATAATAACACGAACAGCCCTGTATTTGTCAGTCCGTACTACAGTATATAACACACAGCCCTGTATGTGTCGGTCGTAGTACAGTAATATAACACGACAGCCCTGTATGTGTCGGTCCTTAGTGCATTTATAAGACGAACAGCCCTGTATGTGTCGGTCCGTAGTACAGTATATAACACGAACAGCCCTGTATGTGTCGGTCCGTAGTACAGTATAATACCACGACAGCCCTGTATGTGTCGGTCCGTAGTACAGTATATAACACGAACACCCTGTATGTGTCGGTCCGTAGTACAGTATAATACACGATCAGCCCTGTATGTGTCGGTCCGTAGTGCAGTATATAACACGAGCAGGCCCTGTATGTGTCGGTCCGTAGTACAGTATATAAACAGACACGCCCTGTATGTGTCGGTCCGTAGTACAGTATATAACACGACAGCCCGGTATGTGTCGGTCCGTAGACAGTATATAACACGAACGCCCTGTATGTGTCGGTCCGTAGTACAGTATATAACACAACAGCCCTGTATGTGTCGGTCGTATACAGTATATAACACGAACAGCCCTGTATGTGTCGGTCCGTAGTACAGTATATAACACACGAACAGCCCATATGTGTCTGTCCGTATACAGTATATACACGAACAGCCTGTATGTGTCGGTCCGTAGTACGTATATAACACGAACGCCCTGTATGTGTCAGTCCGTACTACAGTATATAACACACGATCAGCCCTGTTGTGGTCGGTCCGTAGTACAGTATATAACATGATCAGCCCTGTATGTGTCGGTCCGTAGTACAGTATATAACACGATCAGCCCTGTATGTGTCGGTCCGTAGTACAGTATATAACACGATCAGCCCTGTATGTGTCGGTCCGTAGTACAGTATATAACACGATCAGCCCTGTATGTGTCGGTCCGTAGTACAGTATATAACACGAACAGCCCAGTATTCATTTGACGTTTGTATCTGTAAATTTTTTAAGACATTATTAGAAAATGCCAGAGAAAGATTAAAGACCAAGAGATTATTTTCAGCCTAGAACTGATATTTTTAAACATATAAAATCACGCTCGTTAACGCTTCCTCCAGTGCGACATCGCAGTTTTCTGCCGTTTAAAGCTTAACAAATTCCACATTAACTGTGAAACATCCAGATAATCTGTCTGGGAAGGTTTGTTTCCTGTCACCCGAACAGCAGACCATCTGCCATGTGGTCACTTGGTTTAAACACACTAATCCCCGAACTTACCATATTGGCTCGTTTTATGTTTAAAGGGACAATAAAATTCAAACGGAAAGGTGCGAAATGCGGTCGTTGTAGAAATATATTGATGTTTTTCCATCAAAAACTTTGCGTTGCCTAATTGTTTTGCATTAGCAGATTTCCTTTAACCCTTTGTATTTTATTACTAATAAATTTCTTTCTGTATTAAAGTTGAACCCAAATGATCTGTATCTTTAGCCAACAAAGTTTTTTCTAATCAACCTTTTAAATTTCCCAGTGGTGATGAAAGGGTTAATGTCATTTTCCTCCCAGCTATTGGCTTTGTTCTATGACAAATGACTCTTTATGAGCCTTTGTGTATCTCTCATCGGAAATAGAAGAGACGCATATTTTACGGTGGTGAACTATTGATAAAAATCCCTGTAATTGTAGAACAGTTTGTCACCCGCTTCGTGGATCAGGGGAGAATAATTAGAGTTTGGGATCTTGTGATAGAAAACTGATTGGTTATTTCCAAACTGCATTCCTCTGTTGTTGTCATCCTAAATCCTATTATTGGAACATTTAAAATTCCATGATAAAGAAAAAATGCATTGAACTGGAAAGGGAAAGTATAATCTCTGAATTTCAGCGCTGATAAGGACTGTGACACAGCTGAATGTAATAAAGAGACAGGTAATCAGAGCTGATTAGGACTGTGACACAGCTGAATGTAATAAAGAGACAGGTAATCAGAGCTGATTAGGACTGTGACACAGCTGAATGTAATAAAGAGACAGGTAATCAGAGCTGATTAGGACTGTGACACAGCTGAATGTAATAAAGAGACAGGTAATCAGAGCTGATTAGGACTGTGACACAGCTGAATGTAATAAAGAGACAGGTAATCAGCGCTGATTAGGACTGTGACACAGCTGAATGCAATAAAGAGACAGGTAATCAGCGCTGATTAGGACTGTGACACAGCTGAATGTAATAAAGAGACAGGTAATCAGAGCTGATTAGGTCTGTGACACAGCTGAATGTAATAAAGAGACAGGTAATCAAGTCTGAGTAGGACTTGACACCACGCCTGAATGTAATAAAAGAGACAGGTAATCAGAGCTGATATGGTACTGTGACACAGCTGAATGTAATAAAGAGACAGTTAATCAGAGCTGATTAGGACTGTGACAACAGCATGGAATGTATAAGTAGACGGTAATCAGAGCTGATTAGGTCTGTACACAGCTGAATGTTATAAGAGACAGGTAATCGAGCTGTTAAGTGCTGTGAAACACGCTGATATGTACATAACGACAGGTAATCAGAGCTGATTAGGACTGTACACGCTGAATGTAATAAAGAGACAGGTAATCAGAGCTGATAGGACTGTGACCACAGCTGAATGTAATAAAGAGGACAGGTAATCAGCGCTGATAGGTCTGTGACACAGCTGAATGTAATAAAAGACAGGTATCATCAGAGCTGATTAGGACTGTGACACAGCTGAATGTAATAAAGATACGGGTAATCAGAGCTGATTAGGACTGTGACACAGCTGAATGTAATAAAGAGAAACAGGTAATCCAGAGCTGATTAGACTGTGACAACACAGCTGAATGTAATAAAGAGCAGGTAATCAGGCTAATAGGTCTGTGACACAGCTGAATGTAATAAAGAGACAGGTAATCAGAGCTGATTAGGTCTGTGACACGCTGAATGTAATAAGAGACCGGTAATCACGCTGATAGGTCTGTGCCACGCTGAATGTAATAAAGATACAGGTAATCAGAGCTGATTAGGACTGTGACACAGCTGAATGTAATAAGAACAGGTAATCAGCGCTACATAGGTCCTGTGACACAGCTGAATGTAATAAGGACAGGTAATCAGCTGAATTAGGACTGTGACACAGCTTGAATGTAATAAGAGACAGGTATCCGAGCTATTAGTACTGTGACACGGCTGAATGTATAAAGGGAGACAGGTAATCAAGCTGATTAGGTACTGTGACCACGCTGAATGTAATAGAGACAGGTAATCAAGCTGATATAGGTCTGTGACACACTGAATGTAATAAGAGACAGGTATCAGAGCTGATTAGAGCTGTGACACGGCTGAATGTAATAAAGAGACCAGTAATCAGCTGATAGTACTGTGACACAGCTAATGTAATAAAGAGACAGGTAATCAGGCTGATTAGTCTGGTGACCGGCTGAATGTAATAAAGAGCAGGTAATCAGCGCTGAAGTCTGTGACAGCTGAATGTAATAAAGAGACCAGGTAATCATAGCTGATTATCTGTGACAACGGCTGAATGTATAAAGAGACGTATCAGAGCTGATTGGTCTGTGACACGGCTGAATGTAATAAAGAGACAGTAATCAGAGCTGATTAGGTCTGTGACACGGCTGAATGTAATAAAAGAGAGAGGTAATCAGAGCTGCTTAGGCTGTGACACGCTGAATGTAATAAAGAGACGGTACCAGAGCTGATTAGGACTGTGACACAGCTGAATGTAATAAATATATCAGGTAATCGAGCTGATTAGGACTGTGGACACAGCGCTGATGTAATAAGAGACAGGTAATTTACAGTCTGATTAGGTCTGTGACACAGCTGAATGTATAAGAGACAGGTATCAAGCTGATTAGGTCTGTGACACAGCTGAATGTAATAAAGAGACAGGTATATAGCTGATTAGGATGTGGCCACGCTGAATGTAATAAAAGAGACAGGTAATCAGAGCTGATTAGGTCTGTGACACGCTGAATGTAATAAAGAGACAGGTAATCAGAGCTGATTAGGTCCTGTGACAGCTGAATGTAATAAAGAGACGTAATCAAGCTGATTAGCTGTGACACACGCTGAATGTATAGAGACAGGTATCACGAGCTGATTAGGACTGTGACCGGCTAATGTAATAAAGAGACGGTAATCAGAGCTGATTAGACTGTGACACAAGCTGATGTAATAGACAGACAGGTAATCAAGCTGTTAGGACTGTGACACAGCTGAATGTAATAAGAGACAGGTAATCAGAGCTGTTAGGACTGTGACACACTGAATGTAATAAAGAGACAGGTAATCAGAGCTGATTAGGACTGTGACACGCTGAATGTAATAAAGAGCCGGTACTCAGACTTATAGCTCAAAGCTGATGTAAAGAGAAATCTCGATTAGGTCTGACACGCTGATTTAATAAAGAGACAGGTAATCACGCTGATTTGACCGTGACACGCTGAATGGTAAAAGAGACAGGTATCATTAGCTGTGGAGGTCCTGTGACAAAAACAACTAAGGCGAAGTAATAAAGAGACAGTAATCCACGAGGCTGATTAGGACTGTGACACCAGCTGAATGATATAAGAACAGGTATCGAGCTGATTAGACTGTGACACAGCTGAATGTATAAAGAACAGGTATCAGGCTGATTAGGCTGTGACACCGCTGAATGTAATAAAGAGCACGGTAATCAGAGCTGATTAGGACGTGACACAGCTAATGTATAAAGGACAGTGTAATCATAGCTGATATAGGTCTGTGACACAGCTGAATGTAATAAAGAGAAACGGTATCAGATGCTGATTAGGACTGTGACACGAGCTGAAATGTACTAAGAGACAGGTAAATCCAGCTGCTGATAAGGTCTGTGACACAGCTGAATGTATAAGCAGACCGTAATTCAGAGCTATTAGGTCTGTGAGACACAAGTCTGAATGTACTAAGAGACAGGTATTCAGAGCTGAATTAGGCCTGTGACACAGCTAATGGTATAGAGACAGGTAATCAGAGCTGATTAGGACTGTGCGACAGCTGAATGTAATAAAGAACAGTTAAATCAGAGCTATTATTGTCTGTTACCAGCTGAAATGTAATAAGAGACCGGTAATCAGAGCTGATTAGGTCGTGACACATCTGAATGTCATAAAGAGACAGGTTATCATAGCTGATTAGGACTGTGAAACAGCTGAATGTACTAAAGAGACACGTAATACAGAGGCTTATTAGGACTGTGACCCAGCTAATGTAATAAAGAGACCGTAATCAGATCTGATTAGGACTTGTGACATACCCAGCTGAATGTAATAAAGAGACAGGTAATCAATCGATTAGGTCTGTGACAACCAGCCTGAATGTTAAGAAAGAGACAGGTAATCAGAGTGATTAGGCTGTTGACACATCTGAATGTAAGAAAGAGACAGTAATCAGCGCTGATTAAGGTCTGTTGACCAGCTGGAATTATAAGAGACAGTAATCAGCGCTGATTAGGTCTGTGACACAGCTGAATTTTATAAAGAGACAGTAAACAGCGCTGATTATGTCTGTTACAAAGCTGAATGTAATAACGAGAACGGGTAAATCAGCGCTGGTTAGGTCTGTGACACGCTGAATTTAAAAAGGAGACGGGTCATCATCGCTGATGAGGACTGTAACACAGGCTGAATTTAAATCAAGATCGGTAATCAGCGCTGATTAGGTCGGTGACCCCAGCTTATGTCATAAAGAGGACGGTAATCAGCGTCTGATTAGGATCTGTGACACAGCTGAATGTAATAAGAGAAACGGGTAATCAGCGCTGATTAGGTCTGTGACAACACTGAATGTTATAAATAGACATGTAATCAGAGCTGATTAGACTGTGACACCGCTGAAATGTAATAAGAGACGGGTATCATAGCTGATTAGGTCTGACAACAGCTGAATGTACTAAAGATACAGGTAATCAGAGCTGATTAGGTCTGTGACAGACGCTGAAGCAATAAAGATACGGGTAATCAGAGCTGATTAGGCTGTGACACCGCGGAATGCAATAAAGAGACAGGTAGTCAAAGCTGATTAGGACTGTGACACGCTGAATGTAAATAAAGAGACAGGTATCAAAGCTGATTAGACTGTGACACAGCTGATGTCATAAAGAGACAGGTCATCATCGCTGATTAGGACTGGACCCCAACAGCTTAATGTAATAAAAGAGAAAGACAGGTAATCATAGCTGATTAGGTCTGTGACACAGCTGAATGTAATCAAGAACCGGTAACAGGCTATTAAGGTCTGTGACACCGCTGA
Source organism: Hymenochirus boettgeri (assembly GCA_019447015.1). Lineage (NCBI taxonomy): Eukaryota > Metazoa > Chordata > Amphibia > Anura > Pipidae > Hymenochirus > Hymenochirus boettgeri. The sequence goes on from JAACNH010000312.1 coordinate 167,680, forward strand.
ATGTAATAAGAGACAGGTAAAATCAAAGCTTATTAGGACTGGGACACAGCTGAATGTAATAAAGAGACCGGTAATCAGAGCTTGATTAGGCTGTGACACGCTGAATGTAATAAAGAGACAGGTAATCAGAGCTGATTATGAACTGTGACCACAGCTGAATTTAATAAGAGACAGGTAAATTCAGAGCTGATTAGGACTGTGACACAGCTGAATGTATAAAGAGACCGTAATCAAGAGCTGATTAGGGCTGTTACACAGCAGAATGTATAAGAGACAGGTAAATCAGATCTGATTCAGACTGTTCCACAGCTTGAATGAATAAAGCGCCGGTAATCAGAGCTGATTAGGTAGGACTGTGACACCGCTGATGGAATAAAAGAGACAGGAATCAGAGCTGATTAAGACTGTGACAACAGCTGAATTGTATAAAGAGACAGGTAATCAGAGTGATTAGGACGTGACACGCGAATGTAATAAAGAGACAGTTCATAGGCTTATTAGTAGGACTGTGACAACAGCTGAATGTAATAAGAGGACCGTAATCAGAGCTGATTAGGTCTGGGGGGACAACGCTGAATGCAATAAGAGACAGGTAATCATCGCTGATTAGGACTGGTGACACAGCTGAATGTAAAATAAAGAGACAGGTAATCAGAGCTGATAGGTCTGTGACACAGCTAAGTAATAAAGAGAAGTAATCAAGAGCGGATTAGGTCTGTGACACAAGCTGAATGTATAAGAAGACCGGTAATCAGCGCGATTAGGCTGTGACCCATCTAAATGTAATAAAGAGACAGGTAATCCCTGGCTGATTTACGGTCTGAGACCAACAACTGAAAATTGTAATAAGAGCCAGTTATCAGAGCTGATAGGTCTGTGACACACTGAATGTATAAGAGACAGTAATCAGAGCTGATAGGTCTGTGCACGCTGAATGTAATAAAGAGAACAGGTAATCAGAGCTGATTAGGTCTTGACACAGCTAATGTATAAAGAGACAGTGTATCAGCGCTGATTAGGTCTTGACACAACTGAATGTAATCAAGGACAGGTAATCAGAGCTGATTAGGTCTGTGACACAGCGCATGTCTAAAGAGAACAGTTAATCAGAAGCTGGATTAGGTCTGTGACAAACAGCTGAATGTAATAACGAGACAGGTAATCAGAGCTGATTAGGACTGTGACACAGCTGAATGTAATAAAGAGACAGGTAATCAGCGCTGATTAGGACTGTGACACAGCTGAATGTAATAAAGAGACAAGTAATCAGAGCTGTTTAGGTCTGTGACACAGCTGAATGTAATAAAGAGACAGGTATTCAGAGCTGATTAGGACTGTGACACAGCTGAATGTAATAAAGAGACAGGTAATCAGAGCTGATTAGGACTGTAACGCAGCCAAATGCAATCAAGAGCAATGTCCATTATAGTCTACACCCAAAAAATGTGTACATTTACAGATTAATTGTAAACACCATGGATTCATTAGATGGGTAATAGAACACACCTTCAATGTGTCCTGCACGTATGTACCATATTTTGCGTCTTTAGCTTGAATCGATTTTCGGTAATCGTCTACATTCGATTTTCGGTAATCGTCTACTTTCGATTTTCGGTAATCGTCTACTTACGATTTTCGGTAATTGTCTACTTTCGATTTTCGATAATCTTCTACATTCGATTTTCGAAAATTGTCTACTTTCGATTTTCGATAATCTTCTACTTTCCATTTTCGATAAGCTATCTACTTTCGTTTTCTGATAATCGTCTACTTTCGATTTTCGATAATCTTCTACTTTCCATTTTCGATAATCTTCTACTTTCGATTTTCGATAATCTTCTACTTTCGATTTTCGATAATCTTCTACTTTCGATTTTCGATAATCTTCTACTTTCGATTTTCTATAATCTTCTACTTTCGATTTTCGATAATCTTCTACTTTCCATTTTCGATAATTGTCTACTTTCGATTTTCGATAATCTTCTACTTTCAATTTTCGATAATCAGAGCTGATTAGGACTGTGACACAGCTGAATGTAATAAAGAGACCGGTAATCAGAGCTGATTAGGACTGTGACACAGCTGAATGTAATAAAGAGACAGGTAATCAGAGCTGATTAGGACTGTGAGAGAGCTGAATGTAATAAAGAGACAGGTAATCAGAGCTGATTAGGTCTGTGACACAGCTGAATGTAATAAAGAGACAGGTAATCAGAGCTGATTAGGTCTGTGACACAGCTGAATTTAATAAAGAGACAGGTAATCAGAGCTGATTAGGACTGTGACACAGCTGAATGTAATAAAGAGACGGGTAATCAGAGCTGATTAAATGAATGAATGAATGAATGAATAAAATAGCACAAGGAACATTGAGAATTCTAAGCAGCTTATTTTCTGATATGTTTGACATTTAGATTCCGTTCAGCCCCAGCGCTCTCCTCCCAGCGTTATTTTCTATTATTATATTCAGATAAAATAGGACGCGACATCTTTACGGCGTTGTCCATCGTCCGCTTGTCTGCGGAGGGCGACGCAGTTATTCAGCGTTACATTGTTCCACCGAGAATTGATTGAACCAATTAAAACTCAGTGAAGAACAAGATGCCTTTTATTTGTCCCTTAGTAAATGTAGGATTTAGGGCTACACCCCCAGGGGCCCCAAACCATAGGTTTTTAATGTTCGAAGGTTTTTGGGGGAGCCCTTGATACACCGGTTCCCTCCCTGATAGGATGGATGGTGTAAGAAAGTCAACCAATGGGTTAACACATTAGAATTAACATGTGGTGTGTCTAGGGGGGTAACCTGGGAATGTTTATTAGCATGGGGGGCTAAAACTCAGTGGGGGCCATTCCGGTAAAAGTTGCCAATGATTTTAACTGCCTACGAATTTTTATCCCCCCAGTGGGAACTTCTGTGCCATAATATTCTCCTCATGGTTTTTTTTTCCCTCCGCTGCTTGTGATCCGAATAAAAAGTCAATGCTGTACCGTACTGCACTGTTCCTATGGAATTGTTTGAGATTTAAACATTGCAAACATTCCAATTGTACGGCATCCGTAGACGAAAATCGAAAGTAGACGATTATCGAAAATCGAAAGTAGACGATTTCGAAAGTAGCCGACCTGTCTCTTTATTACATTCAGCTGTGTCACAGTCCTAATCAGCTCTGATTACGTCTCTTTATTACATTTAGCTGTGTCACAGTCCTAATCAGCTCTGATTACCTGTCTCTTTATTACATTCAGCTGTGTCACAGACCTAATCAGCTCTGATTACCTGTCTCTTTATTACATTCAGCTGTGTCACAGACCTAATCAGCTCTGATTACCTGTCTCTTTATACATTCATGCTTGTCACAGACCTAATCAGCTCTGATTACCTGTCTCTTTATTACATTCAGCTGTGTCACAGACCTAATCAGCTCTGATTACCTGTCTCTTTATTACATTCAGCTGTGTCACAGACCTAATCAGC
>JAACNH010000312.1:171251-261749 GCA_019447015.1 Hymenochirus boettgeri
GGACTGTGACACAGCTGAATGTAATAAAGAGACAGGTAATCAGAGCTGATTAGGACTGTGACACAGCTGAATGTAATAAAGAGACAGGTAATCAGAGCTGATTAGGACTGTGACACAGCTGAATGTAATAAAGAGACAGGTAATCAGAGCTGATTAGGTCTGTGACACGGCTGGCATGTAATAAAGAGACAGGTAATCAGAGCTGATAGGTCTGTACACGGCTGAATGTATAAAGAGACAGGTAATCAGGCTGATTAGGCTGTGACACGGTGGAATGTAATAAAGAGACAGGTAATCAGAGCTGATTGGTCTGTGACAACGGCTGAATGTAATAAAGAGACAGGTAATCAGTGCTGATTAGGACTGTGACAACGGTCGAATGTAATAAAGACGAGGTAATCAGAGCTGATTAGGACTGTGGACAGCTGAATGTAATAAAGAGACAGGTAATCAGAGCTGATTAGGACTGTGACACAGGCTGAATGTAAAGGAGACAGGTAATCAGAGCTGATTAGGACTGTGACACAGCTGAATGTAATAAAGAGACAGGTAATCAGAGCTGATTAGGTCTGTGACACAGCTGAATGTAATAAGAGACAGGTAATCAGAGCTGATTAGGTCTGTGAACAGCTGAATGTAATAAAGAGACAGTAATCAGAGTGATTAGGTCTGTGACAGCAGATGTAATAAAGAGGACAGGTAATCAGAGCTGATTAGGACTGTGACACAGCTGAATGTAATAAAGAGACAGGTAATCAGAGCTGATTAGGTCTGTGACACAGCTGAATGTATAAGAGACAGGTAATCAGAGCTGTGATAGTCTGTGACACAGCTGAATGTAATAAAGAGACAGGTAATCAGAGCTGATTAGGACTGTGACACAGCTGAATGTAATAAAGAGGCAGGTAATCAGAGCTGATTAGGTCTGTGACACAGCTGAATGTAATAAAGAGACAGGTAATCAGAGCTGATTAGGTCTGTGACACAGCAGCGAATGTAATAAAGAGACAGGTAATCAGAGCTGATTGGACTGTGACACAGGAAGTAATAGAGCAAATAGTAGGAAGCAACTGAATGTAAAGAACAGATATAGATAGCGTAATATAGGGATGTATGTTAGGTCTTGACCAGCTGAATGTAATAAAGAGACAGGTAATCAGAGCTGATTAGGTCTGTGACACAGTGAATGTAATAAAGAGACAGGTAATCAGAGCTGATTAGGTCTGTGACACAGCTGAATGTAATAAAGAGACAGGTAATCAGAGCTGATTAGGTCGTGACACAGCTGAAGTAATAAAGAGACAGGTAATCAGAGCTGATTAGGTCTGTGACACAGCTGAATGATAATAAAGAGACAGGTAATCAGAGCTGATTAGTCTGTGACACAGCTGAATGTAATAAAGAGACAGGTAATCAGCGCTGATTAGGTCTGTGACACAGCTGAATGTAATAAAGAGACAGGTAATCAGAGCTGATTAGGTCTGTGACACAGTGAATGTAAAAAGAGACAGGTAATCAGAGCTGATTAGGTCTGTGACACAGCTGAATGTAATAAAGAGACAGGTAATCAGAGCTGATTAGGTCTGTGACACAGCTGAAGTAATAAAGAGACAGGTAATCAGAGTGATTAGGTCTGTGACACAGCTGAATGTAATAAAGAGACAGGTAATCAGAGCTGATTAGGACTGTGACACAGCTAAAGTAATAAAGAGACGTAATCAGAGCTGATTAGGACTGTGACACAGCTGAATGTAATAAAGAGACAGGTAATCGGCTACTTTCGAATCGTCTACTTTCGATTTTCGATAATCGTCTACTTTCGATTTTCGTCTACGGATGCCGTTACAATGGAATGTTTGCAATGGTTAAATCTCAAAACAATTCCAAAGAACAGTGCAGTACGGTACAGCATTGACTTTATTTAGGATCACAAGCAGCGGAGGGAAAAAAAAACCATGAGGAGAAATATTATGGCACAGAAGTTCCCACTGGGGGGATAAAAATTCGTAGGCAGTTAAAATCATTGGCAACTTTTACCGGAATGGCCCCCACTGAGTTTTAGCCCCCCATGCTAATAAACATTCCCAGGTTACGCCCCCTAGACACCACCACATGTTAATTCTAATGTGTGTACACCCATTGGTTGACTTTCTTACACCATCCATCCTATCAGGGAGGGAACCGGTGTATCAAGGGCTCCCCCAAACCTTCGAACATAAAAACCTATGGTTTGGGGCCCCTGGGGGGTGTAGCCCAAATCCTACATTTACTAAGGGACAAATAAAAGGCATCTTTCTTCACTGAGTTTTAATTGGTTTCAACACATTTCGGTGGAACAATGTAACGCTGAATAAACTGCGTCGCCCTCCGCAGACAAGCGGACGATGGACAACGCCGTAAAGATGGTCGCGTCCTATTTTATTCTGAATATAATAATAGAAAATAACGCTGGGAGGAGAGCGCTGGGGCTGAACAGGAATCTAAATGTCAAACATATCAGAAAATAAGCTGCTTAGAATTCTCAATGTTCCTTGTGCTATTTTTATCATTCATTCATTATTTCATTCATTCTCTGCAGATCCTCGGCTTGTCCGCAATGACCCAGACAACACAATCGCCCGAGGGGAACACAAATCGAGGTGCAGAATCAGGAAATTGTGATGGAGATTGTGAAATGAGTTGGAACAGAGAGAAGGGCCAATGAGAAGCTGCTGGACCCCCACTAGCGTAAAACTGCAGGAAGGGAGATTTGTCTTATATCTAAAGAGGGCACAGGTCAAACTAATCACCTTCATTCTGACTATGTCGATCTATGAATCCAGTTATTTCACATTAAATGACATCCAAGCAGAAAACACGGAACCCTATGTAGTACCGTATATACTCGAGTATAAGCCGAGGTTTTTAGGTTTAAAAATAACCTAAAAACCTTGACTCGGCTTATACTCGAGTCAGTAGCAAACTTACCTTCAATCCAGAGGCAGCCGCGAGTCCGGCGGCAGTTCCCAGTAGTTCTTCGCGGTTGCGCGATGATGTCATCACGCACGCTGGCGGGATGACGTCATCGTGCAGCCGTGAAGCAGTAATGGGAACTGCCGGCCGGACTCGCGGCTGCTTCGGGATTGCAGAGAGAGGAAGACTGAAGACCAGGTACGGGTAAGTGAGTGGGGGGGGACTGGGGGGAGGCTGGGGGGTACTGGGGGAGGGCTGGGGGACAGTATGCCATGCAGACACCCACATTTTTTTTACTATAGGTGGTTGGAAACTACAACTCCCCGCAACCAAGCATGCTGGGAGTTGTAGTTTCCAAACATCTACAGTGGAAAGGTATTAGGGTGGGGGACAGTATGCCATACAGTAACCCCCAATACCTTTTTGCTATAGGTGGTTGGAAACTACAACTCCCAGCAACCACGCATGTGGGAGTTGTAGTTTCAAACATCTACAGTGGAAAAGTATTAGGGTTACTGTATGGCATACTGTCCCCACCCTAATACCTTCCAAGAGATGTTGGAAACTACAACTCCCAGCATGCTTGGATGCTGGGAGTTGTAGTTTCAACCACTATAGTAAAAAGGTAATGTGGGTGTCTGCATGGCTACTGTCCCCCCAGCCCTCGGCTTATACTCGGTCAATCATTTTCTAATTTTTGAGGCAAAAATGGGTGCCTCGGCTTATACTCGAGTCGGCTTAAACTCGAGTTATACGGTATGTATGTGTAATTTTATTATAACCACTTGGTGTGAAGTGTGCCTTGACATATTAGGAAAGAGATCCCTTCCTGAGAGCTTACAATCTAAAGATACAAACGGCCGTCTTGGCCATAATTGTCCCATGAATGGGCCGATTATCATCCGTAATGGACGTGCATTCACATCGTTCATGGGGTCGGACCAGCCACCTCACGTGTTTATGACCCTTAAAGGGTAAGTACACGGAAATTTGTTTTTTAAATTGCCCATTAGTGGAAACTATAATTCATCCCAACATCACTGTTAATTTTTTTGTTGATCTGCCCCCTATTTCTTTAGATATTCAGTGCATTTCTGTAAGCAGTTTGCTGTAGCAGGAATAATTTGACAGTTGGGTGTCTGTACATTTTTATGTTGTATTTAGAAATAATCACTATCGCTAAACCATGTTGTCGATTACAGAGCGCACGATCACGATGAACAGTGAATTCACAGAATTTCTAAAGTATCCGATAGCAAAAGAAAATATACGAGGTGGGGCAATCATATTGACAATAATATTTCAAGATCTTATGACCGGGATTGGTGTGTGTGTGGGCCCTAACATTGTGAAATTAAAAGATGAAAAGAATCCGCACTCTAGTTTGATACATTGTTGCATGAATCTAATACAATGTCTGTGGGAGCCGTACCAAATAGAATGGTTTATCCGTAGTGTCTGCTGAATAAATCCAGTCGTCTCCTAATTTCTTACCAGGATAGAAATTCATTTCTAATCTGCATGTAAAATATGGATTTACTGAACTGAGCGTACCCTGATATCACAGCGGAGATGAACACCTGTCATATAAAAGGTTCTACGCCGGTCTGGGTTCACTTAACGTTATAAAAAAGGTATAAGCCTTGTTTCTATCACATACCGACACACAGATCAGGGAGCAAAATGCAGTAAAAACTGGTATAGACCGAAAAAAATTGTGTTTGGAAGGCGAATAAGAGATGGTATTTATTAGAACAGAATATGCCCAACTCGGTTTAAGTGCTAGGCCACACTAGCGTTTTTCGCTAAAATGGAAAGCACGGGAACGCAAAAATTCATGCAATTGATGCGCATGCGATTGCGCGTCCGTTCTCGTTTTGGTAACGCATGCGTTCACCATTTTGGTGCGTTAACGCAGCGTTTCCATAACGCGAAACGGCGAAAACGCGAACGCACAAGAAAAGCGCACAATCGCGTGCGATAACGCTCGGCCACACTAGCGCTTTTTGGTGCGATTGCGCTTGCGATTTCCATGGGGTTTTTTTTTTTGGTTTTTTTCGTTCGCGATTTAGTTATAATGTAATTGCGGGAAGTGATTCAAGCATTGCAATTATAATGCGATGTGCTTTTAAAATGCAATTTTTCTAAGCATGCGATCACCATTTTTTCGTAAAAAAAGTCTATGGGACGAGTTTTTTAATGCATACAATTTTAGAAAGCACAGTGATTGCGATTTTTATCTCCCAGTTTTTTTATCTTCCTATCCAGCTCTGCTGAGGGACTTGCGTGTGGGTAAATCCTGAAAGGTATTGGCTGGCGTAAGAAACTGTAAGAAAGCCGCTTTTTAGCGATAACGCGGGGTAGTTAATTTATGATTGCGGTCGTAAATGTACGATCGTGATCGTACATTACGACCGAATGTTCGTTAATTAACAAAAGTTCGATCGTAGGATAACGCGGGTAGTAAACACAGAAATGGTATTCTATGGGGATTGTAAATCTACGATTTCGTTAATGTAGATTAACGTTGTATCGTAAATTAATGATTGTTAAACCGATCATTAATCCACAATTGGTTTACCTATCGTAAATTTACGATACTGACCGTTAAAGATGGTTGTCGCTAAAAAGTCGATACCGCGGCTTTAAAATATGGACCTAAATTCTTGTGCCGATTGCACGAATGTCTTTTGTGATACCTGCGCAGCAAAACGCAAACAAAAGGTTAAAGTCCCACTAACGGATATTGAATCGGTTAACGACTAATTCTAAAAACGCGTGCGCCGTCTCCGGTAAATGAGCCCGGCTTTGTTGGCCATTGCCCAGAAGGGGAAGTGAACAATAAACTTATCAGTCACCTTAGAATTTGAGTCGTTTGTCCGATTCTGGCAACAGTTTGACTTCAGTTAGAAAAATCAATCCAATAGTCTCGGCCAATCAGCAGCCTCGCCATATAAACACACATTGAGACGTTCCCATTATATCACCTACAAATTATGCAGCTTTCTTCTCACTAGAAAGAAACTGACCAGTTATCCCACACCATGCAATCTCCAGTGTCCTCATCAGCCTCAGGGTCGGTTTTCCCATGAGGTACAAAGAGCCCAGGGCCTGACAATTAAGCCAATTTATTTAGTACCCAGCATGCACGTCACCCTACAGCCTGAATTTAGTACCCAGCATGCACGCTCACCCTAACTGAATTAGTTACTGCATCACGCTACCTACACCTGATAGTTACCCAGCATGCACGCTCACCCTACAACCTGAATTTAGTTACCCAGCATGCACGCTCACCCTACAACCTGAATTTAGTTACCCAGCATGCACACTCACCCTACAACCTGAATTAGTTACCCAGCATCGCTCACCCTCAACGATTTAGTACCCAGCATGCACGCTCACCCTACAACCTGAATAATTAGTTACCAGCATGCACGCTCACCCTACAACCTGAATTAGTACCCAGCATGCCCGCTCACCCTACACCTGAATTTAGTTACCCAGCATGCACGCTCACCTACAACCTGAATTTAGTTACCCAGCATGCACGCTCACCCTACAACCGAATTTAGTACCCAGCATGCACGCTCACCCTACAACCTGAATTTAGTTACCAGCATGCACGTCACCTCAACCTGAATTTAGTTACCCAGATGCACGCTCACCCTACAACCTGAAGTAGTACCCAGCCTGCACGCTCACCCTACAACCTGATTTATACCAGCATGCACGCTCACCTACAGCTCTGAATTCAGTTACCCAGCATGCACACGTCACCCTACAACCTGAATTTAGTTACCCAGCATGCACGCTCACCCTACAACCTGAATTTAGTTACCCAGTATGCACGCTCACCCTACAGCTCTGAATTCAGTTACCCAGCATGCACACTCACCCTACAACCTGAATTTAGTTACCCAGCATGCACGCTCACCCTACAAACTGAATTTAGTTACCAGCATGCACGCTCACCCTACAACCTGAATTTAGTATACCCAGCATGCACGCTCACCCTACAACCTGAATTAGTTACCCAGCATGCAGCATCACCCCTACAAACCTGAATTTAGTTACCCAGCATGCACACTCACCCTACAACCTGAATTTAGTTACCCAGCATGCACGCTCACCCTACAACTGAATTTAGTTACCCACATGCACGCTCAACCTACACTCGAATTCAGTACCAGCATGCCCACTCACCCTACAAACCTGAATTTAGTTACCCAGCATGCACGCTCACCCTACAACCTGAATTTAGTACCCAGCATGCACGCTCACCTACAACCTGAATTTAGTTACCAGCAGCATACCCTACAACCTGAATTAGTTACCCAGTATGCACGCTCACCTACAGCTTGAATTCAGTGTACCCAGCATGCACACCTCACCATACAACCTGAATTTAGTTACCAGCATGCACGCCACCTACAACCTGAATTAGTTACCCAGCATGCACGTCACCCACACCTGAATTGAGTACCAGCATGCACGCTCACCCTAAGCTCTGAATTCAGTTACCCAGCATGCACAATCACCTACAACCTGAATTTAGTACCCAGCATGCACGCTCACCCTACAACCTGAATTTAGTTACCCAGCATGCACGCTACACTACAACCTGAATTTAGTTACCCAGCATGCACGCTCACCACAGCTGAATTAGTTACCCGCATGGCATACCCAAACCTGAATTAGTTACCCAGTATGCACGCTCACCTACAACCGTGAATTTATACCCAGCAATGCACGCTCACCCTACAGCTGAATTTAGTTACCCAGCATGCATACCTAAACCTGAATTAGTTACCCAGTATGCCGCCACCACACTGAATAGTTACCAGCATGCACTCACCCTACAACCTGAATTAGTTACCCAGCATGCACCGCTCACCCTACCACCTGAATTAGTTTACCCAGCAGCACGCTCCCTACACCTATTACACCCGCATGATTAGTACCAGCATGCCCTACCTAAACCTGAATTTAGTACCAGCATGCACGCTCACCCTACATGAATTCAGTACCCAGCAGGCACCACCCTACAACCTGAATTAGTTACCAGCATGCACGCTCCCTACAACCGAATTTTTTTTAGTTACCCAGCATGGCCGCTCCACCCTACAACCTGAATTTAGTTACCCAGCATGCTACGCCAACCTACAACCTGAATTAGTTACCCAGCATGCACGCTCACCCTACACTGAATTTAGTTACCCACGACATTGCACATCACCCTACAACCTGAATTTAGTTACCAGCATGCACGCTCACCCTACAACCTGAATTTAGTTACCCAGCATGCACACTCACCCTACAACCTGAATTTAGTTACCCAGCATGCACACTCACCTACAACCTGAATTTAGTTACCCAGCATGCACACTCACCCTACAACCTGAATTTAGTTAACCCAGCATGCACTACCCTACAACCTGAATTTAGTACCCAGCACGATCACCCTACAGCCGAATTTAGTTACCCAGCATGCACCTCACCCTACAACTGAATTTAGTTACCAGCATGCACCTCAACTACAACCTGAATTAGTACCACGCATGAACGCTCACCCTACAACCTGAATTTAGTACCAGCATGCACTCACCCTACAACCTGAATTAGTTACCCAGCATGCACGCTCACCCTACAACCTGAATTTAGTTACCCAGCACGCACGCTCACCCTACAACCTGAATTTAGTTACCCAGCACGCACGCTCACCCTACAACCTGAATTTAGTTACCCAGCACGCACGCTCACCCTACAACCTGAATTTAGTTACCCAGCATGCACGCTCACCCTACAACCTGAATTTAGTACCCAGCAGCACGCTCACCTACAACCTGAATTAGTTACCCAGCATGCACGCCCACCCACAACCTCATGATTTAGTTACCCAGCACGGCACGCTCACCTACAACCTGAATTTAGATACCCAGCCCGCAAGCTCACCCTACAACCTGGATTAGTTACCAGCGCACGCTCACTACAACCTGAATTTAGTTACCCAGCACGCACGCTCACCTACAACTGATTTAGTTACCCAGCGCACGTCACCCTACAACCTGAATTAGTGTACCAGCACGCACGCTCACCCTACAACCTGAATTTAGTTACCCAGCACGCACGCTCACCCTACAACCTGAATTAGTTACCAGCAGCAGCTCACCTACAACCTGAATTAGTTACCCAGCACGCACGCGAGACTACAACTGAATTAGTTACCCAGCATGCACGCTCACCTACAACCTGAATTTAGTTACCCCGAATGCAGCCCCTACAACTGAATTTAGTTACACCAGAAGCACGCTACCCACAACCTGAATTTAGTTGCAGCATGCACGCTCACCTTACAACCTGAATTTAGTTCCCAGCATGCACGCTCACCTACAACCTGATTAGTTACCCAGCATGCACGCTCACCCTACAACCTGAATTTAGTTACCCAGCATGCACGCTCACCTACAACGAATTAGTACCCAGCATGCACGCTCACCCTACAACCTACTTGATACCCAGCATGCACGTCACCTACAACCTGAATTTAGTTACCCAGCATGCACGCTCACCCTACAACCTGAATTTAGTTACCCAGCATGCGCACTCACCCTAAAACCTGAATTTGTTACCCAGCATGCCGCTCACCCTACAACCTGAATTAGTTACCCAGCATGCACCTCACCCTACAACCTGAAATTTAGTTACCAGCATGCACGCTCACCCTACAACCTGGAATTTAGGTTACCCAGCATGCACGCTCACCACAACCTGAAATTTAGTTACCCAGCATGCACGCTCACCCTACAACCGAATTTCGTTACCCAGCAGCACGCCTCACCTAAACCTGAATTTAGTTACCAGCATGCACGCTCACCCTACAACCTGAATTTAGTTACCCGCATGCACGCTCACCCTACAACCTGAATTTAGTTACCAGCATGCACCTCACCTACAACTGAATTTAGTTACCAAGCATGCACGCTCACCCTACAACACTGAATTGTGTACCCAGCATGCAGCTCACCCTACAACCTGAATTTAGTTACCCAGCATGCACATCACCCTACAACTGATTTAGTTACTCAGCATGCCGCTCACCCTACAACCTGAATTAGTACCAGCATGCATACTCACCTACAACCTGAATTAGTTACCCAGCATGCACGCTCCACCCTACAACCATGAATTAGTTACCAGCATGCACACTCACCCTACAACCTGAATTTAGTTACCCAGCATGGCCACGCTCAATCCACACTACAACCTGTAAGCATGCACGCTCACCCTACAACCTGAATTTAGTTACCCAGCATGCACACGCTCACCCTACAACCTGAATGTTAGTTACCCAGCATGCACACTCACCCTACAACCGAATTTAGTTACCCAGCATGCACGCACTCACCCTACAACCTGAATTGTAGTACCCAGCATGCACGCTCACCCTACAACCTGAATTTAGTTACCAGCATGCACGCTCAACCTACAACCTGAATTTAGTTACCCAGCATGCACGCTCACCCTACAACCTGAATTAGTACCCAGCATGACGCTCACCTACAAACTGAATTAGTTACCCAGCATGCACGCTCACCCTACAACCTGAATTTAGTTACCCAGCATTGCCCCGCTCACCCTACAACATGAATTAGTTACCCAGCATGCCGCTCACCCTACAAACCTGAATTAGTTACCCAGCATGCACGCTCACCCTACAACCTGAATTTAGTTACCAGCAGCACGCACCTAAACTGAATTAGTACCCAGCATGCACGCCTCACCTACAACCTGAATTTAGTTACCCAGCATGCCGCTCACCCTACAACCTGAATTAGTTACCCAGCATGCACGCTCACCATACCAACCTGAATTTAGTTACCCAGCATGCACGTCCACCATACACCTGAATTTAGTTACCCAGCATGCACGCTCACCCTACAACCTGAATTTAGTTACCCAGCATGCACGCTCACCCTACAACCTGAATTAGTTACCCAGCATGCACGCTCACCCTACAACCTGAATTTAGTTACCCAGCATGCACGCTCACCCTACAACCTGAATTTAGTTACCCAGCATGCACGCTCACCCTACAGCCTGAATTTAGTTACCAGCATGCACGCTCACCCTACAACTGAATTCAGGTACCCAGCATGCACGCTCACCCTACAACCTGAATTTAGTTACCCAGCATGCACGCTCACCTACAACCTGAATTAGTTCCCAGAATGCCACTCACCTAACAACTGAAGTTAGTTACCAGCATGCACGCTCACCCTAACCTGATTTAGTTACCAGCAATGCACACTCACCCTACAACCTGAATTTAGTTACCAGCATGCACACTCACCCTACAACCTGAATTTTAGTAACAGCATGCACGCTCACCCTACAACCTGAATTAGGTACCCAGCATGCACGCTCACCCTACAACCTGAATTTAGTTACCCAGCATGCACGCTCACCCTACACCTGAATTGAGTTACCCAGATGCACGCTCACCCTACAAACCTGAATTAGTTACCCAGCATGCACGCTCACCCTACAACCTGAATTTAGTTACCCAGCATGCACGCTCACCCTACAACCTGAATTTAGTTACTCAGCATGCACGCTCACCCTACAACCTGAATTTAGTTACCCAGCATGCACGCTCACCCTACAACCTGAATTTAGTTACCCAGCATGCACGCTCACCCTACAACCTGAATTTAGTTAACCAGCATGCACGTCACCCTACAACCTGAATTTAGTTACCAGCATGCACGCTCACCATACAACCTGAATTTGTTACCCGCATGCCACGTCACCCTACAACGAATTTAGTTACCAGCATGCACGACTCACCCTACAACCTGGAATTTAGTTACACCAGCATGCACGCTCACACCTACAACCTGAATTTAGTTACCCAGCATGGCCACGCCTCACCCACAACTGAATTTAGTTACCCAGCATGCACGCTCACCCTACAAACTGAATTAGTTACCCAGCATGCACGCTCACCCTACAACCTGAATTAGTTACCCAGCAGCACGCTCACCCCAACTGAAATTAGTTAACCAGCATGCACGCTCACCCTACAACTGAATTTAGTTCCCAGCATGCACACTCACCCTACAACCTGAATTAGTTACCCAGCATGCACGCTCACCCTACAACATGAATTTAGTTACCCAGCATGCACGCTCACCCTACAACCTGAATTTAGTTACCCAGCATGCACGCTCACCCTACAACCTGAATTTAGTTACCCAGCATGCACGCTCACCCTACAACCTGAATTTAGTTACCCAGCATGCACGCTCCCCTACAACCTGAATTTAGTTACCAGCATGCACGCTCACCCTACAACCTGAATTTGTACCCAGCATGCACGCTCACCCTACAACCTGAATTTAGTTACCCAGCATGCACGATACCTACAACCTGAATTTAGTTACCATCATGCACGCTCACCCTACAACCTGAATTTAGTTACCAAGCATGCACGTCACCCTACAACCTGAATTTAGTTACACCAGCATGCCACGTCACCCTACAACCTGAATTTAGTTACCAGCATGCACGCTCACCCTACAACTGATATTAGTTACCCAGCATGCACTCTACCCTACAACCTGAATTAGTTACCCAGCATGCATACCTACAACCTGAATTTAGTTCCCCCCCCCGCTTGCACACTTCAACCTACAACCTGAATTGTTACCAGCATGCACACTCACCTACAACCTGAATTTAGTTACCCAGCATGCACACTCACCCTACAACCTGAATTTAGTTACACCAAGCATGCACACTCCACCATAAACCTGAATTTAGTTACCCAGATGAGCACACTCACCCTACAACCTGAATTAGGTACCAGCATGCAACACTACCCTACAAACCTGAATTAGTTACCCAGCATGCACGCTCACCCTACAACAGAATTTAGTTACCCAGCATGCCATCACCCTACAACCTGAATTTAGTTACCCAGCATGCATCACCCTACCAACCTGAATTTAGTTACCAGATGCACTCACCTACAACCTGGATTTAGTTACCCAGCATGCACACTCCCCTACAACCTGAATTAGTTACCCAGCATGCACACTCACCCTACAACCTGAATTTAGTTACCAGCATGCACACTCACCCTACAACCTGAATTTAGTTACCCAGCATGCACACTCACCTACAACCTGAATTTAGTTACCCAGCATGCACGCTCACCCTACAACCTGAATTTAGTTACCCAGCATGCACACTCACCCTACAACCTGAATTGCACACTCACCCTACAACCTGAATTAGTTACCCAGCATGCACACTCACCCTACAACCTGAATTTAGTTACCCCATGCATGCACTCACCCTACAACCTGAATTAGTTACCCAGCAGCTACCTACAACCGCATTTAGCTCAGCAGCCACTCACCCTACAACCTGAATTAGTTACCACAGCATGCACGCTCACCCTACAACCTGAATTTAGTTACCCAGCATGCACGCTCACCCTACAACCTGAATTTAGTTACCCAGCATGCACGCTCACCCTACAACTGATATGTAGTACCCAGCATGCACGTCACCCTACAACCTGAATTTAGTTACCCAGCATGCAGCTCACCCTACAACCTGAATTTAGTTACCCAGCATGCACGCTCACCCTACAACTGAATTTAGTACCCAGCATGCAGTCACCTACAACCTGAATTAGTAGTAACCAGCATGCGCTCACCCTACAACTGAATTTAGTTACCCAGCATGCCCGCTCACCCTACAACCTGAAATTTAGTTACCCAGCATGCACGCTCCCCTACAACCTGAATTAGGTACCCAGCCATGCACGCTCACCCTACAACCTGAATTAGTAACCAGCATGCACGCTCACCCTACAACTGAATTTAGTACCCAGCATGCACGCTCACCTACAACCTGAATCAGTAACCCAGCATGCACGCTCACCCTACAACCTGAATTTAGTTACCCAGCATGCACGCTCACCCATACAACCTGAATTTTAGTTTACCAGCATGCACGCTCACCCTACACTGAATTTAGTTACCCAGCAGCACGCATCACCTACAACTGAATTTAGTTACCCAGCATCACGCTCACCTACACCTGAATTTAGTTACCCAGCATGCACGTCCACCTACAACCTGAATTTAGTTACCCAGCATGCACGCTCACCCTACAACCTGAATTTAGTTACCACAGCATGCACGCTCACCCTACAACTGAATTTAGTTACCCAGCATGCACGCTCACCCTACAACCTGAATTTAGTTACCCAGCATGCACACTCACCCTACAACCTGAATTTAGTTACCCAGCATGCATACCCTACAACCTGAATTTAGTTACCCAGCATGCACGCTCACCCTACAAACCTGAATGTAGTTACCCGCATGCACGCTACCCTACAACCTAAGTTAGTTACCCAGCATGCACGCTCACCCTACAACCTGAATTTAGTTACCAGCATGCACGCTTACCCTACAACTGAATTTAGGACCCAGCATGCACGCTCACCCTACAAACCTGAATTTAGTTACCCAGCATGCACGCTTCACCCTACAAACTGAATTAGTTACCCAGCAGCACGCTCACCCTACACCTGAATTTAGTACCCAGCATGCACGCTCAACCTACAACCTGAATTTAGTTAACCCAGCATGCACGTCACCCTACAACCTGAATTTAGTTACCCAGCATGCACGTCACCCTACAAACCTGAATTAGTACCCAGCATGCACAGCTCACCCATACAACCTGAATTTAGTTACCCAGCATGCACGCTCACCCTACAACCTGAATTTAGTCCCAGCATGCACGTCACCCTACAACCTGAATGTAGTTACCCAGCAGCACGCTACCCACAACTGAATTAGGACCAGCATGCACGCTCACCCTACAACATGAATTCAGTACCCAGCATGCACGCTCACCCTACAACCTGAATTCAGTTACCCAGCATGCACGATCACCTACAACCCTGAATTTCAGTTAGCCAGCAGCACGCTCACCCTACAACCTGAATTTAGTTACCCAGCATGCACGCCACCTCACAACTGAATTCAGTACCCAGCAATGCACGCTCACCTACAACCTGAATTTAGTTACCCAGCATGCACGCTCACCCTACAACCTGAATTAGTTAACCAGCATGCACGCTCACCTACCAACGGAATTAGTTACCCAGCATGCACGTCACCCTAAACCTGAATTAGTACCCAGCATGCACGCTCACACATACAACCTGATTAGTTACCCACATAGCACGCTCACCCTCCAACATGATTAGTGTACCAGCATGCACGCTCACCCTACAACCTGAATTTAGTTACCCAGCATGCACGCATCACCATACACTCGAATGTCAGTTACCCAGCAGCACGCTAACCTAAACCTGAATTAGTTACCCAGACATGCACGCTCAACCTACTACCTGAATTAGTTACCAAGCATGCACGCTCACCTACACCTGAATTCAGTTACCCAGCATGGCACGCTCACCCTACAAACCTGAATTAGTTACCCAGCATGCACGCTCACCTGACAATGCGATTAGATTACCCAGCATGCACGCCTACTTACCCATACATACACCTGAATTAGTTACCCAGCATGCCGCTCACCCTACAACATGAATTCGTTACCCGCGATGCACGCTCACCCTAAACCTGAATTTAGTTACCCAGCTGCACGCTCACCCTACAACCTGAATTTAGTTACACAAGCATGCACGCTCACCCTACAACCTGAATTTAGTTACCCAGCATGCACGCTCACCTACAACGAATCCGTACCCAGCATCACTCACCTACAACTGGAATTTAGTTTCCGCATGCACGCTCACCCTACAACTGAAATTAGTTACCCAGCATGCACGCTCACCCTATACAACTGGAATTCAGTTAGCTGATTACCTGTCTCTGTATTACATTCAGCTCTGTGTCACAGACCTAATCACTTCTGATTACCGTGTCTCTTTATTACTTCAGCTTTGTGTTCACAGCCTAATCAGCTTCTGATTACCGTCTCTCTTAGTACTTCAGCTTTGTCACAGACTATCAGCTCTATTACCTGTCCCTCTATTTACATTCACTGTTCTGTCACAGGACCTAATCAGCTCGTGATTACCTGTCTCCTTTATTACATTCAGCTGTGCTCACAGACCTAATCAGCGCTGATTACCTGTCTCTTTATTACTTCAGCTGTTGTCACAGGACCATAATCAGCTACTGATTACGCGTACTCTTTATTATTACATTCAGCTGTGTCCAGCCTATCAGCTCTGATTACCTGTCTCTTTTATTACTTCTGCTGTGTCACAGACCTAATCGCCTATTAAGTGTTCTCTTTATTACATTCAGCTGTGTTCACAGACCTAATCAGCTCTGAGATCCTGTCTCTTATTAACATTCAGTCTGTGGTCACGACTAATCAGCTCTGAATACCTGTATACATCTTATTACATTCAGCTGCTGGTCACAGTACCTAATCAGTTACATCATCCATCATCTCGAATTATCATATTCTTAATAGATCCGATTTATTACATTATCAGCTCTGTTATATATAACTAATAGTTTAACTGACTACCCCTACCCCTCACTGGTCTATTCTTATTACATTCGCTGTGTCACAAGGGTCCTAATCAGCTCTGATTACCTGTATCTCGTTTACATTGCTGCTGTGTCACAAGACCAATCAGCCTCTGATTACCTGTACTCTTTATTACATCAGCGTGTTGTCACAGAACCTAATCAGCTCTGATTACCTGCCTCTTTATTACATTCAGCTGTGTCACAGTCCTAATCAGCTCTGATTACCTGTCTCTTATTACATTCAGCTGTGTCACAGTCCATCAGCTCTGATTACTGTCTCTTATTACATTCAGCTGTGTCACAGTCCTATCAGCTCTGATTACCTGTCTCTTATACATTCAGCTGTGTCACAGTCCTAATCCAGCTCTGATTTACCTGTCTCTTTATTACATTCAGTCCGTGAATCACTCTAATGTCATTATCAGTTCACTGATTAACCTGTCTCTTTATTACATTAGCCGTGTGTCACAGACCTAATCAGCTCTGATTACCTGTCTCTTATTACATTCACAGTGTCACAGTCCTATCAGCCTGATTACCTGTCTCGTATACATCAGCCGTGTGTCACAGACCTAATCAGCTCTTGATTACCTGTCTCTTTATTCATTCAGCGTGTCACAGTCCTAATCAGCTTGATTACCTGTTCTCTTTATTACATTCAGCTGTGTCACAGTCCAATCAGCTCTGTTTACCTGTCTCTTTATTACATTCACCTGTGTCACAGTCCTAATCAGCTCTGTTACCTTTCTCTTTATTACATTCACTGTGTCACAGCCTAATCAGCTCTGTTACCGTCTCTTATTACATTCAGCTGTGTCACAGACCTAATCAGCTCTGATTACCTGTCTCTTATACATTAGCGTGTACAGCCTAATCTGCTGATTACTGTCTCTTTATACATCAGCTGTTCACAGTCCTAATCAGCTCTGATTACCTGTCTCTTTATTAATTGCAGCTTGTCACAGTCCTATCAGCTCTGATTACCTGTTCTTTATTAAATTCGCTGTGTCACAGACCTAATCAGCTCTGATTACCTGTCCTTTTATTACATTCAAGCTGTGTCACAGACTAATCAGCTTACTGAGTACCTGTTCTTTATTACACTTCAGCTCTCTCACAGTCCTAATCAGCTCTGATTACCTGTCTCATTTTTTTTTATTACATTCAGCTGTGTAGTCAACAGCTCCTAATCAGCTAGCCTGATTACCGGTCTCTTTACTTACATTCAGCTGTTTGTCCACAGTTCCTAAATCAGCTCTGATATATTGAAAATTGAAAGTAGAGATTATCGAAAATCGAAGTAGACATTATCGAAAATGGAAAGTAGAAGATTATCGAAAATCGAAAGTAGAAGATTATAGAAAATCGAAAGTAGAAGATTATCGAAAATCGAAAGTAGAAGATTATCGAAAATCGAAAGTAGAAATTATCGAAAATGGAAAGTAGAAGATTATCGAAAATCGAAGTAGACATTATCGAAAATCGAAAGTAGAAGATTATCGAAAATCGAAAGTAGAAGATTATCGAAAATCGAAAGTAAAGATTATCGAAAATGGAAGTAGAAGATTATCGAAAATCGAAAGTAGACAATTTTCGAAATCGAATGTAGAAGTTATCGAAATCGAAAGTAGACAATTACCGAAAAGTAAGTAGACGATTACCGAAAATCGCAAAGTAGACGATTACGAAAATCGAATGTAGACGATTACCGAAAATCGATTCAAGCTAAAGACGCAAATATGGTAGACATACGTGCAGGACACATTGAAGGTGGTTTCTATTACCCATCTAATGAATCCATGGTGTTTACAATTAATTGTAAATGTACACATTTTTTGGGTGTAGACTATAATGGACATTGCTCTTGATTGCATTTGGCTGCGTTACAGTCCTAATCAGCTCTGATTACCGTTCTCTTTATTACATTCAGCTGGTCACAGTCCTAATCAGCTTGAATTACCTGTCTCTTTATTACCATTCAGCTGGTGTCAAGACCTAAACAGCTTCTGATTACTTGTCTCTTTATTACATTCAGCTGTGTCACAGTCCTATCAGCGCTGATTACCTGTCTCTTTATTACATTCAGCTGTGTCACAGTCCTAATCAGCTCTGATTACCTGTTCTCTTTATTACATTCAAGCTGTGTCACAGACCTAATCAGCTTGATTACCTGTGCTCATTTATTACATTCAGCTGTGTCACAGACCTAATCAGCTCTGATACCTGTCTCTTTATTACATTCAGTTGTGGTCCAGACCTAATCAGCGCTGATTACCTGTCTCTTTATTACATTCAGCTGTGTCACAGACCTAATCAGCTCTGATTACCGTCTCTTTATTACATTCAGCTGTGTACACGACCTAATCAGCTCTGGATTACCTGTCTCTTTATTACATTCAGCTGTGTTCACGACCTAATCAGCTCTGATTAACCTGTCTCTTTATTACATCAGTGTTGTCACAGACCTAATCAGCCGTGATTACCTGTCTCTTTATTACATTTAGCTGTGTCACAGTCTAATCGCGACTGATTACCTGTCTCTTTATTACATCAGTGTGGTCACAGACCTAATCAGCTCTGATTACCTGCTCTTTATTACATTCGCTGTGTCACAGACCTAATCATCTCTGATTACCTGCTCTTATTACATTCAGCTGTGTCACAGTCCTAATCAGCGCTATTACCTGTCTCTTTATGCATTCAGCTGTGTCACAGACCTATCAGCTCTGATTACCTGTCTCTTTATTACATTCAGCTGTGTCACGGTCCTAATCAGCTCTGATTACCTGTCTCTTTATTACATTAGCTGTGTCACAGTCCTAATCAGCTCTGATTACCTGTCTCTTTATTACATTCAGCTGTGTCACGGTCCTAATCAGCTTGATTACCTGTCTCTTTATTACATTCAGCTGTGTCACGTCTAATCAGCTCTGATTACCTGTCTCTTTATTACATTCAGCTGTGTCACAGTCCTAATCAGCTCTGATTACCTGTCTCTTTATTACATCTGCTGTGTCACAGCCTAATCAGCGCTTATTACCTGTCTCTTTATTACATTCATCTGTGTCACAGTCCTAATCAGCTCTGATTACCTGTCTCTTTATTACATTCATCTGTGTCACAGTCCTAAATCAGCTCTGAGTACCTGTCTCTTTATTACATACTGTGTCACAGACCTAATCATGCTCTGATTACCGGTCTCTTTATTACATTCAGCTGTGTCACAGTCCTAATCAGCTTTGATTACCTGTCTCTTTATTACATTCAGCTGGTCACAGACCTAATAGCATCTGATACCTGTCTCTTTATTACATTCAGCTGTGTCACAGACCTAATCAGCTTGATTACCTGTGCTCTTATTACATTAAGCGGTGTGTCACAGTCCTAATCAGCGCTGATTATACCGGTCTCTTTATTAGATTCAGCTGTGTCACCGTCCTAATCAGCTTTGATTACTGTCTCTTTATGACATTCACTGTGTCACAGTCCTATCAGCTTGACTTACCTGTCTCTTTATTGCATTACAGCTGTGTCACAGTCCTAATCAGCTCTGATTACCGTTCTCTTTATGCATTCAGCTGTGTCACAGACCTAATCAGCTCTGATTACCTGTCTCTTACTTACATTCAGCTGTGTCACAGACCTAATCGCCTCTGATACCCGTCTCTTTATTACTTCAGCTGTGTCACAGTCCAATCAGCTTGATTACATGTCTCTTTATTACATTCAGCTGTGTCACAGACCTAATCAGCGCTGATTACCCGTCTCTTTATTACATTCAGCGGTGTCACGACAGTCTAATCAGCGCTGATTACCCGTCTCTCTTTATTACATTCAGCTGTGTCACCGACCTAATCAGCGCTGATTTACCCGTCTCTTTATTACATTCAGCTGGTTACCGTCCTAATCAGCGCTGATTACCCGTCTCTTTATTACATTCAGACTGTGTCACAGACCTAACCACGCTGATTACCCGTCTCTTTATTACATTCAGCTGTGTCACAGACCTAATCAGCGCTCTGATTACCTGTCTCTTTATTACATTCAGCTGTGTCACAGACCTAATCAGCGCTGATTACCTGTCTCTTTATTACATTCAGCGCTGTCACAGACAGCTAATCAGCGCTGATTACCTGTCTCTTTATTACATTCAGCTGTGTGTCCACAGACCTAAATCAGCTCTGATTACCTGTCTCTTTATTACATTCAGCTGTGTCACAGACCTAATCAGATCTGATTACCTGTCTCTCTTTATTACATTCAGCTGTGTCACAGTCCTACAGCTCTGATTACCTGTCTCTTTATTACATCAGCTGTGTCACAGTCCTAATCAGCTCTGATTAGTTCTCTTTATTACATTCACTGTGTCACAGTCCTAATCAGCTCGGATTACCTGTCTCTTTATTACATTCACGCTGTGGTCACAGACCTAATCAGCTCTGATTACCGGTCTCTTTAATTACATTCAGCTGTGTCACAGACCTAATCAGCTCTGAGTACCTGTCTCTTTATTACATTCAGCTGTCTCACAGTCTAATCAGCTCTGATTACCTGTCTCTTATTACATTCGCTGTTGTCACAGTCCTAATCAGCTCTGATTACCTGTTCTCTTTATTACATTCAGCTGTGTCACAGACCTAATCAGTCTGATACCTGTCTCTTAGTTACATTCAGCTGTGGTCACAGACCTAATCAGCACTGATTACCTGTCTCTATTACATTCAGCCGTGTCACAGTCCTAATCAGCTCTGATTACCTGTCTCTTTATTACATTCAGCCGTGTCCACAGTCCCTAATCAGCTCTGATTACCTGTCTCTTTATTACATTCAGCTGTGTCACAGTCCTAATCAGCCTACTGATTACCTGTGCTCTTTATTACATTCAGCTGTGTCACAGTCCTAATCAGCGCTGATTACCTGTCTCTTTATACATTCACTGTGTCCAGTCCCTAATCAGCTCTGAAATACCGTCTCTTTATTACATTCAGCTGTTTGTTGGGTCACAGACCTACTCAATCAGCTCTGATTACCTGTCTCTTTATTACATTCAGCTGTGTGTCACAGACTAATCAGCACTGATACCTGTCTCTTTATTACATTCAGCTGTGTCACGTCCTAATCAGCTCTGATTACCTGTCTCTTTTTACATTCAGCTGTGTCACAGACCTAATCAGCTCTGATTACCTGTTCTTTATTACATTCAGCTGTGTCACGTCCTAATCAGCTCTGATTACTGTCTCTTTATTACATTCAGCTGTGTCACAGCCCTAATCAGCTCTGATTACCTGTCTCTTTATTACATTCAGCTGTTGTCACAGTCCTAATCAGCTCTGATTACTGTCTCTTTATTACATTCCGCTGTGTCACAGTCCTAATCAGCTCTGATTACCTGTCTCTTTATTACATTCAGCCGTGTCAAGACCTAATCAGCTCTGTTACCTGTCTCTATTACATTTCAGCTGTGTCACAGTCCTAATCAGCTCTGATTACCTGTCTCTTTATTACATTCAGTGTGTCACAGACCTAATCAGCTCTGATTACCTGTCTTTATTACATGTCAGCTTGAATCAGCAGTCCTAATCAGCTCTGATTACCTGTCTCTTTATACATTCGCTCTGTACAGTCCTAATCAGCTCTGATTACCTGTCTCTTTATTACATTCAGATGTCACAGTCTATCAGCTCTGATTACTGTCTCTATTATTCCATTCAGCTGTGTCACAGTCCTAATCAGACTCTGATTACTGCTCTCTCTTTACATTCAACTGTGTCACAGTCCAGTAATCAGCTCTGATTACCTGTCTCTTTATTACATTCAGCTGTGTCACAGTCCCTAATCAGCTCTGATTACCTGTCTCTTTATTACATTCAGCCGTGTCACAGACCTAATCAGCTCTGATTACCTGTCTCTTTATTACATTCAGCCGTGTCACAGTCCTAATCAGCTCTGATTACCTGTCTCTTATTACATTCAGCTGTGTCACAGACCTAATCAGCTCTGATTACTGTCTCTTTATTACATTCAGCCGTTGTCACAGACCTAATCAGCTCTGATTTACCTGTCTCTTTATTACATTCAGCCGTGTCACAGACCTAATCAGCACTGATTACCTGTCTCTTTATTACATTCAGCTGTTGTCACAGACCTATCAGCTCTGATTACCTGTCTCTTTATTACATTCAGCTGTGTCACAGCCTATCAGCTCGTGATTACCTGTCTCTCTATTACATTCAGCTGTGTCACGACCTAATCAGCTCTGATTACCTGTCTCTATTACATTCAGCTGTGTCACAGACCTATCAGCTCTGATTACCTGTCTCTTTATTACATTCACCGTGTCACAGACCTAATCAGCTCTGATACCTGTGTCTTTATTACATTCAGCTGTGTCACAGACCTATTCAGCGCTGATTACCTGTCTCTTTATTACATTCAGCTGTGTACACCTATCAGCGCTGATTACCCTGTCTCTTTATTCATTCAAAAAAGCCGTGGTCACAGTCCTAATCAGCGCTGATACCTGTCTGTCTTATTACATCAGCCGTGTCACCAGACCTATTCAGCCGTGATTACCTGTCTCTTTATTACATTCAGCCGTGTCCCAGACCTAATCAGCGCTGATTACTGTCTCTTTATTACATTCAGCCGTGTCACAGACCTATCAGCGCTGATTACTGTCTCTTTATTACATTCAAGTGGTCACAGTCCTAATCAGCTCTGATTACATGTCTCTTTATTACATTCAGCCGTGTCACCAGTCACCTAATCAGCTCTGATTACCTGTCTCTTATTACATTCACTTTGTCACAGTCTAATCTCTCTGATTACCTGTCTCTTTATTAATTCGCTGTGTCACAGACCTATTCAGCGCTGATTACCTGTCTCTTTATTACATTCAGCTGTGTCACAGTCCTAATCAGCTCTGATTACCTGTCTCTTATTACATTCATCTGTGTCACAGTCCTAATCAGCTCTGATTACCTGTCTCTTTATTACTTCAGCTGGTCACAGACCTAAACAGCTCTGATTACCTGTCTCTTTATTACATTCAGCTGTGTCACAGACCTATCAGCGCTGATATACCTGTCTCTTTATTACTTCAGCTGTCACAGTCCTAATCAGCTCTGATTACCTGTCTCTTTATTACATTCAGCTGTGTCACAGACTAATCAGCTCTGATTACCTGTCCTCTTTATTACATTCATCTGTGTCACAGTCCTAATCAGCTCTGATTACCTGTCTCTTTATTACATTCAGCTGTGTCACAGACCTTTCAGCGCTGATTACCGGTCTCTTTATTACATCAGCTGTGTCACAGTCCTAATCAGCTCTGATTACCTGTCTCTTTATACATTCATCTGTGTCACAGTCCTAATCAGCTCTGATTACCTGTCTCTTTATTACATTCAGCTGTTGTCACAGACCTAATCAGCTCTGATTACCTGTCTCGTTATTACTTCAGCTGTGTCACAGCCTTATCAGTCTGATTACCTGTCCTGCTTATTACATTTCATGTGTCACAGTCCTAATCCTCTGATTACCTGTCTTTTATTACATTCAGCTGGTCACAGTCCTAACATTGATTACCTGTCTCTTATACATCAGCTGTGTACAGTCCTAATTCAGCTCGATTCCTGTTCTTTATTACATCAGCTGTGTCACAGTCCTATCAGCGCTGAAATTCGATTATACTTTCCCTTTCCAGTTCAATGCATTTTTTCTATCTGGAATTTTAAATGTTCCATAATAGGATTTAGGATGCACAACAAGAGGAATGCAGTTTGGAATAACCAATCAGTTTTTCTATCACAAGATCCCAACTCTAATTATCTCCCCTGATCCACGAAGCGGGTGACAAACTGTTCTACAATTACAGGGATTTTTATCAATGATTCACCCCGTAAAATATGCGTCTTTCTATTCCGATGAGAGATACACAAAGGCTCATAAAGAGTCATTTGTCATAGAACAAAGCCAATAGCTGGGAGGAAAATGACATTAACCTTTCATCACCACTGGAAATTTAAAAGGTTGATTAGAAAAAACTTTGTTGGCTAAAGATACAGATCATTTGGGTTCAACTTAATACAGAAGAAATTATTAGTATAAAATACAAAGGGTTAAAGGAATCTGCTAATGCAAAACAATTAGGCAACGCAAAGTTTTTGATGGAAAAACATCAATAGTTTCTACAACGACCGCATTTCGCCCTTTCCGTTTGAATTTTATTGTCCCTTTAAATAAAAACGAGCCAATATGGTAAGTAATTCGGGGATTAGTGTGTTTAAACCAAGTGACCACATGGCAGATGGTCTGCTGTTCGGTGACGGAAACAACCTTCCCAGACAGATTATACTGGATGTTTCACAGTTAATGTGGAATTTGTTAAGCTTTAAACGCAGAAAACTGCGATGTCGCACTGGAGGAAGCGTTACGAGCGTGATTTTATAGTTTAAAAATATCAGTTCTAGGCTGAAAATAATCTCTTGGTCTTAATTTTTCTCTGGCATTTTCTAATAATGTCTTAAAAAATTTACAGATACAACGTCAAATGAAAATACTGGGCTCGTTCGTGTTATACTGTACTACGGACCGACACATACAGGGCTGATCGTGTTATATACTGTACTACGGACCGACACATACAGGGCTGATCGTGTTATATACTGTACTACGGACCGACACATACAGGGCTGTTCGTGTTATATACTGTACTACGGACCGACACATCAAGGCTGATCGTGTTATATACTGTACTAACGGACCGACACATACAGGGCTGATCGTGTATATTACTTACTACGGACCGACACATACAGGGCTGATCATGTTATATACTGTACTACGGACCGACACATACAGGGCTGATCGGGTTATATACTGTAGTACGGACTGACACATACAGGGCGTTCGTGTTATATACGTACTACGGACCGACACATACAGGTGTTCGTGTTATATACTGATACGACCGACACATACTGGGCTGTTGTGTGTTATAACTGTACTACAGGACCGACACATACAGGGCTGTTCGTGTTATATACTGTACTACGGACCGACACATACAGGGCTGTTCGTGTTATATACTGTACTACGGACCGACACATACAGGGCTGTTCGTGTTATATACTGTACTACGGACCGAACATACAGGCTGTCGTGTTATATACTGTACTACGGACCGACACATACAGGGCTGTTCGTTTATATACTGTACTACGGACCGACACCATACAGGCTGCCTCGTGTTATTATACTGCACTACGGACCGACCACATCAACGGCTGTTCGTGTTATATACTGTACTACGGACCGACACATACAGGGCTGTTCGTGTTATATACTGTACTACGGACCGACACATACAGGGCTGTTCGTGTTTATACTGTACTACGGACCGACACATACAGGGCTGTTCGTGTTATATACTGTACTACGGACCGACACATACAGGCTGTTTCGTCTTAATACTGCACTAACGGACCGACACATCAGGGCTGATCGTGTTATTATTACTGTACTACGGACCGACACATACAGGGCTGATCGTGTTATATACTGTAGTACGGACTGACAAATACAGGGCGTTCGTGTTATATACTGTACTACGGACCGACACATACAGGGCTGTTCTGGTATTATACTGTACTACGGACCGACACATACTGGGCTGTCGTGTTGTTATATTACTGTACTACGGACCGACACATACAGGGCTGTTCGTGTTATATACTGTACTACGGACCGACACATACAGGGCTGTTCGTGTATATACTGTACTACGGACCGCACATACAGGGCTGTTCGTGTTATATACTGTCCTACGGACCGACACATACAGGGCTGTGTTCGTTTTAATACTGTACTACGGACCGACACATACAGGCTGTTCGTGTTGTATATACTGTACTACGGACGACACATACGGGCTGTTCGTGTTATATACTGTACTAGGACCGACACATACATGGCTTGTTCGTGTTATATACTGTACTACGGACCGACACCATACAGGGCTGTTCGTTTATATACTGTCTACGGACCGACACATACAGGGCTGTTCGGGTTATATTACTGTATACGGACCGACCACATCAGGCTGTTCGTGTTATATACTGTACTACGGACCGACACATACAGGGCTGATCGTGTTATATAGTACTACGAGGACCGACACACAGGGCTGATCGTGTTATACGGTACTACGGACTGACACATACAGGGCTGTTCGTGTTTATACTGTACTACGGACCGACACATAAGGGCTGTTCGTGTTATATACTGTACACGGACCGACACATAAGGGCTGTTCGTGTTATATACTGTACTAACGGACCGACACATACAGGGCTGTTCGTGTTATATACTGTCCTACGGACCGACCACATACAGGGCTGTTCGTGTTATATACTGTACTACGGACCGCACATAAGGGCTGTTCGTGTATATACTGTACTACGGACCGACACATACAGGGCTGTTCGTGTATATACTGTACTACGGACCGACACATACAGGGCTGATCGTGTTATATACTGTACTACGGACCGACACATACAGGCGACTGATACGTGACTAGGGCTGATCGTTATATACTGTAGTACGGACTGACACATACAGGGCTGTTCGTGTTATATACTGTACTACGGACCGACACTACAGGGCTGTTCGTGTTATATACGTACTACGGACGGACCGACACATACAGGGCTGTTCGTGTTATATACTGTACTACGGACGACACGACATGGTGTTCGTGTTAATACATGCATAGGACCGACACATACAGGGCGCTGATCGTGTATATACTGTAGTAACGGACCGAACATAAAGGGCTGTTCGTGTTATATACTGTACACGACCGACACATACAGGGCTGTTCTTGTTTGGTTATATACTGTACTCCGGACCGACACATACAGGGCTGATCGTGTTATATACTGTAGTACGGACCGACACATAAAGGGCTGTTTCGTGTATATACTGTACTACGGATCCGACACATAAGGGCTGTTCGTTTTTATACTGTAGTACGGACCGACACATACGGGCTGTTCGTGTATATACTGTACTACGACCGACACATACAGGGCTGTTCGTTTATATATACTGTACTACGGTCCGACACATACAGGGCTGTTCGTGTTATATACTGTACTACGGACTGACACATACAGGGCTGTTCGTGTTATATACTGTAGTATACGGACCGAGACATACGGGCTGTTCGTTTTATATACTGTACTACGGACCGACACATACAGGGCTGTTCGTGTTATATACTGTACTACGGACTCCGACAACATACAGCGGCTGTTCGTGTTATATACTGTACTACGGGACCGACACATACAGGGCTGTTCGTGTTATACTGTCACGGACCGACACATACAGGGCTGTTCGTGTTATATACTGTACTACGGACTGACACATCAGGGCTGTTCGTGTTATATACTGTAGTAGGACCGACCATACAGGGCTGTCGTGTTATATTACTGTACTACGGACCGACACATACAGGGCTGTTCCGTGTATATACATTACTACGGACCGACACATACAGGCTGTTCGTGTTATATACTGTACTACGGACAGACACATACAGGGCTGTTCGTGTTATACTGTACTACGGACCGACACATACAGGGCTGTTCGTCGTTATATACTGTACTACGGACCGACACATACAGGGCTGTTCGTGGATATACTGTACTACGGAACAGACACATACAGGGCTGTTCGTGTTTATATACTGTACTACGGACCGACACATACGGCTGTTCGTGTTAATACTGTACTGACGGACCGACACATACAGGGCTGATCGTGTTATATACTGTACTACGTACACTGACACATACACGGCTGATCGTGTATATACTGTACTTTGTACGACACATACAGGCTGTTCGTGTTATATTACTGTATACGGACCGACACATACAGGCTGCATCGGGTTATAATACTGTACTACGGACTGACACATACAGGGTTGTTCGTGTTATATACGTGTACTACGGCAACGACACATACAGGGCTGTTCGTGTTATATTACTGTACTACTGACCGACACATACAGGGCTGATCGTGTTATATACTGTACTACGGACCGACACATACAGGGCTGATCGTTATATACTGTACTACGGACTGACACATACAGGGCTGTTCGTGTTATATACTGTACTACGGACCGACACATACAGGGCTGTTCGGTTATATACTGTACTACGGACCGACACATACAGGGCTGATATACGTGTTATATACTGTACTACGGACTGACACATACAGGGCTGTTCGTGTTATATACTGTACTGACGGACCGACACATACAGGGCTGTTCGTGTTATAACTGTATACCGACCGAGACATACAGGGCTGTTCGTGTTATATACTGTACTACGGACCGACACATACAGGGCTGTTCGTGTTATACTGTACTACGGACCGACACATACTGGGCTGTTCGTGTATATACTGTACTACCGACCGACACATACAGGGCTGTTTCGTGTTATATACTGTACTACGGACCGACACATTACAGGGCTGTTCGTGTTATATAACTGTACAAACGGACCGACACATACTGCGCTTGTTCTGTTATATACGTGTACTACGACCGACACATACGGCTTTCGTGTATATCTGTACTACGGACGACAAATACAGGGCTGTTCGTGTTATATACTGTACTACGGACCGACACATCTGGCTGTTCGTGTTATATAATGTACTACGGACCGACACATACAGGACTGTTCGTGTTATATACTGTACTACGGAGCGACACATACTGGCTGTCGTGTTATATACAGTACTACGGACCGACACATACAAGGGCTTTCGTGTATATACTGTACTACAACCGACACATACAGGGCTGATCGTGTTATACCTGTACTACAGACCGACACATACAGGACTGTTCTGTGTTATATACTGTACTACGGACTGACACATACAGGGCTGTTCGTGTATATACTGCACTACGGCAGACACATACAGGGCTTTCGTGTTATATACGTACTACGGACCGACACATACAGGGCTGGTTCGTGTTTATATACTGTACTACGGACCAGACACATACAGGGCTGTGCGTGTTATTATACTGTACTACGGACCCGACACATACTGGGCTGACGGTTATATTACTGTTACTACGGACTGAACATACAGGGCTGTTCGTGTTATATATACTGGTACTACGGACCGACACAACAGGGTGTTGCGTGTTATATACTGTATACACGAAACACATACAGGGCTTGTTCGTGCTATACTGTATCTACCGACCGACACAGAAGGGCTGTTCGTGTTTATATACTGTCTATGACCGACACATACATGGGCTGTTCGGTTATATACTGTAACGGTACCAACAGCACAGGGTCTGATCGTGTATATTATTACTACCGCCCTGACACCTACAGGGTGTTCGTGTATATACTGTACTACCGACCGACACCATACAGGGCGTTCGTGTTATATATTCGCACGGACCGACACATACTGGGTGATCGTGGTTATATCTGTACTAAGGACCATCACTACAAGGGCTGTCGTGTTTATATATCTGTCACTACCGACCGAACACTAACGTGGTGTTCGTGTTATATACTGTACTACCGACCGAACACATCAGGGCTGTTCGTGTTGTTTGTTTTATATACTGTACACCGACCGACACATACAGGGCTGCAAAATTCGTTATATACTGCTACTACGGACCGACACTACATGGGCTGGATGTGTTGTATACTGTACTACGGACCGACACATACGGGCTGTTCGTGTTATATACTGTACTACGGACTTGCCATACGGCTGCTCGTGTTAATATACTGTACTACGGAATGACCATACTGGGCTAGTTCTGTTATATACTGTACTGACGGGCCGACCAACACGAGGCTGTTCGTTGTTATATACTGTATAGACCGACACATACAGGGCTTGTCGTGTTATATACTGTACTACGGACCGACACATACCAGGGCAGTGTTGCGTGTTATATATCTGTACTACGGACGAACATAATGGGCCTGTTTCGTGTTTATACTGCTACTACGACCGACACATACAGGGCTGTTCGTGTTATATACTGTATACGGACCCGACACATACAGGGCTGATGCGTGTTTATATACTGTAACTACGGACCCGACACATCTGGGCTGTCGTGTTATATACGTTGTAACTACGGACCGACACATACAGGTGCTGTTCATGTTATAGTACTGTACTACTACGGACCGACACATACTGGCTGTTCGTGTTATTATACTGTACTACGGACTGCACATACTGGGGCTGTTCCGTGTTATATACTGTACTACGGACCTGACACAAACAGGGCTGCTCGTGTTATATACTGTAGCTACAGGACCGACCATACAGGCTGATCGTGTTATATACTGTACTACGGACCGCCACATACTGGGCTGACGTGTATATACTGTACTACGGGACTGACACATACAGGGCTGATGTGTTATATACTGTACTACGGACTGACACATAAGCGGCCTGCTCGTGTTATATCTGACACGATCCGCACATACACGGGCTGTTCGTGGTATATAATCTGTACTAGGTACTATGAGACACATACAGGGCTGTTTCTGTGTTATAACTGTACTACGGACCGACACATACGGCTGTTCGTGTTATATACTGATCGACCACTACGCTGTCGTTATACTGTACTAGCCACACATACAGGGCTGTTCGTGTTATATACTGGACTACGGACCGACACATACAGGGGTTTCCGTTATACAATGGACTACGGACCGACAACAGACAGCTCTGTCGTGTTATATTCTGTACTCGGACCGACACAACAGGCTCGTTCGTGTTATATAACTGTACTACGGACCGAACACATACAGGCCTGTTCGTTGTTATATACTGTATCTACGGACGACACCATAACTAAGGGCTGTTCGTTTATTAATACTGATACTGGCCGACACATAAGGTGGGTATTGACTTTGGTAAATCGGCGTTCGTGTATATACTGTACTACGAACCGACACATACAGGGCTGATCGTTGTTTACTACTGTACTACGGACCGACAACATACTGGGCTGATCGGTTATATACTGGTCCTCCTACTGCACCGACACATACAGGGCTGTTCGGTTTATATACTGTACTACGACCGACACATACAGGGCTTCGAGTTATATACTGTATACGGGACCGACACATACAGGGCTGTTTCGTTTGTTTATTTTTATACTGTACTTTGTACCGACCACAGTACAGGGCTGTTGTGGTTCTATACTGTACTACGGACCCGACACTACAGGGCTGTGATCGGTTATATACTGTACTGACGGACCAACTACTGGGCTGATCGTGTTATATACTGTACTACGGACCGCAATACACGGGCTGTTTCGTGTTTATATGTGACTAAGGACAGACACATACAGGGCTGTTCCGTTGTATTTCTCCTATACGGACCGACACATAACGGGCTGTTCGTGTTTTATATCTGTACTACGACCGGACAAACATACAGGGCGTGTGTCGTGTTATATACTGTACTAACCGACCGACACATACAGGGCGATCGTGTTATTACCTGTACTACGGACCGACACATCGGGGCTGTTCGTGTTATATACTGGACTAGCTGACCGACACATACAGGGCTGTTCGTGTTATATCATACTGTACTACGGACCGGACACAATACACGGGCTGTTCGTGTATAGACTGTACTACGGACTGACACATACAGGGCTGTTCGTTGGTTATATATGTACTACGGACTGACACTACAGGGCGCTGATCGTGTTATATACTGTACTACGGACCGACACATACAGGGCTGATCGTGTTATACTATGTACAGCGGACCGACACTTACAGGCTGTTCGTGTCATAATATGTCTAGGTCCGACACCTACAGGGCTGATCGTGTTTATATACTGTACTCGGGACCGACACATAAAGGGCTGTCGTGTTATTACTGTACTACGGACCGACAACATACAGGGTCGTTTCGAGTTATATCCTGTACTACGGACCGACACATCAGGGCTGGTCGTGTTTATATACTGTACTTTGTACCGACACATCACGGCTGTTCGTGTTAGTTACCTGTACTACGGACTCGACACATACAGGGCTGATCGTGGTTATATAGCTGTTACGACCGACACTACGTGGCTGATCGTGTTTATATACTGTACTACGGACCGACACATACAGGGCTGTTCGGGTTAGATATGTACTACGGACGACACCATACTAGGGCCTGTCGTGTTATTATACTGTACTCACGGACCAACACATACAGGGGTCGATCGTTGTAAAAATTTACTTCTATTTACCGCACTTTTTTTTTTAAGGGTTTCTGTTTTTTCTTTGATTACTTTTTTTTCAAACTCTGGCTGTTTGTTTTATTTTTTTTTTTGTATACTGTACCATACGGACCGACACATACAGGGCTGTTTCGGTGTTTTATACTGTACTACGACCGACAACATACGGGCTGTCGTGTTATATACTGTACTACGGACCGACACAGACAGGGCTGTTCGTGTTATATAGTATACCGAGCATAGCTACGTTGTACTACGGACCAGCACATACAGGGCTGTTCGTGTATTATCTGTACTACCGACCGGACACACAGTGTCGTGTTCTGTACTACCCCTAAGGTTGTCGTGTTATATACTGTACTACGGATGACACATACAGGGCTGTGTGTTATATCTGTACTACGGACTGACAACATACAGCTATGCTGTTCGTGTTATATAACTGTCACTGACTGACACATACAGGGCTGTGATCGTGTTACTATACTGTACTAGACCGACACATACGGCTGATCGTGGTATATACTGTACCTCCGGACTGACACATAAGGGCGATGTTGTTATATACTTATACTACGGACCGACACATACAGGGCTGATGAGTTATATACTGCTACTACGGACCGACACATACAGGGCTGTTCGTAGTTATCATACTGTACTACGGATCTGGACCCATACAGGAGCTGATCGTGTTTATTACTGTAATACGGACCGACCATACAGGCTGATTGTATATACTGTACTACGGACCACACCATACAGGATGACAGTGTTATATACTGTACCTACGGACCCGACCACATAACGGTGTTCGGTGTTATATATGACTACGACCGACCACATACGGGTGTTCGTTATATACGCACTACGGACCGACACATACAGGGCTGTTCGTGTTAATACTGTACTACTACGGACGACACATACAAGGTGTTCGGTGTTATATACTGTACTACGGACCGTCACATACAGGCTGGGCTGATCGTTTATATACTGTACATACGGACCGACCACATACGGGCTGCCGTGTTATATGTATACGACGACCGACACATACAGGGCTGTTCGTGTATTATACGCACTCGCTACCGACACTACACGGGCTGGGCTGATCGGTTATATCCTGTACTCGGACCGGACATACAGGTGCCGGTTACGTACGACGGAGACATACGTGTTAGTTTACTACTATACGGACACTCGCTGTCGTGTATGAACTACGGACTGACACCTACAGGGCTGGGCTGATCGTGTTTATATACTGTACTACGGACCGACACATACAGGGCTGTTCCGTGTATATACCGTACTAACGGACCGACACATACAAGTGCTGCTCGTGTTATATACTGCACTACTGACTGACACATACGGGCTGGCTGATCGGTTTATACTGTACTACGGACCGACACAGACAGGGTGGGGCTGATCGTGTTATATACTGTCTACGGACCGACACAACAGGCTGTTCGGGTATAGTTCACTGTACTACGGACCGACACATACAGGGGTTGTTCCGTGTTATAGTACTGTACATACGGACCGGACACATACCAGGCTGGGTGATCGTGTTATATCTGTACTACGGACCGACACATACAGGGCTGTTGTGTTGTATATATACTGTACTACGGAGACCGACACATCAGGCTGTTCGTGTATATATATGTACTACGTGACCGACCCATACAGGGCTTGTTCGTGTTTATATACTGATACTACGGAACCGACACTACAGGGGCTGATCGTGTTATATACTGCACTACGGACCGACACATACAGGGCTGATCGTGTTAATATACTGCACTACGGACCGACACATACAGGGCTGTTCGTGTTATATGTACTGTACTACGGACCGACACATACAGGGCTGGCTGATCGTGTTTTATATATGTACTACGGCGACACATTTCGGAAAATGGTGTAGAGGCGTGACTGGTAGAGAATGGGTTAACGGCTTCCGATTAGTTTCTTAGGACCAAAAACATCCATCCACCCGGAACAGTCCTATGTTGGTTTTGTATATTTTTAGAATTTAAAAGTCAAGCTGGAACAGATATCTCCCATACAGGGTGACTCGTGTTTATATAGCTGTACTACGGCCACCGACCATACAAGGGCTGTTCGTGTTATATACTGTAGTACGAGACCGACACATACAGGGGCTGTTCGTGTTATATACTGTATACGAACGACACATACAGGGCTTGTTTGTGGTTATATACGTAGTACGGACCGACACCTTACGGGCTGTTCGTTTTATATACTGTCTACCGGACCGAACACACAGGGCGTTTCGGTTTAATACTGTACTACGGACGCAGATCAGGGCTGGGCTGATGTGTTTATATGGGAACTACGACCGACACATACAGGGCTCTGTTACTTGTTAATATACTGTACTACGGACCGACACCAGCTACAGGACTGGTTCGTGTTTATATACGTATCTACGGACAGACTATACAGGGCTGTTTCGTGTTATATACTGTACTACGGACTGGACACATACAGCCCTGGGCTCTGTTTCGTGTTATATACTTTACGCGACCGACACATACCGGGCTGTTCGTTGGTATATTACTGTATACTACGATGACCACATAAGGGCCTGTTCGTGTTATATTGCACTACATCCGGACACATACGGCTGTTCGTGTATTTACTGTATCTACGGCACCGCACATACAGGCTTCTAGGTTATTACTGCACTAGGACCGAACACATACATGGCTTGATCGTGTTATATACTGTACTACGGACAACACATACAGTGGCCGTTCGTGTTATATACTTGCTACGCGACCGACACATACAGGCTGTTCGTGTTTATATACTGTAACTACGGGACGCACATACAGGGCTTTCGTGTTATATACTGTACTACGGACCGACACATAACGGGCTGTTGTTGTGTTATATACTGTAATAGCTACAGCTGGTGTTTCGTACCGGACCCACATACGGGCTGTTTGTGTTATATACGTACGTACGGACCGACACATACAGGGCTGTGTGTTAGTATAACGTGAACGGCTGTGGTGATTACTGTTACTACGGACGACACATACAGGGCTGTTCGTGATATTGTAGCCCATGATCTTATATACTGTACTACGGACCGACACATACAGGGCTGTTCGTGTTATATACTGTACTACGGACCGGACACATACCGGGTCATGTTCATGGTTATTATACTGTACTATACCCAGCCCGAAAAAAACCGACACATACAGGGCTGATTTCGTTGTTATATCGTGTACTACGTACACCGACCATACAGAGGCTTTTCGTGTTATATACTGTATATACTACTACGGACTGACACATAAAGGGATGATCGATGTTATATACTTACTAACGAACCGAACATACAGGGTGTTTCGAAGTTATATACTACTACGGACCGACAATACTGGGCTGTTCGTGTTATAAATACTGACTATACTGCTCCGACACATAAAGCCGGATATGTTTATTACTGTACTACGGACCGACACATACAGGGCTGTCGTGTTATAACTACTAGGCAACATACGCGTTGTATGTCACGGACCTACACATACAGGGCTGTTCGTGTGATATACTGCTAACTACGGACCGACACATACAGGGCTGAATCGTTTATATACTGTACTACGGACGACACATACAGGGCTGTTCGTGTTATATACTGTCTACAGTCGACACAGAGAGTGGAACTGTCTGCCGCAATGACGGCGTGTGGTATATCCTGTACTACGGACCGACCCATACAGGGGCTGTTCGTGTTATATACGTCTACGGACCGACACATAACGGGGCTGTTCGTGTAAAATCTGTACTATGCGACCGACACATACAGGGCTGTCGGAGTTATACTGTTACCTACGGACCGACACAATCAGGGCTGATCGTTTGTATATACTGTACTACGACCGACACAGTACAGGGACTGTTCGTGTTATATATGTGACTACGAGAACAACCATACAGGGCTGATCGTGTTATATACTGTACTACGTACCGACACATACAGGCTACTGTTCGTGTTATATACTGTCACTACGGACCGACACATACAGGCTGTTCGGTGTTCTAACTCCACATAAGGATGTCGTGTTATACTACCGGACCAACACATACAGGGCTGATGTGTTATAGGACTCGTCCGCCCAACGGCCTATCGTGTTTTATGCTCGACAACATGGCGTTCATATACGTACGAGAACTACGGGTGTTGTGTTATATATGTACTACGGACCGACACATACAGGGCGTTCTGTTTTCTATACTGTTACTAACGGACCGACAACTAAGAGGCTGTTCGTGTTATATACTGTACTACGAACCAACCACATACAGGCTGTTCGTGTTATATACTGTCTACGACGACACAAACGGGTCTGTCGTTATATACTGGACTAACGACCTGACCACATAAGGGCTGTCATGTATATACGACTACGGACCGACACATACAGGGTATATGCACTAACGGCCTACCTGAACGGCCTTGTTCGTATATACTGTACTACGGACCGACACAACAGGGCTGTCGTGTTATATTATGTATCACGGACCGAACACATACAGGCTGTATCGTGTATATATACTGTACTACCGACCCGACACATAACAGGGCTTATCGTGTTATATAATGCTGTACACGGACCGACACATACAGGTGTGCGGTAAATTCTGTATAGTACCGTACAGAACACATAAGGCTGTGATCTGTTATAATGTACTACGGAACGACCCATAACAGGGCTGTTCGTGTTATATACTGCACTAACGGACCGACAATTACAGGGCTGTTCGTGTCTTATAGTACTGCCACTACTCGCGACCGTACACATACAGGACTGTCGGTGTTATAACTATGTCTACGGACCCACCATACAGGACTGATATCGTGTTATATATGTACTACGACCGACACAATACAGGCTGGTGTGTTATAAGACTGCTATACGGCCGACACATACAGGGACGGTTCGTGTTATATATGCTCTAGGACCTGACCATACAGTGACTGTTCGTGTTATATACTTTCACTACGGACCGAACACATACAGGAGGGCTGATTCATGTATTACTGCACTACGGACCGACACATAAGGTGTTCGTGTTATATACTTGCTACTACTGACCACACATACATGGACTGTTCGTGTTATATACTGGACTACGGACCGAGCACATACAGGGCTGTTCTGTTATATCTGACTACGAGACCACACATACAGGCTGTTGACGTGTTTTAATACTGACTACGGACCGAACACTACAGGACTTGTTCTGGTTATATCATATACTTTTGGCCCCCTCTTTTAACGGACCGACACATACAGTGTTAGATTTTGTGTATATACTGACTACGGACCGACACTCGCTGTGTACACGACCACACATACAGGGGACTGATCAGGTTATATACTGTACTACGGACGACACATACGGGGCCTGTTGTGTTATACTCTGTACTACGGACCGACACATGCAGGGCTGATTCGGTGTTTATATACTGTACTACGGACCGACACATACTGGGCTGTTCTGTGTATTACATGTACTACGGACCCGACCCATACAGGGCTGATCTGTGTTATATACTGTACTAGCACACCGACCATAAGGGCTCGTGTTGTGTATATACTGTACGACGGACCGACCCATTACAGGGCGTTGCTGTATCGTTTCTATACTGTACTACGGACCGACACATACGGGCTGTTCGTGTTATATACCTGTACTATCGGACCGACACATACGGCTCCTGTTTGTGTTATTACTGTACTACGGACCGACACATACAGGGCTTTTGTGTTATATACTGTACTACGGACCCGACACTACAGGGCTGTTCGTGGTATATACTGTACTACGGTACCGACACATACAGGGCTGTTGCTGTTATAACTGTACTACGACCGGAACACATACGGCTGTTCGTGTTATAGTACTGTACTACGGAACCGAACCATACGAGGCTGTTCGGTGTTATATAACTGGACTACGGACCGACACATACAGGGCTGTTCGGTTATATACTGTCCTACGGACCGACACAACAGGGACTGTTCGCTGTTAGTATACATGATACTACGGACCGACACATACAGGGTGTTCGTGTTATATAGCTGTACACGGACCGCACAGACAGGCTGTTCTGTGTGATAATACTGTACTACGACCGACACATACGGCTGTTCGTTGTTATATACTGTACCTACGGACCGCACATTACAGGGCTGTTCGTGTTAATACTGTACTAGGAAATGACCGACACATACAGGGCTATTCGTGTTATATAACTGACTACTACGGACCGCACATACTGGGCTTGTTTCGTGTTATATACTGTACTACGGACCGACACATACAGGGCTGTTCGTGTAGATACTGTATACACCGACCACATACAGGGCTGTTCGTGTTATATACTGTAGTACGGACCGACACATACAGGGCTGTTCGTGTGTATATACTGTCACTACGGACCGGCACATACATGTGCGTTCGTGTTATATACTGTACACGTGACCGACACATACAGGCGTGTTCGTTTTATATACTGTACTACGGACCGACTACATACAGGGCTGTGCGTGTTAGATACTGTACTATGGACCGCACATCAGGGCTGTTCGTAGTTAATATACTGTACTACGGACGACATACGGGCTGTTGTGTTATAGACTGTACTACGGACGACAACATCATACAGGGTGGTCGTGTTATATATTGTACTACAAGCCGACAACTAAAGGGCTGTTCGTGTTATATACTGATACTCGGACTGACCCCATACAGGGGTGTCGTTCGGTACTCCGAACATGCTTTCGTATTATACTGTACTACGCGACCGACACATACGGGCTGTTCGGTGTTTATATACTTACTAACGACCGACACATACAGGGCTGTTCCGTCCTTATATACTGTACTGCGGGACCGACAATACAGGGCTGATTCGTGTTATACTGTAATACGGACGACACATACGGGCTGTCGTGTTTATATACTGTCACTACGGACCGAACTACAGGCTGTTCGTTTTATATCACTACGTACATTACGTCTGGTTAAAGACTTACCATATTCAAATCAATTATCGAATGGTAAGCATTTCCTCGCTTTTCGTAATCGTATTTTATCGCTATTGTACTAGACAGTCCGCACAATCAGGGACTGTTCTGTATTACTGTCATAATGATTACTGCAGCCATAGGCTGTTGTGATTAATACTGTCTCGACACTACGCGTAGTTGTATGTAATACGACAGTTACTACAGAGTATTCGATGTTAATATTTACTCGCTATGGTACGTCCCAATAAGGGACTATTGTTAACGTGTCATATATCGTATAGAGTCCGACTAAAAGCCCTTTCTTCGTATTACGTTAACAGACCAACACTCGGTAATCGGTTCTGCACACTACAGGCTTCGATATATTCGATAATTCGATATTACTGCTCGATTGGGTATAATGACATTTTACTCACATATTCGATAATTCATATTTACTCGCGATTGGTATAATGACTCTTTACTCCATATATCGATAATTCTGATATTTACTTCGTATTGGTATAATGATTCATTTTACTCGCATATTGAGTAAGTCAATATTTACTCGCCGATTGTATAATAGACATTTACTCGCAATATTGATATTCAATATTTACTACGCGTATTGGTATAATGAGACATTTTACTAGCATATCGATAATTCCATATTTACTGCGCGTATTGGTTATATAGGACATTTTTCTCGCATATTCGATAATTCGATTTTACATCTCGTTTGGTATAAAAATAGACATTTTACTAACCTATTCGTATAATTCGGATATTTACTCTCGGGAGTGGTTTATAATAGACAGTTAATCACTATTCGATAATTCGATAGTTACTGCGTTATTGTATAATAGACATTTTTTATCACATATAGCGATCATTTGATAGTTACTCTCGATTGTAAAATAGACATTTTACTTGCAGATTCGAGAATTGAATATTTACTCCCGCATTGGTATAATAGACAGTTTACTCGCATATATTCGATTAATTCAATAGTTACTCGCGTATTGTATAAAGACATTTACTCACATAATTCGATAATTCCAATATGTACTCGCGTATGGTATAATAGAATTTTGCCGCATATTCGGATGTAATTCGATATTTACTCCCGTATTGGTATAATAGATATGTACTCGCATATTCGATAATTCGATATTTTACTCTCGTATTGGTATAATAGACATTTACTCACATATTCGATAATTCGAATTTACTCGCGTATTGGTATAATAGACATTTTACTGATATCGATACTTCGATATTTTACTCGCGTATTGGTATATAATAGAACATTTTACTCGCCATATTCGATAATTCGATATTTACTCGCGTATGGTATAGTATAAAGACATTTTACTCAATAT
Organism: Hymenochirus boettgeri; assembly: GCA_019447015.1. Classification (NCBI taxonomy): domain Eukaryota; kingdom Metazoa; phylum Chordata; class Amphibia; order Anura; family Pipidae; genus Hymenochirus; species Hymenochirus boettgeri. The sequence goes on from JAACNH010000312.1 coordinate 212,605, forward strand.
TCGATATAATTCGATATTACTTCGTATTGGTATAATAGACATTTTACTCACCATATTCGAATTATTCGATATTTACTCGAGTATTGGTATAATAGCATTTTACTCACATATTCTGATAATTTGATTGCTATTTACTCTCGTAGTGGTATACTAGGACATTTACGTGCAGGATTCGAGAATTCGATATTTTACTCGCGTATTGGTATAATAGACATTTACTCACCATATTCGATAATTCGAATATTTACTCTAGTATGGTATAATAGACAATTTTACTCGCATATTCGTATTCAATATTTACTCGCGTATGGTTATAATAGACATTTTACTCGCATATTCGATAATTCGATATTTACTCAGCGTATTGGTATATAGACATTTTACTCGCATATTCGATAATTCGATTATTTACTCGCGTATTTTTTTTTTTGGTATAATAGACATTTTACTCACATATGCGATAAATTCGGTATTTACTTGCGATTGGTTATATAAAAGACATTTACTCGCATATTCGATAATTCGATATTTATCCAGTATGGTATATAGTAATATACATGTACTCGCATATTCGATAATTCAATATTTACTCCGTATGGTATAATAGACATTTTACTCGCATATTCGAGAATTCAATATGTACTAGCGGATTGGTATAATAGACATTTTACTCGCCATATATTCGATTAATTCGATATTACTCCTATTGGTATAATAGACATTTACTCACATATTCGATAAGTCGATATTTACTCGCGTTATTGGTGAATAGACATTTTACTTCACATATTCGTATTTTGATATTTACTCTCGTATTGGTATAAAGACATGTTTATTGCAGATTCGAGAATTCGATATTAATCCCGCATTGGATAATAGACATTTTACTCGCATATTTCGATTAATTCAATATTACTCGCGTATTGGTATAATAGACATTTTTTACTCAATATTCGATAAGTCGAATTTACTCGCGTATTGGTTATAATAGACATTTTACTCGATTATTCGATAATTCGATATTGACCGCGTATTGGTATAATAGACATTTTACTCACATATTCGATAATTCGATATTTACTCATCGTATTGCGTATAATAGACAATTTTACTCACATATGCGAAATTCGATATACTGCGTATCATTGGTATTAATTAGACATTTTACTCACATATTCGAAATTTGATATTTACCCGGACTGGTAATAGACATTTTACTGCCAGATCGAGAATTAGTATCGATATTTACTCGCGTATTGGTATTAATAATAGACCTTTTCCTCACATATTCGATAATTCGATATTTACTATCGTATTGGTATAATAGGACATTGTACTCGTATTCGATTAATTCAATATTTACTCGCGTATTGATAATAGACATTTATCACATATTCGATAATTCGATATTTACTCGCGTTATTGGGATAATAGACATTTTAACTCACATATTCAAATCAAATTTACCGCGTATTGAGATAATCGACATTTTGCTCGCAAGTAGATAATTCGATATTACTCCCGTATGTATAATAGACATTTTACGCGCATATTCGATAATTCGATATTTACAACAAATCGCGTATTGGGTTAATATAATAGAAATTTACTCGATATTCGATAATTCGATATTACTCGCGTATTGGTATACTAGACATTGTACTCACATATTCATATTCGGTATTACTCGTATTGGTATTAAAAGACATTTTACTCGCATATTCGATAATCGATATTTTACTCCCGTATGGGGATAATATTACATTTTACTCGCATATTCGATAATTCAATATTTATCGCGTATTTGGTTTTATAAAGACATTTTACTCGCATATTCGATAATCCAATATTTACTAGAGTATGGGTTATTGGTATAATAGAACATTTTACCTGCATATTCGATTAATTCGATATTAATCTCGTCTTGGTATCATAGACATTTTACTCCCATATTCGTAATTCGATATTACTCGCGTATTGGTATAATAGACATTTTACTCACATATTCGATAATTTGATCTGTATTTTACTCTGTAGGTTATAATAGACATTTACTGCAGATTCGAGAATTCGATATTTACTCCCGCATTGGTTTATAATAGAAATTTACTAGACATATTCGATAATTCAATATTTACTCGGTCGTATGGTATAATAGACATTTTAGCTCACATATTCGATAATTCAATATTACTCGCGTATTGGTATAATAGAAATTTTGGCTAGCTATTCGAAATTCGATATTTACTTCCCGTATGGGTATAATAGACATTTTACTCGGCATATTCGATAATTCGATAGTGTACTTCGATGTATAATAGACATTTTACTCACATATTCGATCAATTCGTATTTACTCGCGTATATTGGTTTTTATAATACAGGAATTTTACTCGCATTATTCGATAATTCGGAGATTTACTCGCGTATTGGTAAATAGACATTTTACTCGCATATTCGATAATCGAGATTTACTCGGTACTGGTATAATAGACATTTTACTCACATATTCAGAATTCGATATTTCTTCGAGTGGTATAATATAATAGACATTTTACTCACATATTCGATAATTCGATATTACTCGCGTATGGGTATAATAGACCATTTTACTCACATATTCGATAATTTGATATTACTCTCGTATTGGTTATAATAGACATTTTACTTTGCCGATTCGAGGAAGTCGATATTACTCGCGTAATTTTTATAATAGACATTTTACTCACATATTCGATAATTCGGATATTTATCTCGTATTGTATATAGACATTTTATCGCATACTCGATATAATCAATATTTACTCGCGTATTGGTATAATAGACATTTTACTCACATATTCGATACTTCAATATTTACTGCGTATTGGTATAATAGACAATTTTGCTGCAATATTCGATTAATTCGATATTACTCCAGTATTGGTATAATAGACATTTACTCGCATATTCGATAATTCGATTATTTACTCGCGTATTTATGGTATAATAGACATTTTACTCGGCATATCGATAATTCGATATTGACTCGCCGTATTGGTATAATAGACATTTTACTCACATATTCGATGAAGTCGGTATTACTCTCGTATGGTAATAATAGAAATTTTCTCGCATATTCGATAATTCGATATTTACTCCGTTATGGTATAATATTACATTTTTTGACTCGGCATTATTCGATAATTCAATAGTTACTCGCGATATGGTATAATAGACATTTTTTACTCACATATTCGATAACGATATTTACTCTCGTTATTGGTATAATAGACATTTCACTCACATATTCGATAAGTCGATTATTTTACTCGCGTATTGGTATAATAGACATTTACTCGCATATTCAATAATTCGATATTTACTCGCGTATTGGTATAAAGACATTTACCGCATGTTTGATAATTCGATATTACTCGCGTATTGGTATAATAGACCATTTTACCTCGCATATTCGATAATTCGATATTTACTCGCGTATTGATATAATAGACATTTTTCTCACATATTCGATAAATAATTTGATATTTACTAGCGGATTGTATAATAGACATTTTGCTCACATATTCGTAATTCGATATTTACTCGCGTATGGTATTAATAGACATTTACTCGCATATTCAATTAATCGATATTTACTCGCGTATTGGTCTAATAGACAGGTTACTCACATATTCGATAATTCGATATTTCCTCGCATATTGGTTATAATAGACATTTTACTCTCATATTCGATATAAATAATTCGATATTTACTGCGTATTGGTATAATAGACATTTGACTCGCATATTCGATAATTCGATATTTACTCCCGTATTGGTATAATAGAACAGTTACTCGCATATTCGATAATTCGATATTTACTTGCGTATTGTATAATAGACATTTACTCAATATTCGATATAATCGATATATGTACTCCCGATTGGTATAATAGACATTTTACTCACATATTCGATAATTCGATATTACTTGCGTTATTGGTTTATTATAGACATTTTACTCACCATATTCGATAATTCGATATTTACTTTACGTATTGGTTATAATAGACATTTTTATCCCATATTCGATATTCGATATTACTCGCGATTGGTATAATACACATTTACTCCCATATTCGATAATTCGATATTACTCGCAGGTATGGGCTATAATAGACATTTTATTCCATATTCGATAATTCGATATTTACTCGCGTAATGGTTAAATAGACATTTTACCACATAATCGATAATTCGATATTTACCCACGTATTGGTATAATACACATTTTACTCACATATTCGAGGTAATCGAAATTTACTCGCGTATTGGTATTATTATAATAGACATTTTACTCCCATATTCGAAATTCAATATTTACTCGCGTATGTATAATAGACATTTTACTCCCATATTCGATAATTCGATATAATAGCGTTTATTGATTGGTATAATAGCATTTTACTCACATATTCGAGTAATTTGATATTTACCGAGTATTGGTTATAATAGACATTTTACTCCCATATTCGATAATTCGATATTCACTCGCGTATTGGTATAATAGACATTTACCACATATTCGTAATTCGATATTTACTCGCGATTGGTATAATAGACATTTTACTCACATATTCGATAAGTTCGATATTTACTAGCCGTATTGGTTTGGTATATAGACATTTACTCACATATTCGATAATCGATATTTACTCGCGTATTGTATAATAGACATTTACTCACATATTCGATAATTCGATATTTACTCACGTTAGTATAATAGACATTTTAACTCGCATATTCGAAATTCGATATTTACTCGCGTCGTATGGTATAATAGACATTTTACTCACAATTCAATAATACGATATTTACTCGCTTTGGTATAATAGATATTTTACTAACATATCGATAATTCGATATTTACTCACGTAGTGGTATTAAGGACATTTTTTTACTCACATATTGAAATTCGATATTTACTCGAGGTATTGGTATAATAAACATTTTAACTCGTGGATTCGATAAATCGAAATTTACGCTCGTATTGATAATAGACATTTACCAATATTGATTTAATTCGATATTTACTCGGTATTGGTATAATAGACATTGTACTCACATATTCGATTAATTCGATATTTACTCTCATATTGGTTAATAGACATTTTACTCGCATATTCGATCAAATTCGATAGTTACTCAAATCCTATACTATACTACACTATACTATAGCACTATACTATACTATTACTATTCTATTGCTATAACTATTACTATACAATGTGCTTATGCTATATATACTGTACGGCTACTTATATAAACTATACTGTACTGTACTATACTATACTGTCGTACTGTACTATATGTACTGCTACTGTACTGAGATACTGTACTGCTACCTATACTAACTGTACGATTTTTACCTTTGTTCATGTACCGTATACTATACTGTACTGCTACTATACTATTGATATTCTACACTAATACTGTATGTACTGACTGTATTATACTGCACTGTAACTATACTGTACTATACTGTACTATACTATACTGTACTACTGTACTTATCCACATATACTGTACTGCTACTTTATATAATGATTTACTTTATTTTACTGTAATAGACTGCTACTGTAATATACTATACTGTACTGGTACTATACTATACTGTATGTACTGATACCTATATACTATACTGTGCTATATATACTGTACTGTAATATACTGTACTGTACTGTACTGTATGTAATATAGGTATATACTGCTACTTACTATACTTATACTATACTGTATGTACTGTACTATACTGTCGTACTAGACGTAGACTTTGAACTGTATGATACATACGGTCTGTCACTGTACTGTACTGATACTATACTATACTGTTACTGTACTGTACTATACTGTACTGTACATATATAATTTACTGTACTATACTATACATACTGTACTGTACTGTACGTACATACTATACTATACTGTACTGTACTGTTATTACTATACTGTACTGATATACTATACTTTACTGTACTATACTTACTGTACTGTACTGTACTGTTACTATACTATACTATACTCATACCGTACTATCCTGTCCTTAGACGTACTGTATGATACTGTACTATTATACGGTACATTACTATACTAAACGAACTGTACTATACTGCTACTGTACTTACTATACTGTACCTTACTATACTGGACTGTACTAGACGGTACGTACTGTACTATACGTACTATACTATACGTACTGTCTGATTACTTATACATACTAGACGCACGATACGATACGGTACGATTATACTGGACTTTATTTATTATGCTGTACTATACTATACTATACTGTACTGTAATGTACATCTGTACGTACTATACGTACGTACTATCTATGTGTACGTATTATAGTGTATTGTCGATACATGCTACATACTATACTTGTACTATACTGCTTACTATACTGTACTGTACTATACTGAACTATACTATAAAATACTATACGTATTATACTGAGATTTATATACTGTACATCTGTCTGTACTGTACTATACTATACTGCTACTGTATTAATGTACTTATTATACTGTATATACTGTACTGTACTATTACTATACTATACTATACTGTAGTACGGTACTGTACTGTACTGTACTTACTTACTGTACTGTACTATATATACTGCACTGTACAAACTGTACTATACGATACTATATTGTACTATACTATAATATACGGTACGTATTATACTGTACTGTACTATACTTTATAACTATACTTACGTACTAGACGTACTATACTTACTGTACTGTACTGTATATACTGTACTGTACGAACTGTACTAACTATACGTACGGTACTATACTGAGACTGTACTTGTACTGTATACGTATAATACTGTACTGCTACGTACCATACTATACTATACTATACTATACTCTATTGTACTATACTATACTTATACATACTGTACTGATCTATATATACTCATACTATACTTACTGCTACTGGAGTATACTGACTGTTTTATACTGTACTATACTGTACTTATACTATACTGTACTGTACTATACTGTACTATACGTACTTACTATAAGATATTGTACTATACTTACTATACTATACTATACTGTACTATACTATACTGTACTGTACTATACTATACTTATTAATATACTATACTGTCGTATTATACTGTACGTTTTGAACTGTACTATAATATTACTATACTATAATGTACTGTATTATACTGTATTTTTTATACGGACTAATGTACTATACTGCTACTGATACCTATACTAGTAGTACTATACTATACGATACTATACTTACGGTCACTATACTATACTATACTATACTATACTGTACGTGTATTATACTGTACGTTTTAACTGTACTATACTTAATACTATACATACTATTACTGGACAGGATTATACGTCCTTTTTATACTGTACATATACTCTGGTTCATACGGTGTTACTATACTATACTATACATACTGTCTGTATATTACTGTCCTTTTTATACTGTACTATACCTGTTACTATACTGTAATGTACTGTACTGTCTATTTTCAGCCTTTAGTTGCCGGTCATGAGATGACTGTACAACGCAAAATTACTTGTACATTGGAATCTCACCGTTTCATTTCTTACTACATTGTCTGAGGTTATAAATGAGGGTTTGAGGAGACAAACAGCTTTTCTGACTTCTGAATGCAACAAGCTTGGCAGCCAGCGATATAGACTGCCACATGGCTAAATGAAGAGTTGTTACAAATAAGGGGAAAGGATATTCAGGGAGATTCAATTAAAAGTTAGTATCTTTAACAAAAATGGTGGCTTATACGGTAATTTTGCCCCAACCAATCATGATTTAACATTTGAAAGTGAACATCTGATTGGTTGGGGCAAAACTCATTTAATACTAAATATATAAATAAAGGTATATAATATTATAAATATTACAAGTGCTTGGAGGTCACTGCCCTGCTAGAGCTTACAAATAATGAGGTGGGTAACATACAGATACAAAGGGAAGGTGAGAATGGAAATAGTTAAAAAACAAACAATTATAAAATGATCTCTTTAGTTTCAGTAGTTCTTTTCTTTTCGTCATGACTGTTTAAAGACAATTTGGTCACTAGAGGCGATGATCTCAGAATCATCAGGGGGATTAAAAATTAATGTAGCGAATCACTGGAATCACTAAAATAAAAAAAAAAAACAGATAAATCCATGAAAATCACTGGGCTTAAACAACCCTACCCAGCATCCTTTATAGAGGACAATTCGTGTATTGTTTTAATTAGAATTTGTAAGCTAAAGTCTGGAGGAAAGAATTGTTTTTAGCCTGCTTGAAATGCCCCTTTAATACTATTATTACTGCACGTGCACATTCATAACTGATGGTAAAGGATTGAGCCATGGGGCCATTGGGGCATTCTGACTCCATTTTGTAGAATAAGACATGAAAAAGTTCTGTGACTTATATATTATAAATTTCCCCTTCCCACATCTTAAATAAAACAGAACATCTATTAGTTATAGTTTCTATAGTTTATAGTCTATAGTTTAAAAAGAAATAGGGTAAAGGAAACAGAAAAAAAAGAGAAATTATTCCCCCCAAACACATTTTACCCGACTTTTGCCCTGAAAATGATGATTAATTTATAACTCATTTCTAAACCTGGGAAACATCTGTGTTACGTCAAACTTACCTCACTTCTTTAAATCCTCCTTCTCTTCGTGTGCGTGGTCCAGACATTTCAGTCACCTCAGTGTGCCTCTAAAATTAGAGCGCTAAAACACACAAAGGCCGTCAGGAGACAGTCCCCAGTCACTTACTAATTATAATGAATGTTCTACCTAGGTCAGTCTATACGGAGACAGTCCCCAGTCATACTAATATAATAATGTTCTACCTAGGTCAGTCTATACGGAGACAGGTCCCAGTCCTACTAATATAATAATGTTCGACCTGGTCAGTCTAATCGGAGACAGTCCCAGTCTTACTAATATAATAATGTTCTACCTAGGTCAGTCTATACGAGACAGTCCCAGTCTTACTAATATAATAATGTTCTACCTAGGTCAGTCTATACGGAGACAGTCAGGTCCCTTACTATTAATATGTTCTACCTTAGGCAGTTTACGGAGACAGTCCCAGTCCTTACTAATATAATAATGTTCTACCTAGGTCAGTCTATAAGAGACAGTCCAGTTCCTTACTAATATAATACATGTTCTACCTAGGTCAGTCTATAAGGAGACAGTCCCAGTCCTTAATAAGTATAATAAGGTTCGACCTAGGGTCAGTCTATAAGGAGACAGTCAGTCTTACTAAATATAATAAGTTCTACCTAGGTCAGTCTATACGGAGACAGTCCCAGGCCTTACTAATATAAATAATGGTATACCTAGGTCAGTCTATAAGGAGCCAGTCCCAGTCCTTACTCATATAATAATGTTCTACCTGAGTCAGTCTACAAGGAGACAGTCCCATGTCCTATAAGATAATATGTTCTACCTAGGGCAGTCTATAAGGCGACAGTCCCAGTCCTTACTAATATAAAATGTTCTACCTAGGTCAGTCTAGAGGAGACAGTCCCCAGTCTTACTAATGCTAATAATGTTCTACCTAGTCAGTGTATAAGAGACAGTCCAGTCCTTACAAATAATAATGTTCTACCTAGGTCAGGTCATAAGGAGACATTCCCAGTTCCTTACTATATTAATAATGTTCTACCTAGGTCAGTCTATAAGGAACAGTCCCAGTCCTACTAAATAATAATGTTCGACCTAGGTCAGTCTAGAAGGAGACCAGTCCCAGTCCTTACTAATATAATAATGTTTTCTAACCTAGGTCAGTCTATAGGAGACAGTCCCAGTCCTTAATAATATAATAATGTTCTGACCGTAGGTCGTCTATAGGAGACAGCCCAGTCCTTACAATATACTAATGTTCTACCTAGGTCAGTCTATAGGAGACTAGTCCCCCCAGTCCTTACTAATATAATAATGTTGTTACCTAGGTCAGTGCTATAAGGAGGACAGTCCCAGTCCTTACTAATATGATAAAAATGTTATACCTAGGTCAGTCTATAAGGAGACAGTCCCAGTCCTACTAAATAATAATGTTCTACCTAGGTCAGTCTATAAGGAGACAGTCCCAGTCCTTACTAATATAATAATGTTCTACCTAGGTCAGTCTATAAGGAGACAGTCCCAGTCCTTACTAATATAATAATGTTCTACCTAGGTCAGTCTATAAGGAGACAGTCCAGTCCCCTTACTAATATAATAATGTTCTCCCCACCTAGTCAGTCTATAAGGAGACAGTCCCAGTCCTACTAATATAATAATGTTCTACCTAGGTCAGTCTATACGGAGACAGTCCCAGTCCTTACTAATATAATAATGTTCTACCTAGGTCAGTCTATAAGGAGACAGTCCCAGTCCTTACTAATATAATAATGTTCTACCTAGGTCAGTCTATAAGGAGACAGTCCCAGTCTTCGTACGATATAATAATGTCTACCTAGGGCAGCTATAAGGAGACATACCATCCTTACAAATAATAATGTCTACCTAGGTCAAGTTATACGGAGACAGTCCCTAGTTCCTTACTAATTATAGAATGTTTACCTAGGTCAGTCTATAAGGAGACAGTCCAGTCCTTCTAATATAATAATGTTTACCTACACGAGGCAGTCTATACGGGGACATCCCAGTCCTTACTAATATAATAAGTTCTACCTAGCGTCAGTCTATAAGGAGACTCCCAGTCCGTACTAATATAATAATGTTCTACCTAGGTAGTTCTATACGCAGCCAGTCCCAGTCCTTATAATATAATAATGTTCTACCTAGGTCAGCTATACGGAGACGTCCCAGTCTATATATAATATGTTCTACCTAGGTCAGTTATACGGAGACAGTCCAGTCCTTACTAATATAAAATTTTTTTTTTTTTTAAAATGTTATACCTAGGTCAGTCTATAAGGAGACAGTCCCAAGTTCCTTATGCTAATTATAATAATAATTGTTCTATCCTAGGCAGGTCTATAAGGAGACAGTCCCAGTTCTCTACTAATATAATAATGGTCTACCTAGGTCATCTATACGGAGACAGTGCCCAGTCCTTACTAATATAATAATGTCTACCTAGGTCAGTCTATAAGGAGGACAGTCCCAGTCCTTGACTAATATAATAATGTTCTTACCTAGGTCCGTCAGAAAGTGGAAGACAGTCCCAGTCCTACTAATATAATAATGTTCTACCTAGGTCAGTCTATACGGAGACGCCCAGTCTTACTAATATAATATGTTCTACCTAGGCAGTCTGATAAGGAGACAGTCCCAATCCTTACTAATATAATAATGTTCTACCTAGGTCAGTCTATAAGGAGACAGTCCCAGTCCTTACTAAATATAATAATGTTCTACCTAGGTCAGTCTATAAGGAGACAGTCCCAGTCCTTACTAATATAATAATGTTGACCTAGGTCGCTATAAGGAGAAAGTCCCAGTCCTTACTAATATAATAATGTTCTCCCTAGGTCAGTCTATACGGAGACATCCCGTACCTTACAATATAATAATGTTCTACCTGGTTCAGTCTATAGGAGACAGTCCCAGTCGTACTAATATATAATGTTCTACCTAGGTCAGGGTATAAGGAGACAGTCCAGTCCTTACTAATATATATGATCTACCTAGGTCAGTCTATAAGGAGACAGTCCCAGTCCTTACTAATATAATAATGTTCTACCTAGGTCAGTCTATACGGAGACAGTCCCAGTCCTTACTTATATAATAATGTTCTACCTAGGTCAGTCTATAAGGAGACGTCCCAGTCCTTACTAATATAAATAATGTCTACCTAGGTCAGTCTAAAGGAGACAGTCCCAGCCTTACTAATATACTAATGTTCTTACTAGGTCAGTCTATAAGGAGACAGTACAGTCCTTACTAATATATAAGTCTACCTAGGTCAGTCTATACGGAGACAGTCCCAGAAGTCTACAATCTAATAATGTTCTACCTAGGTCAGTCTATAAGGAGACAGTCCCAGTCCCTTACTATATAATAATTGTTCTACCTAGGTCAGTTATAAGGAGACAGTCCACAGTCCCGTATTTCAATTATAATAATGTTTCTACCTAGGTCAGTCTATAAGGAGACAGTCCCAGTCCTTACTAATATAATAATGTTCTACCTAGGTCAGTCTATAAGGAGACAGTCCCAGTCCTTACTAATATAATAATGTTCTACCTAGGTCAGTCTATAAGGAGACAGTCCCAGTCCTCTAATATTAATAAGGTTCATACCTAGGTCAGTCTATAAGGAGACAGTCCCAGTCCTTACTAATATAATAATGTTCTACCAGGTCAGTCTATAGGAGACAGTCCCTAGTCCGTACTAATATAATAATGTTCTACCTAGGCAGGTCTATACGGAGACAGTCCCGTCCTTACTAATATAATAATGTTCTACCAGGTCAGTCTATAAGGAGAGACCAGTCCCAGTCCTTACTAAGATAATAATGTTCTACCTAGAGTCAGTCTATAAGGGACAGTCCCAGTCCCTTACTAAGATACTAATGTTATCTACCTAGGTGCAGTCTATAAGGAAACAGTCCAGTCCTTACTAATATAATAATGTTCTACCTAGGTCAGCGTATAAGGAGACAGTCCCTGTCCTGTACTAATATAATAGGTTCTACCGTAGGTCAGTCTATAAGGAGACCAGTCACAGTCCTTACTAATATAACATGTTATCCTAGGTCAGTGTTAAGGAGACAGTCACAGCCTACTAATTATAATAATGTTCACCTAGGTCAGTCTGATAAGGAGACAGTCCCAGTCTTACTAATATAATACGTTCTACCTAGGTCGAGTCTATAAGGAAGACAGTCCAAGTCCTTACTAATTTATAATAATGTTCTACCTAGTCAGCTCTATAAGGAGACAGTCCCAGCCTACTAATATAATAAGGAGTCTACCTAGGTCAGTCTATAAGGAGACAGTCCCAGTCCTTACTAATAGAATTAATGTTCTACCTCGGTCAGTCTATAAGGAGGGACAGTCCCAGTCCTTACTAATATAATATGTTCTACTAGGTCAGTCTATAAGGAACAGTCCCAGTCTTATAATATAATAATGTTCTACCTAGGTCAGACGTTATAAGGAGACAGTCCCCTGTCCTTACTAATATAATAATGTTCTACCTAGGTCAGTCTATAAGGAGACAGTCACATGTCCTTACTAATATAAAATGTGTTCTACTAGGTTCAGTGTTATAAGGAGACATCACAGTCCTTACTAATATAATAATGTTCTACCTAGGTCAGTCGATAAGGGACAGTCCCAGTCCTTACTAATATAATAATGTTTCTACCTAGGCAGCTATAAGGAAACAGTCCTCGTCCTTACAAAAATAATGTTCTACTAGGTCAGTCGATAGGAGACAGTCCCAGTCCTTACTAATTAATAATGTTCACCTAGGCAGGTCTATAAGGAAGGCAAACAGTCCCAGTCCTACTAATCATAATAATGTTCACCTAGGTCAGCGTATAAGGAGACAGTCCATGTCCTTAATAATATAATAATGTCTACCTTAGGTCGTCTATAAGGCACAGTCACAGTCCTTACTCATATAATAATGTTCTACCTCGGTCAGTGTATAAGGGGAGACAGTCCCAGTCCTTACTAAAATAATAATGTTCTACCTAGGTCAGTCTAAGGAGACAGTCCCAGGCCTACTAATATAATAATGTTTACTAGGTCAGTTCTATAAGAGACAGTCCAGTCCTTACTAATATAATAATGTTATACCTAGGTCAGTTAGTAAGGAGACAGTCCCAGTCCTTACGAATATATAAGTTCTACCTAGGTCAGTCTATAAGGAGGACAGTCCAGTCCTACTAATATAATATGTTCTCCCTAGGTCAGTCATATAAGGAGACAGCCAGTCATTACTATAGAATATGTTCTACCAGGTCGTCTATAAGGAAACAGTCCCAGACTTACTAATATAATAATGTTTACCTAGGTCAGCGTATAAGGGCAGACAGTCCCTGTCCTTACTAATTACTAATGTTCTACTAGGTCAGTCTATAAGGAGACAGGTCACAGTACTACAATATAATAAGTTCTACCTAGGTCAGTGGATAAGGAGGGCAGTCAAAGTCCCTTACTAATATAATACTGTGCTACCTAGGTCAGTGATAAGGAGACAGTCCCAGTCCTTACTAATATATAATGTTTCTACCTAGGTCAGCCTATAAGAAACAGTCCCAGTCCTTACTAATAATAATAAGTTCTACCTAGGTCAGTCATAAGGAAACAGTCCCAGTCCTGTACTAATATAATTAATGTTCTACTAGGTCAGTCATAAGGGACAGTCCAGCCTACTAATATAATAATGTTCTACCTAGGTCAGTCGCTAAGGAGACATCCCAGTCCTTTACGAATTAAAATTCTACCTAGGTCACGTATAAGGAGACAGTCCCTGTCCTACTAATATAATAATGTTCTACCTAGGTCAGTCTATAAGGAGACAGTCACAGTCCTTACTAATATAATAATGTTCTACCTAGGTCAGTCTATAAGGAGACAGTCCCAGTCCTTACTAATATAATAATGTTCTACCTAGGTCAGTGTATAAGGAGACAGTCCCAGTCCTTACTAATATATAATGTTCTACCTAGGTCAGTGTATAAGGAGACAGTCACAGTCCTTACTAATATAATATGTTTACCGGTCTAGTCTCTATAAGGAGACAGTCCAGTCCTACTAAATAATAGTTCTACTTAGGTCAGTCGATAAGGAGACAGTCCCAGTCCTTACTAATATAGATAATGTTCTACCTAGGTCAAGTCTTACGGAGGACAGTCCCCCATCATTATAATATAATAAATGTTCTACCAGGTCAGTCTATAAGGAGACAGTGGCCAATCCTTACTAATATAATAATGTTCACCTAGGTAGTCTATAAGGAGACAGTCCCAGTCCTACTAATATAAGAAGGTTCTACCTAGGTCAGTGTATAAGGGAGACAGTCCCAGTCCTACTCATATAATAATGTTCTACCTAGGTCAGTCTATAAGGGACAGTCCCCAGGCCGTTACTAAATAATAATGTTCTACCAGGTCAGTGTTATGAAGGGAGAAAGTCACAGTCCTTACTAATATTAATAATGTTTCTACCTAGGTCAGTGTATAAGGAGACAGTCACAGTCTACTAATTAATAATGTTCTACCTAGGTCAGCCTATTAAGGGACAGTCCCTCCCTACTATTATAATATGTCTACCTAGGTCAGTCTCTTAAAGGAGACAGTCCCAGTCCTACGAAATAATAAGGTTCTACCTAGGTCAGTCTATAAGGAACAGTCACATTATTACTAATATAATAATGTTCTTACCTAGGTCAGTCTATAAGGAGACGTCCCGTCCCATTACTAATATTAATAGTTTCTACCTAGGTCAGTCTATAAGGAGACAGTCACAGTCCTTACTAATTAATAAGGTTCTACTGGTCAGTCATATAAGGAGACAGTCCCAAGTCCTAAATATAATAATGTTCTACCTAGTCAGTGTATAAGGAGACAGTACCAGTCATTACTATATATAATGTTCACATAGTCAGTGTATAAGGAGCTGATTAGGTCTGTGACACAGCTGAATGTAATAAAGAGACAGGTAATCAGAGCTGATTAGGTCTGTGACACAGCTGAATGTAATAAAGAGACAGGTAATCAGAGCTGATTAGGACTGTGACACAGCTAAATGTAATAAAGAGACGTAATCAGAGCTGATTAGGACTGTGACACAGCTGAATGTAATAAAGAGACAGGTAATCGGCTACTTTCGAAATCGTCTACTTTCGATTTTCGATAATCGTCTACTTTCGATTTTCGTCTACGGATGCCGTACAATTGGAATGTTTGCAATGTTTAAATCTCAAACAATTCCATAGGAACAGTGCAGTACGGTACAGCATTGACTTTTTATTCGGATCACAAGCAGCGGAGGGAAAAAAAAACCATGAGGAGAAATATTATGGCACAGAAGTTCCCACTGGGGGGGATAAAAATTCGTAGGCAGTTAAAATCATTGGCAACTTTTACCGGAATGGCCCCCACTGAGTTTTTAGCCCCCCATGCTAATAAACATTCCCAGGTTACGCCCCCTAGACACACCACATGTTAATTCTAATGTGTGTACACCCATTGGTTGACTTTCTTACACCATCCATCCTATCAGGGAGGGAACCGGTGTATCAAGGGCTCCCCCAAAACCTTCGAACATTAAAAACCTATGGTTTGGGGCCCCTGGGGGGTGTAGCCCTAAATCCTACATTTACTAAGGGACAAATAAAAGGCATCTTGTTCTTCACTGAGTTTTAATTGGTTCAATCAATTCTCGGTGGAACAATGTAACGCTGAATAACTGCGTCGCCCTCCGCAGACAAGCGGACGATGGACAACGCCGTAAAGATGTCGCGTCCTATTTTATTCTGAATATAATAATAGAAAATAACGCTGGGAGGAGAGCGCTGGGGCTGAACAGGAATCTAAATGTCAAACATATCAGAAAATAAGCTGCTTAGAATTCTCAATGTTCCTTGTGCTATTTTATTCATTCATTCATTCATTCATTCATTCTCTGCAGATCCTCGGCTTGTCCTGCAATGACCCAGACAACACAATCGCCCCGAGGGGAACACAAATCGAGGTTGCAGAATCAGGAAATTGTGATGGAGATTGTGAAATGAGTTGGAACAGAGAGAAGGGCCAATGAGAAGCTGCTGGACCCCCACTAGCGTAAAACTGCAGGAAGGGAGATTTGTCTTATATCTAAAGAGGGCACAGGTCAAACTAATCACCTTCATTCTGACTATGTCGATTCTATGAATCCAGTTATTTCACATTAAATGACATCCAAGCATAGGTCTGTTACACAGCTGAATGTATAAAGAGACAGGTAATCAGGACTGATTAGGACTGTGACACGGGGAATGTAATAAAGAGAAGGTATCAGAGCTGATTTGGGTCTGTGACAACGGTGAATGTAATAAAGAGGACAGGTAATCAGGCTGTTAGGACTGTGAAACGTTGAATGTAATAAAGGAAGGTAATCAGAGTGATTATGGACTGGGAGACAGTCTGAAATGTAATAAAGAGACAGGTAATCAGAGCTGATTAGGACTGTGACACAGCTGCTGAATTAATAGGAGACAGGTAATCAGAGCTGATTAGGACTGTGACACAGATGAATGTATAATAAAGAGACAGGTAATCAGAGCTGATTAGGCTGTGGACAAGCTGAATGTAATAAAGAGACAGGTAATCAGAGCTGATTGGTCTGTGAACAGCTGAATGTAATAAAGAACAGTAATCAGAGTGATTAGGTCTGTGACAGCACTGATGTAATAAAGAGACAGGTAATCAGAGCTGATTAGGACTGTGACACAGCTGAATGTAATAAAGAGACAGGTAATCAGGACTGATTAGGTCTGTGACACAGCTGAATGTATAAGAGACAGGTAATCGGCTGTGATAGGTCTGTGACACAGCTGAATGTAATAAAGAGACAGGTAATCAGAGTGATTAGGACTGTGACACAGCTGAATGTAATAAAGAGGCAGGTAATCAGAGCTGATTAGGCTGTGACACAGCTGATGTAATAAAGAGACAGGTAATCAGAGCTGATTAGGTCGTGACACAGCGAATGTAATAAAGAGACAGGTAATCAGAGCTGATTGGACTGTGACACAGCCAGAATGTAATAAAGAGAAAGGACGGCAGTGGTAGTGTGATTGGTAGGGGTAGGACAGGTAATAATATATATAGTATTGTAATACAGAAGCTGATAATGAATAATAATATGAACTTAATAAAGATATATGTAGACGATTAGATGGAAGGATGATGATAATGATTAGGTCTGGACCAAGCTGAATGTAATCAAAGAGACAGGTAATCAGAGCTGATTAGGTCGTGACACAGAATGAATGTAATAAAGAGACAGGTAATCAGAGCTGATTAGGCTGTGAACACAGCTGAATGTAATAAAGAGACAGGTAATAGAGTGATTAGGTCGTGACACAGTGAAGTAATAAAGAGACAGGTAATCAGAGCTGATTAGGCGTGACACATGCTGAAGTAATAAAAAGAGTACAGGAATCAGGCTGACTTAGTGTGACACAGCTGAGTAATAAAGAGACAGGTAATCAGGCTGATTAGGTCTGTGACACAGCTGAATGTAATAAAGAGACAGGTAATCCGAGTGATTAGGTCTGTGACACAGTGAAGTGTAATAAAGAGGACAGGTAATCAGAGCTGATTATGTTCTGTGACAAAGCTGAATGTATATAAGAGGACAGGTAATCAGAAGCTGATTAGGTCTGTGACACAGCTTGAAGGTAATAAAGAGACAGGTAATCAGAAGTGATTAGGTCTGTGACACAGCTGAATGTAATAAAGAGACAGGTAATCAGAGCTGATTAGGACTGTGACACAGCTGAAAGTAATAAAGAGAGAGTAATCAGAGCGATTAGGACTGTGACACAGCTGAAGGTAACAAAGAGCACAGGTTATCGGCTACTTTCGAATGTTACTTTCGATTTTCGTAATATTCTACTTTCGATTTTCGTCTAACGGATGCAGTTACAATTGGAATTGTTTGCAATGGTTAAATCTCAAAACAATCCATATAGAAACAGTGCAGTACGGTACAGCCATTGACTTTATTTAGGATAACAAGCAGCGGAGGGAAAAAAAAACACATGAGGAGGAAAATATTATGGCACAAGAAGGTCCCACTGGGGCGGATAAAAATTCGTAGGCAGTTAAAATATTGGCAACTTTTACGGAATGGCCCCCACTGAGTTTTAGCCCCCCATGCTAATAAAACATTGCCCAGGTTTACGCCCCCTAGGGACACCACCACATGTATAAGTCTACTGTGGGTAACCCATTGGTGATTTCTTACACATCCATCCTATCAGGGAGGGAAACCGGTGTATCAAGGGCTCCCCCCAAATCCATTCGAACATTAAAAACCTATGGTTTGGGGCCCTGGGTGGGTGTAGCCCAAAATCCATACATTTACTAAGGGACAAATAAAAGGCATCTTTGTTCACGGAGTTTATTGGTTTCAGCACATTTCGGTGGAACATGTAACGATGAATAAACTGCGCGCCCTCCGCAGACAAGCGGACGAGGGACAACGCCGTAAAGAGGTCGGTCCGATTTTATTCTGAATAATTAATACATAGAAAATAACGCTGGGAGGAGAGGCTGGGGCTGAAACAGGAATTAAATGTCAACAAACATATCAGAAAATAAGTGCTTAGAATTCTCAATGTTCCTTGTGGCTATTTTTATTCATTCATTCATTATTTCCATTCATTCTCTGCACGAATCCTCGGCCCTGTCCGGCAATGACCCAGAACAAACACCGCCCGGGGGGAAACACAAACGAGGGTGCAGAATCAGGAAATTGTGATGGAAGATGTTGAAATGAGTGGGAACAGAGAGAAGGGCAAGGAAGCTGTGGACCCCCACTCGCGTAAAACTGCCGGAAGGGAGCTTTGTCTTATATCTAAAGAGGGCACAGGTCAAAAACTAATAACCTTCATTCTGACTATGTCGAGTCTATGAATCAGTATTTCACATTTAAATGACATCAAGCAGAAAACACGGAACCCTATGTAGGTACCGTATATACTCGAGTATAAGCCGAGGTTTCTTAGGTTTAAAAACTAACCTAAAAACCTTGACGCGGCTTATACTCGAGTCAGTAGCAAAACTTACCTTAATCAGAGGCAGCCGCGAGTCGGCGGCAGTTCCAGTAGGTTCTTCCGGTTGCGCGATGAGTCATCACGAACGATGGCGCGGATGACGTCATGTGCAGCCGTTTGAAGCCAGTAATGGGAACTGCCGCCGGACTCGCGGGCTTGGGATTGCAGAGAGAGGAAGACGAAGACCAGGTACGGTAAGTGAGATAGGCGGGGGGACTGGGTGGGAGGCTGGGGTGGTACTGGGGGAGGGCTGGGGGACAGTATGCCAGCAGGACACCCACAAGTTTTTTTTCCTATAGGTGGTTGGAAACTCCAACTCCCCGCACCAAGCATGCGGGAGTTGTAGTTCCAAAACATCTACAGTGGAAAGGTATTAGGGTGGGGGACATATGCATACAGAACCCCCAATACCTTTTTGCTATAGGTGGGTTGGAAACTACAACTCCCAGCAACCCGCATGATGGGAGTTGTAGTTTCAAACATCCTACAGTGGAAAAAAGTATTAGGGTTACTGTATGGCATAACTGTCCCCACCCTTAATACCGTTCCAAGAGAATTTGGAAACTACAACTCCCAGCATGTTTGGATGCTGGGAGTGTAGTTTCAACCACATATAGTAAAAAGGTAATGTGGGTCTGCATGGCCTCCTTTCCCCCCAGCCCTCGGCTTATGACTCGGTTCAATCATATTTCTTAAATTTTGAGGCCAAAAAATGGGTGCCTCGGCTATACTGAGCGGCTTAACTCGAGTCTATACGGTATGTATGTGGTAATTTTATTGATAGACCAACTTGTGTGATAGTGTGCTTGACATATAGGAAAGAGATCCCTTCGCTGAGAGCTGTACAATCTAAAAGATACCAAACGCACGTCTTGGGCCACTAATTGTCCCTATGAATGGCCGATTATCATCCGTATATGGGAGGCATTCACATCGTTCAGTGAGGGTCGGACAGACCACCTCAAGTGTTTATGACCCTTAGGGTAAGTACACGGGAAATTTGTTTTTGTTTAAATTGCCCATTAGTGGAAAAACTATTAATTCATCCCAACGATCACTGTGAATTTTTTTTGTTGCATTCTGACCCCCTATTTCTTTAGATATTCAGTGCATTTCTGTAAGCAGTTTGGCTGTAGCAGGAATAATTGACAGTTGGGTGTCTTGTACATTTTTATGTCTGTATTTAGAAATAATCCACTATCGCTTAAACCATGTTGTCGATTACAGAGCGCACGATCACGAGAACAGTGATTCACAGGAATTTCTTCTTCTAAAGTATCCGATAGCAAAAGAAAATAATAGAGGGGAGGCAAATTCATATTGACAATAAGATTTCAAGATCTTATTGGACCGGGATTGGTGTGTGGTGGGCCCTTAACATTGTGAAATTAAAAGATGAAAAGAATCCGCACTCAGTTGATACATTGTGCTGAAGTCTAATTACAATGTCTGTGGGAGCCGTACCAAAATAGAATGGTTATCCCGTAGGTGTCTGCTGAATAAATCCGTCGTCTCTAATTTCTCTACCAGGATAGAAATTCATTTCTAATCTCATGATAAAATAGGATACTGAAACTGAGCGTACCCTGAGTATATCACAGCGGAGATGAACACTGTATATAAAAGGTTGCTACGCCGGGTTCTGGGAGTCACTTAACCGTTATAAAAAAGGTAATAAGCCTTGTTCATCACATACGACACACAGATCAGGGAGCAAAACTGCAGTTTAAAAACTGGATATAGACCGAAAAAAATTGGGTGGTTGGAAGGCGATAAGAGATGGGGTTATTTATTAGGAACAGAATATGCCCAATCGGTTTTCAAGTGCTATGGCACACTAGCGTTGGTTTGCGCTAAAATGGAAAGCACGGGGAACGCAAAAATTCTGCAATTAGATGAGCAATGCGATGCGCGTCCGTTCTCGTTTGTAACGCTGCGTTCACATTTTGGTGCGTTAACGCAGCGTTCCATACGCGAAACGGACTGAAAACGCGACCGCACAAGAAAGCGCAAACAATGCGTGCGATAACGCTCGGCACACTAGCGCTTTTTTGGGCGAGTGCGCTTGCGATCCATGGGGTTTTTTGGTTTTGTTTACGTTCGCGATTTCGAGGTTATAATGGTAAATTGGGGAAGTGATTCAAGGGCATTGCAATTATAATGCGAGTGTGCTTTTAAAAGCAATTTTTCTAGCATGGATCACCATTTTTCGTTAAAAAAAGTCTAGGGACGAGTTGTTTAATGCCATACAATTTTAGAAAGCACAGGTGATTGCGATTTTTATCTCCCAGTTTGTTTATCTTCCGATCCAGCTCTGCTGAGGGACTGCGTTGGGTAATCTGAAAGTATTGGGCTGCGTAGAACTAGTGAAGAAAGCCCTTTTTAGCGATAACGCGGGGTAGTTAATTTTGATGCCGGTCGTAAATGTACGGATTCGTGATCGTACATTTACGACCGAATGTTCGTTAATGAACAAAAGTCGATCGTAGGATAAAGCAGTGGTTAGTAAACACAGAAATGGTATGTCTATGGGGTTGTAAAGTCTACGATTGTCGTTAATGTAGATAATTGGTATAGTAAATTAATGATGTTAAAACCGGATCATAATCCACAATTGGTTTACCTATCGTAAATTTACGATACTGACCGTTAAAAGATGAGTTGTCGGCTAAAAGTCGATACCGCGGCTTTAAAATATGGGACCTAATTCTTGTGCCGGATTGCACGAAGTCTTTGTGATACCTGCGCGCAAAGCAACAAAAGGGTTTAAAGTCCCACTAACGGATATTGAATCGGTTAAAGCGACGTAATTCTAAAAACGCGTGCGCCGTCTCCGGTAATGAGCCCGGCTTTTTTTGGCCATTGCCAGAAGGGGAAGTGAACAATTAAACTATCAGTCCCTTAGAATTTGAGTCGTTTGTCCGATTCTGGCAACAGTTTGACTTCCAGTTAGAAAAACATCAATTCCAATAGTCTCGGCCATCAGCAGCCTCGCCAATAAACACACATTGAGACGTTTCCCCATTCATACACCTTACAAATTATGCAGGCTTTTTCTCATAGAAAGAAACTGACCAGTTATCCCCACCAACCATGCATCTCCAGTGTCCCATAAGCCTCAGGGTCGGTTTTCCCAGAGGTACAAAGAGCCAGGGCCTGACATTTTAAGCCAATTTATGTAGAGTACCCAGCATGCACGATCACCCTACAGCCTGAAAATTTAGGTAACCCAGATGCACGCTCACCTAAAAACTGAATTAGTTACTAGCATCACGCTACCTACACCTGATAGTTACCAGCATGCACGCTACCCTACAACCTGAATTTAGTTACCCAGCATGCCACGTCACCCTACAACCTGAATTAGTTACCCAGCATGCACACTCACCCTACAACCTGAATTCAGTTACCCAGCATGCCGCTTCACCCTACGAACCTGACTTTAGTCCCAGCATGCACGCTCACCCTACAACCTGAAAATTAGTTACCAGCATGGCCGCTCACCCTACAACCCTGAATTAGTACCCAGATGCCCGCTCACCCTACACCTGAATTTAGTTACCCAGCATCCGCTCACCTAACCTGAATTTAGTTACCCAGCATGCACGCTCACCCTACAACCGGAATTTGAGTACCCAGCATGCACGCTTCACCCCCTACAACCTGAATTAGTTTACCAGATGCACGTCACCTCAACCTGAATTTAGTTACCCAGAATGCACGCTAACCCTACAACCTGAAGTAGTAACCCAGCCTGCACGCTCACCCTACAACCTGCATTTATTAAACCCCCCCCAAAAACGGGGGGGGGGCCATGCACGCTCACACTACAGCTCTGAATTCAGTTACCAGCAATCCACGCACCCTACACCTGAATTTAGTGACACAGCATGCACGCTCACCCTACAACCTGAATTTAGTACCCAGCATGCACCGCTAACCCACAGCTCTGACAGGTACCCCGCATGCACACTCACCCTACAACCTGAATTTAGTTACCCAGCATGCACGCTCAGCCCTACAAACTGAATTTGTTACACAGCAGGCACGCTCCACCCTACACTGAATTTAGTAGTACCCAGCAGCACCGCTCACCCTACAACCTGAATTAGTACCCGCATGCAAGATCACCCCTACAAACTGAATTAGTTTACCCAGCAATGCACCCATCACCCTAAACCTGAATTTTAGTACCCAGCATGCACGCTTCAACCTACAACTGAATTAGTTACCCACATGCACGCCTCAACCTACAGCTCGAATTCAGTACCAGCATGCCCCACTTCACCTACAAACCTGAATAGTACCAGCATGCACGCTCACCCTACAACCTGAATTTAGTACCCAGCATGCCACGCTCACCTACAACCTGAATTTAGTTAACCAGCATGCATACCCTACAACCTGAATTGTTACCCGTATGCACGTCACCCTACAGACTATGAAATTCCAGGTACCCAGCATGCACACCTCACCATACAACCTGAATTAGTTACCAGCATGCACGCCACCTACAACCTGAATTTAGTACCCAGCATGCACGTCACCCTACCACCTTGAATTGAGTACCAGCATGCACGCTCACCCTAAGCTCTGAATCAGTTACCGCAGATGCACAATCACACTACACACCTGAATTTAGTACCCAGCATGCACGCTCACCCTACAACCTGAATTTAGTTACCCAGCATGCACGCTAAACTACAACCTGAATTTAGTTACCCAGCATGCACGCTCACCCCACAGCTGAATTAGGTACCCGCATGGCATACCCTAAACCTGAAGTTAGTTACCCAGTATGCACGCTCACCTACAACCTGAATTTAGGTACCCAGAATGCACGCTCACACTCAAGCTGAATTTAGTTTACCCAGCATGCCATACCTCAAACATGAATTTAGTTACCCAGTATGCACGCGCACCACAGCTCGAATCAGTTACCCAGATGCACAATCACCCTACAACCTGAATTAGTTACCCAGCATGCCCGCTCACCCTACCACCGAATTAGTTTACCCAGCATGCACGCTCACCCTACACCCGTCATTTAGTACCAGCATGCCGCTCACCTAAACCTGAATTTAGTACCCATAGCACGCTCACCCTACAGTTGAATTCAGGTAACCCAGCAGGCAAAACCACCCTAACAACCTGAATTAGTTACCCAGCATGCAACACCCCCTACAACCTGAAAAAATTTTTTTTAGTTACCAAGCATGGCCGCTCCACCCTACACCTGAATTTAGTTACCCAGCATGCTACGCTCACCTCCAACCTGAATAGTACCCAGCATGCACGCTCACCCTACAACTGAATTTAGTTACCACGCATTGCACACTCACCCTACACCTGAATTTAGTTACCAGCATGCACGCTACACTACAACCGAATTTAGTACCCAGTGGCACACTCACCCTACCACCTGAATTTAGTAACCAGCATGCACGCTCACCCTACACCTGAATTTAGTTACCCAGATGCAACACTCACCCTACAACCTGTAATGGAGTACCCAGCATGCATACCCTACAACCTGAATTTAGTGACCGCAGGCACGCATCACCCTACAGCCTGAATTTAGTTACCCAGCTGCACACTCACCCTACAACATGAATTTAGTTACCAGCATGCAACACTAAACTTTACAACCTGAATGTAGTACCCGCATGCACGCTCACCCTTACAACTGAATTTAGTACCAAGCATGCAAACTCACCCTTACAACCTGATTTAGTTATCCCAGCATGAATACCCTACAACACTGAATTTAGTTCCCAGCATGAACCGCTCACCCTACAAAAACCTGAATTAGTTACCCAGAAGCACGCTCACCCTACAACCTGAATTTGTACCCAGCATGCACGCGCACCCTACAACTGAATTTAGTACCCAGCATGCACGATCACCCTACAACCTGAATTTAGTACCCAGCATGCACGCTCACCTACAAACCTGAATTAGTTACCCAGCATGCACGCCCACCCACAACCTCATGATTTAGTTACCCAGCACGGCACGCTCACCTACAACCTGAATTTTAGATACCCAGCCCGCAAGCTCACCCTACAACGGATTTAGTTACCCAGAACGCACGCTCACCCTACAACCTGAATTAGTTACCCAGCACGCACTGCTCACCTACAACTGATTTAGTTACCCAGCCGCACGATCACCCTACAACCTGAATTAGGTACCAAGCACGCACGTACCCTACAACCTGAATTTAGTTACCCAGCACGCCACGCTCACCCATAAACCTGATTTAGTTACCCAGCACGCCCGCTTCACCTACAAAACCTGAATTTAGTAACCAGCACGCACGCGAGCACCTACAACTGAATTAGTTACCCAGGCATGCACGCTCACCATACAAACCTGAATTTGTTACCCCGCAGCAAAGCTCCCTTACAACATGAATTGAGTTAACCAGAAGCACGCTACCAGACAACCTGAATGTAGTTGCAGCTTGCACGCTCACCTTACAACCTAATTTAGTTCCCCAGCATGCCCACGCTCACCTCAACCTGCATGGAGTACCCAGCTTGCACGCTCACCTACAACCTGAATTTAGTACCCTAGCAGCACGCTCACCTACAACCGGAATTAGTACCCAGCATGCACGCTCACCCTACAACCTACTTGAGTACCCAGCATGCACGCTCACCGACAACCGATTTAGTTACCCAGCATGCACGCTCACCTACAACTGAATTTAGTACCCAGACATTGCCACGTCACCCTAAAACCTGAATTTCGCTTTACCCAGCATGCACGTCACCCTACAACCTGAATTAGCTTGACCCAGCATGCACCGATCACCCTACAACCTGAAACTTTAGTTAACAGCATGCACGCTCACCCTACAACCTGGAATTTAGGTTACCCAGCATGCACGCTCACCACAACATGAAATTTAGTTACCCAGCAGCACGCTCACCCTACAACCGAATTTCGTTACCCAGCAGGGCACGCCTCACCTAAACCTGAATTTAGTTACCAGCATGCACGCTCACCTACAACCTGAATTTAGTTACCCGCATTGCACGCTCACCCGACACACCTGAATTTAGTTACTCAGCATCGCACACTCACCTACAACATGAATTTAGTTACCAAGCATGCACGCTCACCCTACAACACCTGAATTTCGTACCCAGCATGCAGCTCACCCTACAACCTGAATTAGTTACCCAGCATTGACATCACCCTACAACTGATTTAGTTACTTCAGCTATGCCGCTCACCCTACAACCTGAATTAAGCTACCCAGCATGCATACTCACCTACAACATGAATTAGTTACCAGCATGCACGGCTCCCCCTACAACCATGAATTAGTTACTCAGCATGCACACTCACCTACAACCGAATTTAGTTACCCGCAGCCACGCTCAATCCACACTACAACTGAAGCATGCACGTCACCCTACAACCTGAATTTAGTTACTAGCATGCAACGCTCACCCTACAACCTGATGATTAGTTACCCAGCATTGCACACTCACACTACAACCGGAATTTAGTACCCAGCATGCACCACTCACCCTACAACCTGAATTGTAGTTTACCCAGCATGCACGATAACCCTACAACCTGAATTTAGTTACCAGCATGCACGCTCAACCTACAACTGGAATTTAGTTACCCAGCATGCACGCCTAAACCTACAACCTGAATTAGTACCCAGCATGACGCTCACCTACAAACTGAATTAGTTACCCAGCATGCACGCTCACCCTACAACCTGAATTTAGTTACCCAGCATTGCCCGCTCACCCTACAACATGAATTCAGTACCCAGCATGCCGCTCACCCTACAAACCTGAATTAGTTACCAGCATGCACGCTCACCCTACAAACTGAATTTAGTTACCAGCAGCACGCGCCACCATACACACCTGAATTTAGGTACCCCCAGCATGCACGCCTCAACCTACAACCTGAATTTAGTTACCCAGCAGCAGCTCACATACAACCTGAATTTAGTACCCAGCATGCACGCTCACCATACCAACCTGAATTTCAGTTACCAGCATGCACGCTCCACCACAACATGAATTTAGTTACCCAGCAGCACGCTCACCCTACAACCTGAATTTAGTTACCCAGCATGCACGCTCACCCTACAACCTGAATTAGTTACCCAGCAGCACGCTCACCCTACAATGAATTTAGTTACCCAGCATTGCACGCTCACCCTACAAATGAAGTAGTTAACCAGCATGCACCGCTCACCCTAAACTGAATTTAGTTACCAGCATTGCACGCTCACCCTACAACTGAATTTAGGTACCCATGCATGGCACGCTCACCCTACAACCTGATTTAGTACCCAGCATGAACAGCTCACACTACAACCGAATTAGTTCCCAGAATGCCCACTCACCCTAACAACTGAAGTTAGTTACCAAGCATGCACGCTCACCCTAACCTGAAATTTAGTTACCAGAATGCACACTCACCCTACAGCCTGAATTTAGTTACACAGCAGGCACACTCACCCTACAGCCTGAATTTTAGGTAACAAGCATTGCACAGGCTCACCCTACAACCTGAATTAGGCTACCCCAGCATGCACGCTCACCCTACAACCTGGAATTTAGTTACCCAGCATGCGCTCACCCTACAGCCTCGACGGAATAGAGTTACCCAAGAATGCAAGCTCACCCTACAAACCTGAATTAGTTACCCAGCATGCACACTCACCCTAAACTGAATTTTAGTTACCAGCATTGCACGACTCACCCTACAACATGAATTTAGTTACTCAGCATGAACGCTTCACCCTAACAACCTGACTTTAGTTACCCAGCCATGCACGCTACCCTCAAACCTGATTAGTACCCAGCCTGACCGCTCACCCTACAACCTGAAATTTAGTTAACCAGCGATGCACGCACCTACAACCTGAATTTAGTTACCAGCATGCACGGCTCACCATTACAACCTGCATTTCGTTACCCGATGCACGTCACCCTACAACCGGAATTTAGTTACTCAGCATGCACGATCACCCTACAACCTGGAATTTAGTTACCCAGCATGCACGCTCAACCTACAACCTGAATTTAGTTACCCAGCAGGCCCGCCTCACCTACAACTGATTTAGTTACCAGCATGCACGCCACCCTACAAACTGAATTAGTTACCCAGATGCACACTCACCATACAACCTGAATTAGTTACCAGCAGGCACGCGCACCCCAAACTGAAAATTGAGTAACCAAGCATGTGCACACTCACCCTACAACTGAATTTAGTTCCTCAGCATGGCACGCTCACCCTACAACCTAATGTAGTTACCCAGCATGCACGCTCCTACAACATGAATTTAGTACCCAGCATGCCGATCACCCTACAACCTGAATTTAGTTAACCCCAGCATGCACAGGCTCACCCTACAACCTGAATTTAGTTACCCAGCATGCACGCTCACCCTACAACCCTGAATTTAGTACTAAGATGCACCGCTCGCCCTACAACCTGGAATTTAGTACACAAGCAGGCACGCTCAACCCCCAACCTGAATTTGTTACCAGCATGCACGCTCACCCTACAACTGAATTTAGTACCCAGCATGCACGATCACCTACAACTATGAATTTAGTTACATCATTGCACGCTCACCCTACAACCTGAATTTAGTTACCAAGCATGCACGATCACCCTAACAACCTGAATTTAGTTACCCCACCAGCAGCCACGATCACCCTACAAACCTGATTTAGTTACCAGCATGCACGCACTCACCCTACAACATGATATTAGTTACCAGCATGCACTGCTAACCCTACAACCTGAATTAGGTTACCCAGCATGCATACCTACAACCTGAATTTAGTGTCCCCCCCCCGCTTGCACACTTCAACCTACAACCTGATTTGTTAACCAGCATGCACACTCACCATACAACCTGAATTTAGTTACCCAGCATGAATACCCTACAACCAGAATTTAGTTAACCAAGCCTGCACACTCCACCATACAACCTGAATTAGGGTACCCCCAGAATGAGCACACTCCACCCATACAACCTGAATTGGTACCGCATGCAACACTAACCCGAAAACCTGAATTCAGTTACCCAGGGCATGCACGCTTCACCCTACAACAGAATTTAGTTACCCAGCATGCATACCCTACAACTGAATTTAGTTACCCAGCATGCATACCCTACAACCTGATCTTAGTTACCAGATGCACATCACCTACAACCTGGATTTAGTTACCCAGAATGCACACTCCCCTACAACCTGAAGTAGTTACCCAGCATGCTACACTCACCTACAACTGAATTAGTCCCAGCATGCACACTAACCCTACCAACCGAATTTAGTTAGCCCAGCATGCACACTCACCCCCTACAACCTGAATCTAGGTTACCCAGCAGTGCACAACTCACCCTACAATCCTGAATTTAGTTACACCAGCATGCACACTCACCTCAACCTGAATTAGTTAACCGCATGCACGCTCACCCTTACACCTGAATTCAGTTACCCAGCATGACGCTCACCCACAACCTGAATTAGTTACCCCAGATGCATACCCTACAACCTGAATGTAGTTACCCAGCAGGCCTTACCCTTACCAACCTGCATTTAGCTCCCCAGCAGCACACTCACCCTACAACCTGAATTAGTTACACAGCCATGCACACTCACCCTAAAACTGAATTTAGGTCCCAGCATGCACAACACCCCTACAACCTGAATCTGAGATTACCCAGAAGGCACACTCACCCTACAACTGTATGTAGTACCCAGCATGCACGTCACCCCTACAACATGAATTTAGTTACCCAGCATGCACTCACCCTACAACCTGAATTTAGTTACCAGCATGCACGCTCACCCTACAACTGACATTTAGTACCCCAGAATGCAGTCACCATACAACCTGATAGTAGTTTAACCAGCAGCCATCACCCTACAACTGAATTTAGTTACCCAGCATGCCCGCTCACCCTACAACCTGAAATTTAGTTACCCAGCATGGACGCTCCCCTACAACCTGAATTAGGTACCCGCATGCACGCTAACCATAACAACCTGAATTAGTAACCCAGCATGCACGCTCACCCTACAACGGATTAGTACCCAGCATGCACGCTCACCTACAACCTGAATCAGTAACCCCAGCATGCACGGCTCACCCCTACAACCTGAATTTAGTTACCCAGAATGCACGCTCACCATGACAACCTGAATTTTAGTTTACAGCATGCACGCTTTCACCCTACAACTGAATTCAGTTAGCCCAGCAGCACATCATCCCTACAACTGAATTTTAGTTACCCAGCATCACGCTTCACACTACACCTGAATTAGGTACCCAGCATGCACGTCCACCTACAACCTGAATTAGTTACCAGCATGCACGCTCACCCCTAAAACCTGAATTAGTACACAGCCTTGCCGCTCACCCTACAACTGAATTAGTTACCCAGCATGCACGCTCCACCCTACAACCTGATTTAGTTAACCGCATGCACGCTCACCCTACAACCTGAATTTAGTTACCCCAGCATGCACGTCACCCTACAACCTGAATTTAGTTACCCAGCATGCACGCTCACCCTACAAACCTGAATGTAGTACCCGCATGCACGCTACCCTACAACCTAAGTTAGTTACCCAGCATGCACGCTCACCCTACACTGAATGTAGTTACCAGCATGCAAGCTTACCATACAACTGAATTTAGGACCCAGCATGACGTTCACCCTACAAACCTGATTTAGTTACCCAGCAGCACGCTTCACCCTACAAACTGAATGTAGTTACCCAGCAGCACGATACCCTTACACCTGAATTTAGATACCAGCATGCACGCTCAACCTACAACCTTGAATTTAGTAAACCCAGCATGCACGTCACCCTACACATGAATTTAGTACCCAGCCGGAACGCTCACCCTAAAACCTGAATTAGTACCCAGCATGAAGGCTCCCCATACAACCGATTTAGTTACCCAGCATGCACGCTCACCCTGACAACCTGAATTTGTACAGTTCCCCAGCATGCACGATCACCCTACAACCTGAATGGTAGTTACCCAGCAGCACGCTCACCCCGACAAACTGAATTAGGACCAGCTGCACGCTCACCCTACAACATGAATTCAGTACCCAGCCTGCACGCTCACCCTACAACTGAATTCAGTTACCAGCATGCACGATCACCCTACAACCCTGAATTTATGTAAGCCAGCAGCACGCTCACCCTACAACCTGAATTTAGGGACCCAGCAGCACGCCACCCACAACCTGAATCAGGTAACCCGAATGCACGCTCACCTACAACCTGAATAAGTTACCCAGCAGCACGCTCACCCTACAACAGAATTCAGTTAACCAGATGCACGATCACCTACAACAGGAATTCAGTACCCAGCATGCACGTGCACCCTAAACCTGAATTTAGTACCCAGACATGCACGCTTCAACATACAACCTGAATTCGTTACCCAAAGGGCACGTCACCCTCCAACAGTTGAATTAGTGTACCAAGCATGCTACGCTTACCACTACAACACTGATTCAGTTACCCAGCATTGCACGATCACCATACAACCGAATGTAGTTACCAGCAGCACGCTAACCTAAAAGCCTAGAATTAAGTTACCCAGACATGCGGGACGCTAACCTACTACGAATTAGTTACCAAGCATGCACGCTCACCTACAACCTGAATTCATTGACCCAGCAGGCACGCTCACCCTACAAACCGGAATTAGTACCCAGCATGCACGCTCACCTGACAGCGATTATATTACCCAGCATGCACGCTCACCATACAAACCTGAATTAGTTACCCAGCATGCCAGCTCACCCTTACAACTGAAGTCAGTTACCCGCGATGCACGCTCACCCTAAACTGAATTTAGTACCCAGCTGCACGCTCACCCTACCACCTGATTCAGTTAACAAGCATGCACGCTCAACCTACAACCTGAATTCAGTTACCCAGCAGAACGCTCACCTACAACGAATCCGTACCCAGCATGCACGTCACAATACAACCTGGAATTTAGTTTACCGTGCACGCTCACCCTAAACTGACAATCAGTTACCCAGCATGCACGCTCACCCTATACAACTGGAATTCAGTTAATCAGCTCTGATTACCTGTCTCTTTATTACATTCAGCTGTGTCACAGTCCTAATCAGCTCTGATTACCTGTCTCTTTATTACATTCAGCTGTGTCACAGTCCTAATTAACTGAATTCCAGTTGTATAGGGTGAGCGTGCATGCTGGGTAACTGATTGTCAGTTTAGGGTGAGCGTGCACGGTAAACTAAATTCCAGGTTGTATTGTGACGTGCATGCTGGGTACGGATTCGTTGTAGGTGAGCGTTCTGCTGGGTAACTGAATTCAGGTTGTAGGTTGAGCGTGCATGCTTGTTAACTGAATCAGGTGGTAGGGTGAGCGTGCAGCTGGGTACTAAATTCAGTTTAGGGTGAGCGTGCATCGCGGGTAACTGACTTCAGTTGTAAGGGTGAGCTGGCATGCTGGGTAACTAATTCAGGTTTGTATGGTGAGCGTGCATGCTGGGTAATATAATCGCTGTCAGGTGAGCGTGCATGCTGGGTACTAATTCCGGTTTGTAGGGTGAGCGTGCCTGCTGGGTCAATGAATTCAGGTTGTAGGTGAGCGTGCATGCTTGGTAACTAATTCGTAGTAGGTTAGCGTCCCGCATGTCTGGGTAACTTAATTCTAGGCTTTTAGGTTAGCGTGCTGCTGGTAACTACATTCGGTTGTATGGTGATCGTGCAATGCTGGGTAACTGAATCAGTGTTGTAGTGGTAAGCGTAGCATGCTTGGTACACTAATTCAACTGTTGGAGGGTGACGTGCCCTTTGGGTAACGAATTCAGGTTGTATGTTGAAGCGTGCATGTCTGGGTACTAAATTCAGGTTTAGGGTGCACGTGCATGCTGGGTACTGAATTCCTGTTGTAGGTGATCGTGCATCTGGTTAACTGAATTCTGTTGTAGGGTGAGCGTGCTGCTGGGTAACTTATTCAGGTTGTAGGTGAGCGTGCATTCGGGTTACCTGATTCAGGTTGTGGGTGGCGTGCTGCTGGGTCCCTAAATTCAGGTTGTAGGGTGAGCGTGCTGCTGGCTTACATAAATTCAGGGTTGTAGGGTGATCGTGCATGCTGGTAACTGAATTCAGTTGTAGGGTGAGCGTGCAGGCTGGGTACTGAATTCATGTTGTAGGGTGAGCGTGCAGCTGGTCCTAATTCAGTTTGTCGGGGTGAGCGTGCTGCTGGGTAACTACCATTCAGGTTGTAGGGTGATCGTGCATGCTGGGGAACTGTACAAATTCAGGTTGTCAGGGTGAGCGTGCATGCTGGGTAACTAAATCGGTTGTATGGGGAGCCTTCATGCTGGGTACTAATTCAGGTTTTAGGGTGAGCGTTCCGGCTGGGTACTAAATTCATGTGTAGGGTGACGTGCATGCTGGGTTTACTAAATTCAAGGTTGTAGGTTGAGCGTGCATGCTGGTATCTAAATTCAGGTGTAAGGGTATCGTGCTGCTGGGTAACTACATTCAGTTTGTAGGGTGAAGCGTGCTGCTGGGTAACTAAATCAGGTTTGTAGGGTGAACGTCATGCTGGGTCCTAAATTCAGTTGTATGGTAAGCTTGCATGCTGGTAACTACATTCAGTGTAGGGTGAGCGTGCATGCTGGGTAACTAACTTAGGTTGTAGGGTAGCGTGCATGCGGGTACTACATTCAGGTTTGTAGGGTGAGCGTGCATGCTGGGTAACTAAATTCAGGTTGTAGGGTGACGTGCATGCTGGGGTAACTAAATTCAGGTTGTAGGGTGAGCGTGCATGCGGTTAACTAAATCAGGTTGTAGGGTGGAGCGTGCATGCTGGGTAACTAATTCAGTTGTAGGGTGAGCGGCAAGGCTGTGTACTAATTCAGGTTTTAGGGGTGAGCGTGCATGCTGGTAACTAATTCAGGTTGTAGGTGGACGTGCATGCTGGGTACCTAATTCAGGTGTAGTGTGAAGCGTGATGCTGGGTAACTAAAATTCAGTTGTAGGGATGATGTGCTGCTGGGCTAACTGAATTCAGTTGTAGGGTGAAAGCGTGCATGCTGTAAACTAAAATTCAGGTTGTCATGGTGAGCGTGCATTCTGGGTAACTAAATTCAGGTTGTAGGGGTGAGCCGTGCATGCTGGGGTTACTGATTCAGGTTGTAGGTGAGCGTGCATGCTGGGTACTAATCCGTTGTAGGGTGAGCGTGCATGCTGGGTTACTAATTCAGGTTGTTATGGTTAGCGTGCATGCGGGTACCTAATTCAGGTTGTAGGGGAGCGTCCATGCTGGGTAACTAAATTTCAGGTTGTAGGGTGAGCGGGCATGCTGGGTAACTAAATTCAGTTGTAGGGTGATGGCTGCTGGTTAAACTACTATCAGGTTGTATGGTGACTGCATTCTGGGGTACTAAATGTCAGTTGTAGGGTGAGCGTGCATGCTGGTAACTAAATTCAGGTTGTAGGGTGAGTGCATGCTGGGTAACTAAATTCATGTTGTAGGGGTGACGTGCATGCTGGGTACTACATACAGTTGTAGGGTGAGTGTGCCTTCTGGGTAATCTCAGATTCAGGTTGTAGGGGTGTTGTGCATGCTGGGACCTAAATTCAGTTTTAGGGTGAGTGTGCATGGCTGTGTAACTAATTCAGGTTGTAGGGTGAGTGTGCTGCTGGGGAGCTAAATGCAGGTTGGTAAGGGTAAGGCCTGCTGGGTAACTACATTCAGGTTGTAGGGTATGCATCTGGGGTAACTAATTCAGGTTGTGGGTGAGCGTCATGCTGGGTAACTGAATTCAGGTGTAAGGGTGAGCGTGCATGCGGTTAACTAATTCAGGTTGAGGTGAGTGTGCATGCTGGTGTAACTAAATTCAGGATTGTAGGGTGAGTTGTGCACTGCTGGGTAACCTAGATTCAGGTTGTAGGGGGTGAGTGTGCATGCTGGGCTAACTAAATTCGGTTGGTAGGGTTAGTGTGCATGCTGGGACTAATTCAGTTGTAGGTGAGTGTAGCATGCTGGGTAACTACTTCAGGTTGTAGGGGAGTGTGCATTCTGGGTAACTAAATCCAGGTTGTAGGTGATGTGCATCTGGTAACTAAGATCAGGTTGTAGGGTATGCATGCTGGGTAACTAAATTCAGTTGTAGGGTATGCATGCTGGGTAACTAAATTCTGTTGTAGGGTGAAGCGTGCATGCCCTGGGTAACTGAATTCAGGTTTTCGGGTTAGTGTTGCATGCGGTACCAATTCAGGTTGTATGGGTGGAGTGTGCTCATTCTGGGGGTACCCTAATTCAGGTTGTATGGTGGAGTGTGCAGGCTTGGTTAACTAAATTCTGGTTGTAGGGTATTCATGCTGGGTAACTAAATTCAGGTTGTATGGTGAGTGTGCATGCTGGTTAACAAATCAGGTTGTAGGTTGAAGTGTGCAAGCGGGGGGGGGACACTAAATTCAGGTTGTAGGTATGCATGCTGGGTAACCTAATTCAGGTTGTAGGGTTAGCAGTGCATGCTGGTAACTAATATCATGTTGTAGGGTGAGTGCGTGCATGCTGGTAACTAAATCAGGTTTGTAGGGTGATCGTGGCTGCTGGTGGGGTAACTAAATTCAGGTTGTTAGGGTGATCGTGCATGCTTGGTAACTAAATTCAGGTTGTAGGGTGAGCGTGCAATGATGTAACTAAATTCATAGTTGTAGGTGATCGTGCATGCTGGGTACTAAATTCAGTTGTAGGGTGAGCGTGCATGCTGGTAACAAATTCAGGTTGGGGGTTGAGCGTGCCTGCTTGTGTACTAAATTCCAGGTTGTAGGGCGAGCGGTGCATCTTAGTACTAAATTCAGGGTTGTAGGGTGAGCGTGCATGCTGGGTAACTAAATTCAGGTTGTAGGGTGAGCCTGTGCATGCTGGGGTTAACTAAATTCAGGTTGTAGGGTGATCGGCATGCTGGGTACTAAATTCATGTTGTAGGAGCGTGCATGCTGGGTAACTACATTAGGTTGTAGGGTGAGCGTGCCATGCTGAGGAACTAAATTCAGTTGTAGGGTGAGTGTGCACATGCTTGGTTACTCAATTTTCAGTTTGGGGTGCGCGTGCCTGCTGGTAACTAATTCAGGTTGTATGGTGAGTGTGCATCTGGGTAACTAATTCAGTTTGTAGGGTGGCGTGCATGCTGGTAACTAAATCAGTTGTAGGTGAGGCGGGCCTGCTGGGTAACTAAATTCAGGTTGTAGGTTGAGCGTGCATGCTGGGTAACTAAATTCCAGGTTGTAGGGTGATCGTGCATGCTGAGTAACTAAATTCCGGTTGTAGGGTGACGTGCATCGGGTAACGAAATGCAGGTTGTAATGGTGAGCCGTGCATGCTGGTAACTAAATTCAGGTTGTAGGTGCGTGCATCGCTGGTTAACTAAATTTCAGGTTGTAGGGTGAGCGGTCAGGCTGGGTACTAATCAGGTTTGAGGGTAGCGTGCATGGCTGGGTAACTAAAGTCAGGTTGTTAGGGTGAAGCGTTCATGCTGAGTAACTAAATTCATGTTGTAGGGTGAGTCGTGCAATGCTGGTAACTAAAATTCAGTTTAGGGTGAGTGTGCATGCTGGGTAACTAATTCAGGTTTGTAGGGTGAGCTTGCATTCTTGGGTAACTCTATTCCGTCGAGGCTGTAGGGTGAGCGCATGCTGGGTAACTAAATTCCAGGTTGTAGGGTGAGCGTGCATGCTGGGGTAGCCTAATTCAGGTTGTAGGGTGAGCCTGTGCAATGCTTGTTACCTAAAATTCAGGCTGTAGGGTGAGTGTGCCTGCTGTGTAACTAAATTCAGGCTGTAGGGTGAGTGTGCATTCTGGTAACTAAATTTCAGGTTAGGGTGAGCGTGCATGCTTGGTAACTAACTTCAGTTGTTAGGGTGAGTGGGCATTCTGGGAACTAATTCGGTTGTAGTGTGAGCTGTTCATGCTGGGTACTAAATCAGGTTGTAGGGTGAGCGTGCCATGCATGGGTACCTAAATTCAGTTGTAGGGTGAGCGTGCAATGCTGGTAACTAAATTCAGTTTAGGGTGAGCGGTGCATGCTGGTTAACTACTTCATTTGTAGGGTGAGCGTGCAATGCTGGGTAACTAAATTCATTGTAGGGTGAGCGTGCTGCTGGGTAACTAATTCAGGTTGTAGGGTGAGCGTGCATGCTGGGTAACTAAATTCAGGTTGTAGGGTGAGCGTGCTGCTGGGTAACTAAATTCATGTTGTGGTGGAGCGTGCATGCTGGTAACTGAAATTCAGGTTGGTATGGTGAGCGTGCATGCTGGGTACTAAATTCAGGTTGTATGTGAGCTGCTGCTGGGTAACTAAATTCAGGTTGTAGGTTGAGGCGTGCATGCTGGGGGTACCTAAATTCAGGTGTGTATGGTGGCGCGTGCTGCTGGTAACTAAATTCAGTTTGTAGGGTGAGCGTGCATGCTGGTAACTAATTCAGGTTTGTAGGGTGAGCGGCATGCTGGGTACTGAATTCATGTTGTAGGGTGAGCGGGCAATGCTGGGTAACTAAATTCAGGTTGTAGGGTGAGCGTGCATGCTGGGTAACTAATTCAGTTTGTAGGTGAGCGTCATGCTGGGTACTAATTCAGGTTGTAGGTTTAGGCGTGCATGCTGGGTAACTAAATTCCAGTTGTAGGTTGAGCGTGCATGCTGGTAACTAAATTCAGGTTGTAGGGTTATCGTGCATGCTGGGTAAACTACAATTCAGGTTGTAGGGTGAGTGGTGCATGCTGGGTACTAAATTCCGGTTGTAGTGTGAGTGTGCAATGCTGGGTAACTAATCATCAGGTTGTAGGGTGAGCGTTGCATGCTAGTAACTAAATTCAGGTTGTAGGGTGACGTGCATGCTTCAGTTGTAGTGTGGATTGAGCGTGGCTGCGGGTAACTAAATTCGGTTGTAGGTGAGTGTGCATGCTGAGTAACTAATTCATGGTTGTAGGGGGAGCCGTGCATGCTGGTAACTAATTCATGTTGTAGGTGAGTATGCATGCTGGGTAGCTTAATTCAGGTTGTAGGGTGAGCGGCATAGCTGAAGTAACTAAATCAGTTGTAGGGTGATGTCAATGCTGGGTAACTAATTCAGGTTGTAGGGTGAGCTGCATGCTGGGTACGAAATTCAGGTGTTGTAGGGTGAGCGTGCATGCTTGGTAACTAAATTCATGTTGTAGGTGAGTGTGCGATGCTGAGTAACTAAATTCAGGTGTGTCGGGTGAGCGTGCAATGCGGGTAACTAAATTCAGGTTGTAGGTGAGCGTGCATGCTGGTAACTAAATTCAGGTTTAGGTGAGGCGTGCCCTGCTGGGTAACGAAATTCGGTTGTAGGGTGAGCGTGCTGCTGGGTAACTAAATTTCATGTTGTGGTGAGCGTGCATGCTGGGTAACCTAAATTCCAGGTTGTAGGGTGAGCGTGCATGCTGTTAACTAAAGTTTCAGGTTGTAGGGTGATCGGTGCATGCTGGGTCAAGCTAATTCAGGTTGTAGGGTGACGTGCATGCTGGGTAAAGCGAAATTCAGGTTTTAGGGTGACGTGGCAATGTCTGGGTACTAAATTCAGTTGTAGGTGAGCGTGCATGCTGGGTAACTAAATCGGTTGTCGGTGAGCGTGCATGCTGGGTACTCAAGTAGGTTGTAGGGTGAGCGTGCATGCTGGGTACTAATTCCGGTTGTAGGTGAGCGTGCTGCTAGGGTACTAAATTCAGGTTGTAGGTGAGCGTGCAAGCTGGGTACTCCATGCAGGTTGAGGTGAGCGTGGGCATGCTGGGGAACTAAATTAGGTTGTAAGGTGAGCGTGCAAGCTGCAACTACATTCAGGTTGTCTGGTAGCGTGCTTCTGGTTAACTCAATTCATGTTGTAAGGGAGCTTTGCTGCGGGGTAACAAATTCAGGTTTGTATGGTGAGCGTGCATGCCTGGGTAACTAATTCAGTTGTAGGTGCTCGCGTGCGTGCTGGTTACTAAATTCAGGTTTTGTAGGTGAAGCGGGCGTGCTGGGTAACTAAATCAGGTTTATGGGTGAGCGTGGCGTGCTGGGTAACTAAATTCAGGTTGTAGGGTACGTGCGTGCTTGGTACCTAATTCAGGTTGTAGGGTGATCGTGCGGCTGGGTAACTAAATCAGTTGTAGGTGAGCAGTGCGTGCTGGGTAACTAATTCAGGTTGTAGGGTGAGCGTGCGTTCTGGGTAACTAAATCCGTTGTAGGGTGAGCTTGCGGGCTGGGTATCTAAAATTCAGGTTGTAGGTGAGCGTGCCGTGCTGGGTAACTAAATCATGAGGTTGTGGGTGGGCGTGCATGCTGGGTAACTAATTCAGGTTTGTAGGTGAGCGTGCATGCTGGGTACTAAATTCAGGTTGTAGGGTGATCGTGCATGCTGGGTACTAAATTCAGTTGTAGGGTGCGCGTGCATGCTGGGTACAAATTCAGGTTGTAGGGTGAGCGTGCTTCTGGGTAACTAATTCAGGTTTTTGTAGGGTGAGCGGTTCATGCTGGGAACTAAATTCAGTGTTGTAGGGTATTCATGCTGGGATAACTAAATCAGGTTGTAAGGGTGAGTTTGCATGCTTGGTACTAAATTCAGTTGTAAGGGTGAGCGTGCATGCGGGTACTACATTCAGGTTGTAAAGTTTAGTGTTGCATGCTGGTAACTAAATTCATGTTGTAGGGTGAGTGTGCAGCTGGGTAACTAAATTCAGGCTGTAGGGTGATGCGTGCCTGCGGTCACTAAATTCAGGTTGTAGGGTATGCATGCTGGGTACTCCATTACAGGTTGTAGGGTGAGTGTTGCATCTGGGTAACTAAATTCAGGTGTAGGGTGAGCGTGCATGCTGGTTACTAAATTCAGGTGGTAGGGTGAGTGTGCCACTGGGTACTAAATTCGGTTGTAGTGTAGCGTGCATGCTGGTAACTAAATTCAGGTGTAGGGTGAGTGTGCAATGCGTGGTAACTAAATTCAGTTGTAGGGTGAGCGTGCATGCTGGGTACTATTCAGGTTGGAGGTGAGCGTAGCATGCTGGGTAACTAAATTCAGGTGTAGGGTGGAGCGGCCATGCTTGGTAACTAAAAAAAATTTTTTCAGGTTGTAGGGGGTGTTGCATGCTGGGTAACTAATTCAGGTTGTTAGGGTGGTTTTGCCTGCTGGGTTACCTGAATTCAACTGTAGGGTGAGCGTGCTATGGGTACTAAATTCAGGTTTAGGTGAGCGGCATGCTGGTACTAAATGACGGGTGTAGGGTGAGCGTGCATGCTGGGTAAACTAATTCGGTGGTAGGGTGAGCGGGCATGCTGGGTAACTAATTCAGGTTGTAGGGTGATTGTGCATCTGGGTAACTGATTCGAGCTGTGGTGCGCGTGCATACTGGGTAACTAAATTCATGTTTGAGGTATGGCATGCTGGGTAAACTAAATTCAGCTTGAGTGTGAGCGTGCATTCTGGGTACCTAAATTCAGGTTGTAGGTGAGCGTGCATACTGGGTAACTAACTTCAGGTTTAGGGTATGCCATGCGGGTACCTAATTCAGCTGTGGGGTGAGCGTGCATGCTGGGTAACTAAATTCAGGTTGTAGTTTAGCGTGCATGCTGGGTAACTAAATTCAGGTTGTAGGGTGAGCGTGCATGCTGGGTACTAAATTCAGGTGTGTAGTGTGATTGTGCATCTGCGGTAACTGATTCAGAGCTTAGGGTGAGCGTGCATGCTGGTACTCAATTCAAGGTGGTAGGGTGACGTGCATGCTGGGTACTAAATTCAGGTTGTAGGTGGCGTGCATGCTGGTAACTAATTCAGGTTGTATGGTGAGGTGTGCATGCTGGGTACCTGGAATTTCATAGTCTGTAGGGTGACGTGCATACGGGTAACAATTCAGGTTGTAGGGTATGCATGCTGGTTAACTAAATTCAGGTTGTAGGTGAGCGTGGCATGCTGGGTACTAAATTCAGGTTGTAGGGTGAGCGTGCATGCTGGTACTATTCAGGTTTGTAGGTGAAGTGGGGCATGCTGGTACTGAATTCGAGCTGTAGGTTGAGGCGTGCATGTGGGTAACTAATTCAGTTGTAGGTTGAAGCGTGCATGCTGGGTACTAAAATTCAGGTTTAGGGTGATGGGTGCATTGCTGGGTAAACTAATTCAGTTTGTAGGGGTGATCTTGCATGCGGGTACTAATTCAGGTTGTAGGGTGAGCGGTGCTGCTGGGTACTACTAAATTCAGTGTAGGGTGGAGCGTGCCTGCTGTGTAACAAATTCAGTTTGTAGGGCTGAGCGTGCATGCTGGGTAACTAAATTCAGGTTGTAGGGTGAGTGTGCATGCGGGGTACCTGTCAGAGCTGTGGGTTAGCGGTGCATGCTGGGTACTAAATTCAGGTTGTAGGGTGAGCGTGCATGCTGTGTCACTAAATTCAGGTGTAGGGTGCGTGGATTGCTGGTAACTGAATTCAGAGCTGTAGTGTGAGCGTGCATGGCCCCCCCCCCGTTTTTGGGGGGGGTTTAATAAATGCAGGTTGTAGGGTGAGCGTGCAGGCTGGGTTACTACTTCAGGTTGTAGGGTTAGCGTGCATTCTGGGTAACTAAATTCAGGTTGAGGTGACGTGCATCTGGTAAACTAATTCAGGTTGTAGGGGGTGAAGCGTGCATGCTGGGTACTCAAATTCCGGTTGTAGGGTGAGCGTGCATGCTGGGTAACTAAATTCAGGTTAGGTGAGCGGATGCTGGGTAACTAAATTCAGGTGTAGGGTGAGCGGGCATCTGGGTACTAATTCAGGGTTGTAGGGTGAGCGGCCATGCTGGTAACTAATTTTCAGGTTGTAGGGTGAGCGTGCATGCTGGGACTAAAGTCAGGTTCGTAGGGTGAAGCGGCATGCTGGGTAACTGAATTCAGGTTGTAGGGTGAGTGTGCATGCTGGGTAACTAATTCAGGTTGTAGGGTGACGTGGCATGCTGGGTAACTAAATTCAGGTTGTAGGGTAGCGTGCATGCTGGTAACTATCAGGTGTAGGTAGCGTGATGCTAGTAACTAATTCAGTTTTTAGGTGAGCGTGCATCTGGGTTACCTAAATTTTCAGGCTGTAGGGTGATCGTGCATGCTGGGTACTCTACATAAATTGGCTTAAAATGTCAGGCCCTGGCTCTTTGTACCTCTGGGAAAACCGACCCTGAGGCTTATGGGACACTGGAGATGCATGGTTGGTGGGGATAACTGGTCAGTTTCTTTCTATGAGAAAAAGCCTGCATAATTTGTAAGGTGTATGAATGGGGAAACGTCTCAATGTGTGTTTATTGGCGAGGCTGCTGATGGCCGAGACTATTGGAATTGATGTTTTTCTAACTGGAAGTCAAACTGTTGCCAGAATCGGACAAACGACTCAAATTCTAAGGGACTGATAGTTTAATTGTTCACTTCCCCTTCTGGCAATGGCCAAAAAAAGCCGGGCTCATTACCGGAGACGGCGCACGCGTTTTTAGAATTACGTCGCTTTAACCGATTCAATATCCGTTAGTGGGACTTTAAACCCTTTTGTTGCTTTGCGCGCAGGTATCACAAAGACTTCGTGCAATCCGGCACAAGAATTAGGTCCCATATTTTAAAGCCGCGGTATCGACTTTTAGCCGACAACTCATCTTTTAACGGTCAGTATCGTAAATTTACGATAGGTAAACCAATTGTGGATTATGATCCGGTTTTAACATCATTAATTTACTATACCAATTATCTACATTAACGACAATCGTAGACTTTAC
Source organism: Hymenochirus boettgeri (assembly GCA_019447015.1). Classification (NCBI taxonomy): domain Eukaryota; kingdom Metazoa; phylum Chordata; class Amphibia; order Anura; family Pipidae; genus Hymenochirus; species Hymenochirus boettgeri. Next base: position 256,196 of record JAACNH010000312.1, read on the forward strand.
AACCCCATAGACATACCATTTCTGTGTTTACTAACCACTGCTTTATCCTACGATCGACTTTTGTTCATTAACGAACATTCGGTCGTAAATGTACGATCACGAATCCGTACATTTACGACCGGCATCAAAATTAACTACCCCGCGTTATCGCTAAAAAGGGCTTTCTTCACTAGTTCTACGCAGCCCAATACTTTCAGATTACCCAACGCAGTCCCTCAGCAGAGCTGGATCGGAAGATAAACAAACTGGGAGATAAAAATCGCAATCACCTGTGCTTTCTAAAATTGTATGGCATTAAACAACTCGTCCCTAGACTTTTTTTAACGAAAAATGGTGATCCATGCTAGAAAAATTGCTTTTAAAAGCACACTCGCATTATAATTGCAATGCCCTTGAATCACTTCCCCAATTTACCATTATAACCTCGAAATCGCGAACGTAAACAAAACCAAAAAACCCCATGGATCGCAAGCGCACTCGCCCAAAAAAGCGCTAGTGTGCCGAGCGTTATCGCACGCATTGTTTGCGCTTTCTTGTGCGGTCGCGTTTTCAGTCCGTTTCGCGTATGGAACGCTGCGTTAACGCACCAAAATGTGAACGCAGCGTTACAAACGAGAACGGACGCGCATCGCATTGCTCATCTAATTGCAGAATTTTTGCGTTCCCCGTGCTTTCCATTTTAGCGCAAACCAACGCTAGTGTGCCATAGCACTTGAAAACCGATTGGGCATATTCTGTTCCTAATAAATAACCCCATCTCTTATCGCCTTCCAACCACCCAATTTTTTTCGGTCTATATCCAGTTTTTAAACTGCAGTTTTGCTCCCTGATCTGTGTGTCGTATGTGATGAACAAGGCTTATTACCTTTTTTATAACGGTTAAGTGACTCCCAGAACCCGGCGTAGCAACCTTTTATATACAGTGTTCATCTCCGCTGTGATATACTCAGGGTACGCTCAGTTTCAGTATCCTATTTTATCATGAGATTAGAAATGAATTTCTATCCTGGTAGAGAAATTAGAGACGACGGATTTATTCAGCAGACACCTACGGGATAACCATTCTATTTTGGTACGGCTCCCACAGACATTGTAATTAGACTTCAGCACAATGTATCAACTGAGTGCGGATTCTTTTCATCTTTTAATTTCACAATGTTAAGGGCCCACCACACACCAATCCCGGTCCAATAAGATCTTGAAATCTTATTGTCAATATGAATTTGCCTCCCCTCTATTATTTTCTTTTGCTATCGGATACTTTAGAAGAAGAAATTCCTGTGAATCACTGTTCTCGTGATCGTGCGCTCTGTAATCGACAACATGGTTTAAGCGATAGTGGATTATTTCTAAATACAGACATAAAAATGTACAAGACACCCAACTGTCAATTATTCCTGCTACAGCCAAACTGCTTACAGAAATGCACTGAATATCTAAAGAAATAGGGGGTCAGAATGCAACAAAAAAAATTCACAGTGATCGTTGGGATGAATTAATAGTTTTTCCACTAATGGGCAATTTAAACAAAAACAAATTTCCCGTGTACTTACCCTAAGGGTCATAAACACTTGAGGTGGTCTGTCCGACCCTCACTGAACGATGTGAATGCCTCCCATATACGGATGATAATCGGCCATTCATAGGGACAATTAGTGGCCCAAGACGTGCGTTTGGTATCTTTTAGATTGTACAGCTCTCAGCGAAGGGATCTCTTTCCTATATGTCAAGCACACTATCACACAAGTTGGTCTATCAATAAAATTACCACATACATACCGTATAGACTCGAGTTAAGCCGCTCAGTATAGCCGAGGCACCCATTTTTTGGCCTCAAAATTTAAGAAATATGATTGAACCGAGTCATAAGCCGAGGGCTGGGGGGAAAGGAGGCCATGCAGACCCACATTACCTTTTTACTATATGTGGTTGAAACTACACTCCCAGCATCCAAACATGCTGGGAGTTGTAGTTTCCAAATTCTCTTGGAACGGTATTAAGGGTGGGGACAGTTATGCCATACAGTAACCCTAATACTTTTTTCCACTGTAGGATGTTTGAAACTACAACTCCCATCATGCGGGTTGCTGGGAGTTGTAGTTTCCAACCCACCTATAGCAAAAAGGTATTGGGGGTTCTGTATGCATATGTCCCCCACCCTAATACCTTTCCACTGTAGATGTTTTGGAACTACAACTCCCGCATGCTTGGTGCGGGGAGTTGGAGTTTCCAACCACCTATAGGAAAAAAAACTTGTGGGTGTCCTGCTGGCATACTGTCCCCCAGCCCTCCCCCAGTACCACCCCAGCCTCCCACCCAGTCCCCCCGCCTATCTCACTTACCGTACCTGGTCTTCGTCTTCCTCTCTCTGCAATCCCAAGCCCGCGAGTCCGGCGGCAGTTCCCATTACTGGCTTCAAACGGCTGCACATGACGTCATCCGCGCCATCGTTCGTGATGACTCATCGCGCAACCGGAAGAACCTACTGGAACTGCCGCCGACTCGCGGCTGCCTCTGATTAAGGTAAGTTTTGCTACTGACTCGAGTATAAGCCGCGTCAAGGTTTTTAGGTTAGTTTTTAAACCTAAGAAACCTCGGCTTATACTCGAGTATATACGGTACCTACATAGGGTTCCGTGTTTTCTGCTTGATGTCATTTAAATGTGAAATACTGATTCATAGACTCGACATAGTCAGAATGAAGGTTATTAGTTTTTGACCTGTGCCCTCTTTAGATATAAGACAAAGCTCCCTTCCGGCAGTTTTACGCGAGTGGGGGTCCACAGCTTCCTTGCCCTTCTCTCTGTTCCCACTCATTTCAACATCTTCCATCACAATTTCCTGATTCTGCACCCTCGTTTGTGTTTCCCCCCGGGCGGTGTTTGTTCTGGGTCATTGCCGGACAGGGCCGAGGATTCGTGCAGAGAATGAATGGAAATAATGAATGAATGAATAAAAATAGCCACAAGGAACATTGAGAATTCTAAGCACTTATTTTCTGATATGTTTGTTGACATTTAATTCCTGTTTCAGCCCCAGCCTCTCCTCCCAGCGTTATTTTCTATGTATTAATTATTCAGAATAAAATCGGACCGACCTCTTTACGGCGTTGTCCCTCGTCCGCTTGTCTGCGGAGGGCGCGCAGTTTATTCATCGTTACATGTTCCACCGAAATGTGCTGAAACCAATAAACTCCGTGAACAAAGATGCCTTTTATTTGTCCCTTAGTAAATGTATGGATTTTGGGCTACACCCACCCAGGGCCCCAAACCATAGGTTTTTAATGTTCGAATGGATTTGGGGGGAGCCCTTGATACACCGGTTTCCCTCCCTGATAGGATGGATGTGTAAGAAATCACCAATGGGTTACCCACAGTAGACTTATACATGTGGTGGTGTCCCTAGGGGGCGTAAACCTGGGCAATGTTTTATTAGCATGGGGGGCTAAAACTCAGTGGGGGCCATTCCGTAAAAGTTGCCAATATTTTAACTGCCTACGAATTTTTATCCGCCCCAGTGGGACCTTCTTGTGCCATAATATTTTCCTCCTCATGTGTTTTTTTTTCCCTCCGCTGCTTGTTATCCTAAATAAAGTCAATGGCTGTACCGTACTGCACTGTTTCTATATGGATTGTTTTGAGATTTAACCATTGCAAACAATTCCAATTGTAACTGCATCCGTTAGACGAAAATCGAAAGTAGAATATTACGAAAATCGAAAGTAACATTCGAAAGTAGCCGATAACCTGTGCTCTTTGTTACCTTCAGCTGTGTCCACAGTCCTAATCGCTCTGATTACTTCTCTTTATTACCTTTCAGCTGTGTCCACAGTCCTAATCAGCTCTGATTACCTGTCTCTTTATTACATTCAGCTGTGTCACAGACCTAATCACTTCTGATTACCTGTCTCTTTATTACCTTCAAGCTGTGTCACAGTCCTAATCAGCTCTGATTACCTGTCCTCTTAATACATTCAGCTTTGTCACAGACCTAATCAGCTCTGATTACACTGTCCCTCTTTTTACACTTCACTGTGTCACAGACCTAATCACTCGGATTACCTGTCTCTTTATTACATTCAGCTGTGTCACAGACCTAATCAGCCTGATTACCTGTCTCTTTATTACATCAGCTGTGTCACACTAATCAGCTCTGATTACCTGTACTCTTTATTATTACATTCAGCTGTGTCCAGCCTAATCAGCTCTGATTACCTGTCTCTTTATTACTTCACTGTGTCACGACCTAATCAGCTCTATTACCTGTCTCTTATTACATTCAGCTTGTTCACAGCCTAATCAGCTCTGATTACCTGTCTCTTATTACATTCACTGTGTCACGACCTAATCAGCTCTGATTACCTGTCTCTTTATTACATTCAGCTTGGTCCAAGACCTAATCCTATCACGCTATCTATCTAATTAAGTATCTCTATTATTCATTTCATTATCAGCTTCTGCATAAATAGTTAATTAATATTCACTGTATACCCCTCCCCTACACTGGCCTCCTTTCTCTTCTATTACTTCCGTGTCACAGTCCTAATCAGCTCTGATTACCTGTCTCTTTATTACATTCGCTGCGTGTCACAGACCTATCAGCCTGATTACCTTGTCTCTTTATTACATCAGCTGTGTCACAGCCTAATCAGCTCTGATTACCTGCCTCTTTATTACATTCAGCTGTGTCACAGTCCTAATCACTCTGATTACCTGTCTCTTTATTACATTCAGCTGTGTCACAGACCTATCCGCTCTGATTACCTGTCTCTTATACATTCAGCTGTGTCACAGACCTATCAGCGCTGATTACCTGTCTCTTTATTACATTCAGCTGTGTCACAGCCTAATCAGCTCTGATTACCTGTCCTCTTTATTACAGTCTGCTGTCACAGACCTAATCACTCTGATTACTGTCTCTTTATTACATTCAGCTGTTCACAGACCTAATCAGCTCTGATTACCTGTCTCTTTATTACATTCCAGCTGTGTCTCACTAGATCCTAATCAGCTCTGATTACCTGTCTCTTTATTACATTCACTGTGTCACAGTCCTAATCAGCTCTGATTACCTGTCTCCTATTAATTCAGCTGTGTCACAGTCCTAATCAGCTCTGATTACCTGTCTCTTTATTACATTTCAGCTGTTCCCAGATCCTAATCACTCGATTACCTTCCTTTATTACATTCGACGTTTCACAGTCCTAATCAGCCTGATTACCTGTCCTCTTTATTACATTCACGTTGTCACAGCCAAATCAGCTCTGATACCTTCTCTTTATTACATTCCCGTGTCACAGCCTAATCAGTCCTGATTACCTGTCTCTTTATACATTCAGCTGTGTAACAGACCTATCAGCTCTGATTACCTGTCTCGTTATTACATCCGCAGCCGTGTCACAGCCTAATCAGCTCTGATTACCTGTCTCTTTATTACATTCAGCTGTGTCCAGTCCTAATCAGCTCTGATTACCTGTCTCTTTATACACAGCTGTGTCACAGTCCTAATCAGCTCTGATTACCGTCGCTTTATTACATCAGCTGTGTCACAGTCC
>JAACNH010000313.1:0-177247 GCA_019447015.1 Hymenochirus boettgeri
TATATATTACACTGTAAGGGGAACATTATCCCCTTATATACTGCATCCATCTCAGTTATCTATTTTCTTTTATTCCAGCAGAAGACATTCACCGCCATCACACCATGTTCCCTGTGTTCCGTCTGCTTGTTCTCCTGTTTAATATTTCTTCATCCTCCTCTTCATCTTCCTTTCCACCACCACTCACCTATGCCTGTCACCCTGCCAAGGCTAGTGAATGTAAAAAACACCCGTTCGTACCAGGCCACAGTCTTTTGGGTCTGGGATTTAACGTTGTGACTTTGAAGAGGACAGGGGCCTATAATATAGATATTCACTCTTATTTGGACCAAGAACAGACATGTACATTGTGCAGTAATCCTCACAGGAAGAACGCCAAGCAGAAACTTCCAAGAGCAATTCAAGACTGGAGACCTTACACATCCTGCTCTAAGAAGGTAACCAGTGAGTCTACCCGTTCCTCTCTCTCTATGGCTCAGGAAGCCTCCTCAGGGGTCCAGAATGACTGGAAGGCTGGATTAGAACTCCAACACCATGCGGGGAATGCCAAACTTGTCTTAGCCGGGTCTCAATCGGAAGTGACCAAGTTTACAGAGGGTAAATCTAACCAGGACCGTTACAGCTTCCTCCGCCATCAGCTCAGATGCCTCTACTACAGGTAAGTCTTCATTGTCCACTAGTCTGTCCATGTGTAAAATATTCACCAAGTTAACCGTGTAAAATATTCACCAAGTTAACCGTGTAAAATATTCACCAAGTTAACCGTGTAAAATATTCACCAAGTTAACCGTGTAAAATATTCACCAAGTTAACCGTGTAAAATATTCACCAAGTTAACCGTGTAAAATATTCACCAAGTTAACCGTGTAAAATATTCACCAAGTAAACCGTGTAAAATATTCACCAAGTTAACCGTGTAAAATATTCACCAAGTTAACCGTGTAAAATATTCACCAAGTTAACCGTGTAAAATATTCACCAAGTTAACCGAACATGCAAACTTTCTGAAACATTATAAAATCTCGACTTTAAAAGAAGGAAAAACTTGATTGTACTGTTATTGTACATAGATTTCTACAGCCAAACAGTGTATATAGGTGCAAACATCCAATAATACTCCTACATACATATATAAAGAAATGACCAATACATTGCACTAATATGGAAAGTGGTAATAGAACTAGTCCGGTGTACTTGGAGATAATAACACTCCAGATAAAGGGTTGGCCAAAGTGCAATGCTATATCTTATTATAGTCTATTTGGGACTTGTTTACCATGGACGGTGTATGTGAAGATATATTTACATCACTGGAGTGTTTATTATCTATAAATACACCTTTAGCATGAGTGGCACTAGTAACACTTTCGGGGAGATTCAATAAAAGTTCTTATCTTTTAAAATGGTGCTAATTTTGCCCCAACCAATCAGATCTTATTTAACATTTGAAAGCTAACATCTGATTGGTTGGGGCAAAATTAGCACCATTTTAAACGATAAGAACTTTTATTGAATAACCCCCCTTATCTTTAAAAATGGTGCTGATTTTGTCCAATCAGATGTTAGCTTTCAAATGTTAAATACATCTGATTGGTTGGGACAAAATTGGCACAATTTTTAACAATAAGAACTTTTATTGAATAACCCTGTTTATATATTAATGCATTTTATTGGTCATTTCTTTAAAAGTTTATGTAAGTGTATTATTGGTTATTTGCTTCTATATACACTGCTCAAAATGTAAAATTGGCATTTCTTCTGGAGTAATATTTATTGTTTAACGTTATAACCATCTGTGTTGTGCACTTATGTCTATAAGGAAATAAGGATAAAGGACACACCTTTGAAGATTGTAATGTTAACATATTGGCAAAGGAACGTAACTGGTTCAAGAGAGGTGTTAAGGAGGCCATTTATGTGAAAATAAAGTTCCTAAATTCTATTGTGTTTTCCTTTCCAATCGGCTGGTGAGCATAGCTAGTCTACTCTGCACTGCATCCAAACAAAGGATGTCCTCTCCTAAGCTAGTCTACTCTGCACTGCATCCAAACAAAGGATGTCCTCTCCTAAGTGCAACCAGGGGACAAATCGGGGACTGCAGCAGATAAAGTGAACCCAGCGATCGGACTGGAATACGTAGACCGTTGATATATATGAATAAGAGGATTGGGGACAATCCCAATTGTCATAATGTTTATTTTTTGATACTTGGTTATTTCTACTCACAGGAATGAAAAAATATCCACCCAAGAATAATCTGGGGAACACGATACTCAGTACAGTCCTGGGACTAATGAATTAAACCCTTGGCTACATTAGGAGTTTCCATGCGCTCCCTGTGTTTGTGTGGGTTTCCTCCTCTGGGTTCCCCCACAATGATAAAGACGTATGGATTGGTTGCGTGCAGGGGTGTCTCTAGGGTTTTTGCCACCTGAGCCAAACTTTTAAAAGCCGTCTCTATGTATTACTAGGTGCTATGTTGATGTGTGAGCTCTGCCTGCCATCTCTCTGATATTTAACATAGGTGCCACCCTGAGCATTTTGCTCATATTGCCTCATTAGAGAGACACCCCTAGTTGTGTGTGATTGGGTCCCTAGATTGTAAGTCAATATTTCTATTTCTTCTTCATCTCCAGCCTGCGCCTTACGTATGAACCTCCACTGAGCCGCCAATTTAAAAAGCATATACGAGAACTTCCACAGTCTTACCAGGCAAATACACGAGAAAAGTTTTATCGATTCATTGAAGCCTTTGGCACCCATTATATCAGCCACGCTGATGTGGGAGGACAAGCTACTGAGGTCACGGCAATCAGGACTTGTCGGGCGACCATGGATGGTCTATCTTTGGATGAACTGAAGGACTGCCTTAGTGTAGAGGCCTCTGCGTCTGTCACTGGGAAAGTTGAGGCCAACGCTGAAGCCAAAGCCTGCAAAGAAATGAGCCAAAAAGCAACTCACGGAGAGGGTTTCCACAGGACCTTCAATGAGCGGGAATGGCAGGTAGGTCTGACTGAAAGACATTCGGGCTCATTTACCCCGAGCTGCCAGACACATTAAAGGGGAACTGTGGTCTCCAAACAAGTTAAGTTTAAATGAAAGGCTAGTTTCCTACCTTTAAAATGAGCCATCAACCACCTCTCTACGTGCTCCACAGCCCAAGATATACAGAAATGACTGACCAGAAAGTTAATAGGTGGGAGGCTGACATGTGACATTCCTAAGTCATTTTTGAACCACAGTTCCCCTTTACTATTGCTTAGCGCTACATGAACTTCATAAAAGACTCTTGCGCAAACATTTCAAGTGCGTTTGCGCCGTTTTTTTGCACAACTTTCTACCACCAGCTAATAGCCGTTAAAAGTCTACAAATGGAAACGTCATTCCGTATGCGGAGACGCAGATCCGATATTGAATCATTTTACCTGGAGCGATTGTGGTTTTGGGTAAAGCAGGCCCATTCAATGTGTTTCTCTAAGGGAACTGTGGTCTCTATGTTAGTGTTAAAGGGTCTACAGCCCATTAACAAAATAATCATATAATGTAAGACCCCAACCCTAACCGCTATGTTTAAAATCAGCCCCTAAATGTACTTACCAGTCTTTGCTCCCTCATTCAAGGCCTCTTCTAGTGCTTCTGTTTATGGAACAGCAGCCAATTGTGATTGGCTGAGACTCGGCCCTTTTGTGCAGAAGAGCATTGGAGGGAGCCAAGGGAACGAGGTATAAATCCATTTAGAGTGTTTTAAACATCACATTTAGGGTTAGTTTTATTTCTTCCAACAAACCGATCTTGCTGCAAGGGATCCAGAGGGAGTGGACTTGACAAGCTCCTAAAGTTCGGGTCGAACTCAAGTTCCAGCTCATCTCTTGTTAGTTTTTAACTTTATACTGAAATTTCCAATACATCTGATTCACCTTATCCTGAACCCAGCGTAGCCATGACAGGGGGAATCGTGCCCCCAGTAAGAGTTGTTTGCTTTTCACACAGGACTGTGTATCTCACATCATGATATTTCATTTGCACTTTCTAAGGTATAAATTAAGATGAGTGTGTCCCTTTAAATCAGTCAGATGTTCCTTTCCATATTCCTATTGGGTAGTTGGAGCAACTCAATCCACCATGTGGACAGAGCTTTATGTATCTTATCAACACATCCCTGTATTTTATCCAACTTGGGATAGGCCGGACAGGTGACATAGGAACCTAGACTAATAAGATTATTTCCAGCAGGGATAGGCCGGACAGGTGACATAGGGACCTAGACTAATAAGATTATATCCAGCAGGGATAGGCCGGACAGGTGACATAGGAACCTAGACTAATAAGATTATATCCAGCAGGGATATTAGCCGGACAGGTGACTAGGGCCTAGACTAATAGATATAATCCAGCATGGATAGGATGGACAGGTGAATAGGAACCTAGACTATAGTTATATCCCAGCGGATAGGCCGACAGGTGACATAGGAACCTAGACTAATAAGATTATATCCAGCAGGGATAGGCCGGAACAGGTGTACATAGGAACCTAGACTAATAAGATATATCCGCAGGGATAGGCCGGACAGGTGACATGGAACCTAGACCTAATAAGATTTATCCACAGGGATAGGCCGGACAGGTGACTGAACCTAGACTAATAAGATTATATCCAGCAGGATAGCCGGACAGGTGACATAGGAACCTAGACTAATAAGATTATATCCAGCAGGGATAGGCCGGGACGTGACAGGAACCTAGACTATAAATTATATCCAGCAGGATAGGCCGACAGGTGACATAGGAACCTAGCTAATAGATTATTCCAGCAGGGATAGGCCGGACAGGTGACATAGGAACCTGACTAATAGATTATATCCAGCAGGGATAGGCCGGACAGGTGACATGAACCTAGACTAATAAGATTATCCAGCAGGGATAGGGCCGGACGGTGACATAGGAACCTAGACTAATAAGATTATATCCAGCAGGGATAGGCCGGACAGGTGACATAGGAACCTAGACTAATAAGATTATATCCAGCAGGGATAGGCCGGACGGTGACATGGAACCTAGACTAATAAGATTATATCCAGCAGGGATAGGCGGACAGGTGACATGGAACCTAGATATTCTAATAAGATTCTATCCAGCAGGGATAGGCGGACAGGTGACATAGGAACCTAGACATAAGATTATATCCAGCAGGGATAGGCGACAGGTGACATAGGAACCTAGACTAATAAGATTATATCCAGCAGGGATAGGCCGGACAGGTGACATAGGGACCTAGACTAATAAGATTATATCCGCAGGATAGGCCGGACAGGTGACATAGGAACCTAGACTAATAAATTATATCCAGCAGGGATAGGCCGGACAGGTGACATAGGAACCTAGACTAATAAGATTATATCCAGCAGGGATAGCCGGACAGGTGACATAGGAACCTAGACTAATAAGATTATATCCAGCAGGGATAGGCCGGACAGGTGACATAGGAACCTAGACTAATAAGATTTATCCGCAGGGATAGGCCGGCAGGTGACATAGGAACCTAGACTAATAAGATTTATCCAGCAGGGATAGGCCGGCCAGGTGACATAGGACCTAGACTAATAAGATTATATCCACAGGATAGCCGGACAGTGACATAGGAACCTAGACTAATAGATTATATCCGCAGGGATAGGCCGGACAGGTGACATAGGAACCTAGACTAATAAGATTATACCAGCGGGATAGCCGGACAGGTGACATAGGACCCTAGACTAATAAGATTATATCCAGCAGGATATAGGCGGACAGGTGACATAGGAACCTAGACTAATAAGATTATTCCACAGGGATAGGCGACAGGTGACATAGGAACCTAGACTAATAAGATTATATCCCAGGGATAGGCTGGAAAGTGACATAGGAACCTAGACTAATAATATTATATCCAGCAGGATAGGCAGACAGGTGACTTAGGAACCTAGACTAATGATTATATCCACAGGGATAGGCGGACAGGTGACATAGGAACCTACAACTATAATATTATATCCCCAGGGATAGGCCGACAGGTGACATGGAACCTAGACTAATAAGATTATATCCAGCAGGGATAGGCCGGACAGGTGACATAGGAACCTAGACTAATAAGATTATATCCAGCAGGGATAGGCCGACAGGTGACTAGGAACCTAGACTAATAATTTATTAACCAGCAGGGATAGGCTGGACAGGTGACATAGGAACCTAGCTAATAGATTAATCCACAGGATAGCGACAGGTGACTAGAACCTAGACTAATAAGATTATATCCAGCAGGGATAGGCTGGACAGGTGACATAGGAACCTAGACTATAAGATTATATCCAGCAGGGATAGGCCGGACAGGTGACATAGGACCTAGACTAATAGATATATCCAGCAGGGATAGGCGACAGGTGACATAGGAACCTAGACTAATAAGATTATATCCAGCAGGGATAGGCCGGACAGGTGACATAGGAACCTAGACTAATAAGATTATATCCAGCAGGGATAGGCGGACAGGTGACATAGGACCTAGACTAATAAGATTATATCCAGCAGGGATAGGCGGACAGGTGACTAGAACCTAGACTAATAAGATTATCCAGCAGGGATAGGCGGACAGGTGACATAGGAACCTAGACTAATAATATTATATCCAGCAGGATAGGCCGGACAGGTGACATGGAACCTAGACTAATAAGATTATATCCAGCAGGGATAGCCGGACAGGTGACATAGGAACCTAGACTAAATAGATTATACCAGCAGGGATAGGCCGACAGGTGACATAGGAACCTAGACTAATAAGATTATATCCAGCAGGGATGGCCGACAGGTGACATGGAACCTAGACTAATAAGATTATATCCAGCGTTAGGCGGACAGGTGACATAGGAACCTAGACTAATAAGATTAAATCCAGCAGGGATAGGCGGACAGGTGACATAGGACCTAGACTAATAAGATTATATCCAGCAGGGATAGGCCGGACAGGTGACATAGGAACCTAGACTAATAAGATTATATCCAGCAGGGATAGGCCGGACAGGTGACATAGGGACCTAGACAATAAGATTATATCCAGCAGGGATAGGCCGGACAGGTGACATAGGAACCTAACTAATAAGATTATATCCAGCAGGGATAGGCCGGACAGGTGACATAGGGACCTAGACTAATAAGATTATATCCCACAGGGATAGGCCGGACAGGTGACATAGGACCTAGACTAATATATTATCCAGCAGGGATAGGCCGGACAGGTGACATGGGACCTAGACTAATAAGATTATATCCAGCAGGATAGGTGGACAGGTGACATAGGAACCTAGACTAATAAGATTATATCCGCAGGGATAGGCCGGACAGGTGACATAGGAACCTAGACTAATAAGATTATATCCAGCAGGGATAGGCCGGACAGGGACATAGGACCTAGACTAATAAGATTATATCCACAGGGATAGGCCGACAGGTGACATAGGAACCTAGACTAATAAGATTTATCCGCAGGGATAGGCCGGACAGGTGACATAGGAACCTAGACTAATAGATTATATCCAGCAGGGATAGGCCGGACAGGTGACTAGGAACCTAGACTAATAAATTATATCCAGCAGGGATAGGCTGGACAGGTGACATAGGACCTAGACTAATAAGATTATATCCAGCAGGGATAGCGCCGACAGGTGACATAGGAACCTAGACTAATGATTATATCCAGCAGGGATAGGCCGGACAGGTGACATAGAACCTAGACTAATAAGATTATATCAAGCAGGGATAGGCCGACAGGTGACATAGAACCTAGACTAATAAGATTATATCCAGCAGGGATAGGCGGACAGGTGACATAGGAACCTAGACTAATAAGATTATATCCAGCAGGGATAGGCCGACAGGTGACATAGGACCTAACTAATAAGATTAATCCAGCAGGGATAGGCCGACAGGTGACATAGGAACCTAGCTAATAAGATTATACCGCAGGGTAGGCGGACGGTGACATGGAACCTAGACTAATAAGATTTATCCAGCAGGGATAGGCCGACAGGTGACATAGGAACCTAGACTAATAGATTATATCCAGCAGGGATAGGCCGGACAGGTGACATAGGAACCTAGACTAATAAGATTATATCCAGCAGGGATAGGCCGGACAGGTGACATAGGGAATAGACTAATAAGATTATATCCAGCAGGGATAGGCCGGACAGGTGACATAGGAACCTAGACTAATAAGATTATATCCAGCAGGGATAGGCGGACAGGTGACATAGGACCTAGACTAATAAGATATTAATCCAGACAGGGATAGGCCGGACAGGTGACATAGGAACCTAGACTAATAAGATTATATCCAGCGGGATAGGCCGGACAGGTGACATAGGAACCTAGACTAATAAGATTTATCCAGCAGGGATAGGCGGACAGGTGACATAGGAACCTAGACTAATAAGATTATATCCGGCAGGGATAGGCCGGACAGGTGACATTGGAACCTAGACTAATAAGATTATATCCGGCAGGGATAGGCCGGACAGGTGACTAGGAACCTAGACTAATAAGATTATATCCGCAGGGATAGGCGGACAGGTGACATAGGACCTAGACTAATAAGATTATATCCAGCAGGGATAGGCTGGACAGGTGACATAGGAACCTAGACTAATAAGATTATATCCAGCAGGGATAGGCCGGACAGGTGACATAGGAACCTAGACTAATAAGATTATATCCAGCAGGGATAGGCCGGACAGGTGACATGGGAACCTAGACTAATAAGATTATATCCAGCAGGGATAGGCTGGACAGGTGACATAGAACCTAGACTAAAAGATTATATCCAGCAGGGATAGCGCGGACAGGTGACTAGGACCTAGACTAATAAGATTATATCCAGCAGGGATAGCGCGACAGGTGACATAGGAACCTAGACTAATAAGATATATCCAGCAGGGATAGGCGGACAGGTGACATGGAACCTAGACTAATAAGATTATATCCAGCAGGGATAGGCGGACAGGTGACATAGGAACCTAGACTAATAAGATTATATCCAGCAGGGATAGGCGACAGGTGACATAGGAACCTAGACTAATAAGTATTTTACCAGCAGGGATAGGCTGGACAGGTGACATAGACCTAGCTAATAGATTATATCCAGCAGGGATAGGCCGGACAGGTTGACTATGGAACCTAGACTATAATATATTATATCCGACAGGATAGGCTGGACAGGTGACATAGGGACCTAGACTAATAAGATTATATCCAGCAGGATAGGCCGGACAGGTGACATAGGACCTAGACTAATAGATTATATCCAGCAGGGATAGGCGACAGGTGCATAGGACCTCGACTATAAGATTATATCCAGCAGGATAGCCGGACGGTGACATAGGACCTAGACTAATAAGATTATACCAGCAGGGAGGCCGGCGGACAGGTGACATAGGAACCTAGACTAATAAGATTATATCCAGCAGGATAGGCCGGACAGGTGACATAGGAACCAAGACTAATAAGATTATATCCAGCGGGATAGGCCGGACAGGTGACATAGGACCTAGACTAATAAGATTATTCCGCAGTGCAGGATAGGACAGGTGACATAGGAACCTAGACTAATAAGATTATATCCAGCAGGGATAGGCCGGACGGTGACATAGGAACCTAGACTAATAGATTATATCCAGCAGGGATAGGCCGGACAGGTGACATAGAACCTAGACTAATAAGATTATATCCACAGGGATAGGCCGGACAGGTGACATAGGAACCTAAGACTAAGATTTATCCAGCAGGGATAGGCCGGACAGGTGACATAGGAACCTAACTAATAAGATTATATCCAGCAGGGATAGCCGGACAGGTGACATAGGAACCTAGACTAATAAGATTATATCCAGCAGGGATGGCGGACAGGTGACATAGGAACCTAGACTAATAAGATTATATCCAGCAGGGATAGGCCGGACAGGTGACATAGGAACCTAGCTAATAGATTATATCCAGCAGGGATAGGCCGACGGTGACATAGGAACCTAGACTATAAGAATTATATCAGCAGGGATAGGCCGGACAGGGGACATAGGAACCTAGACTAATAAGATTTATCCAGCAGGGATAGGCCGGACAGGTGACATAGGAACCTAGACTTAAGATTATATCCAGCAGGGATAGGCCGGACAGGTGACATAGGACCTAGACTATAAAGTTATATCCAGCAGGGATAGGCGACAGGTGACATAGGAACTAGCTAATAAGATTATATCCAGCAGGGATAGGCCGGACAGGTGACATGAACCTAGACTAATAAGATTTATCCAGCAGGGATAGGCCGGACAGGTGACAGGGAACCTAGAACTAATAAGGATTCTATCAGGAGCAGGGATAGGCCGGACAGGTGACATAGGAACCTAGACTAATAAGATTATATCCAGCAGGGAAGGCCGGACAGGTGACATAGGAACCTAGACTAATAAGATTATATCCAGCAGGGATAGGCGGACAAGGTGACATAGGGACCCAGACTAAAAGATTATCCAGCAGGGATAGGCGGAAAGGTGACATAGGAACCTAGACTAATAAGATTATTATCCAGCAGGATAGGCCGGACAGGTGACATAGGGACCTAGACTAATAAGATTATATCCAGCAGGGATAGGCGGACAGGGGACATAGGAACCTAGACTAATAAATTAATCCAGCAGGGATAGGCCGGACAGGTGACATAGGGACCTAGACTAATAAGATTATATCCAGCAGGGATAGGCCGGACAGGTGACATAGGAAAACATGAATAATAAGATTATATCCAGCAGGGATAGGCGGACAGGTGACATAGGAACCTAGACTAATAAGATTATATCCAGCAGGGATAGGCGGACAGGTGACATAGGAACCTAGACTAATAAGATTTATCCAGCAGGGATAGGGGACAGGTGACATAGGAACCTAGACTATAAAGATTATATCCAGCAGGGATAGGCGCGGACAGGTGACATAGGACCTAGACTAATAAGATTATATCCAGCAGGGAAGGCCGGACAGGTGACATAGGAACCTAGACTAATAAGATATCCAGCAGGGATAGCGGACAGGTGGACATAGGAACCTAGACTAATAAGATTATATCCAGCAGGGATAGGCGGACAGGTGACATAGGAACCTAGACTAATAAGATTATATCCAGCAGGGATAGGCCGGACAGGTGACATAGGAACTAGACTAATAAGATTATATCCCGCAGGATAGGCGGGGAAAGGTGACATAGGGACCTAGACTAATAAGATTATATCCAGCAGGGATAGGCCAGACAGGTGACATAGGAACCTAGACTAATAAGATTATATCCAGCAGGGATAGGCCGGACAGGTGACATAGGGACCTAGACTAATAAGATTATATCCAGCAGGGATAGGCGGACAGGTGACATAGGAACCTAGCTAATAAGTTTATCCAGCAGGGAAGGGGACAGGTGACATAGGAACCAGACTAATAAGATTATATCCAGCAGGGATAGGCCGGACAGGTGACATAGGAACCTAGACTAATAAGATTATATCCAGCAGGGATAGGCCGGACAGGTGACATAGGGACCTAGACTAATAAGATTATATCCAGCAGGGATAGGCCGGACAGGTGACATAGGAACCTAGACTAATAGATTATATCCAGCAGGATAGGGGACAGGTACATGGACCTAGACTAATAAGATTATATCCAGCAGGGATAGGCGGACAGGTGAAATAGGAACCTAGACTATAAGATTATATCCAGCAGGGATAGGCCGGACAGGTGACATAGGAACCTAGACTAATAAGATTATATCCAGCAGGGATAGGCCGGACAGGTGACATAGGAACCTAGACTAATAAGATTATATCCAGCAGGGATAGGCCGGACAGATGACATAGGGACCTAGACTAATAAGATTATATCCAGCAGGGATAGGCTGGACAGGTGACATAGGAACCTAGACTAATATGATTATATCCAGCAGGGATAGGCCGGACAGGGGACATAGGAACCTAGACTAATAAGATTATATCCAGCAGGGATAGGCCGGACAGGTGACATAGGGACCTAGACTAATAAGATTATATCCAGCAGGGATAGGCTGGACAGGTGACATAGGAACCTAGACTAATAAGATTATATCCAGCAGGGATAGGCCGGACAGGTGACATAGGAACCTAGACTAATAAGATTATATCCAGTAGGGATAGGCTGGACAGGTGACACTGTCCAAGTTGTACCAATTACCATCTTTATGAATTAGAGACATAAATAACGATAGAGACTGTGATGGTGACGGAATCTCTTTACTTTGAACTACTTTGTCTTGTAACTTGCAATATGATGTATTAAAAGTTAGGAAAAATGTCTTCTTCACCAATGTTATGTCACTGACCGTGTCTAGTATAAAGTAAAACTCTATGTTGTCCCCTAGTGGTTATTCACAACATCTACAGGCTATCACAGAAAGTTTAAAGGGCATGTCCACCCCCAAAACTATAATCCCCCCAACTACTGGCCCCACCATGTAGTGTAGTTTAATCCTTACCTCACATCCCAACTCCATCTGGTTCTCCTGTAGTCCCCCCCCAAAGTTCCAAAAACTGCCCACCAGGAGTAGCAGGTCCATATAGGACACTGCCTGCTACCTGGCTCCCGGAGATTCCTGCCATGCGTGCTGCAGCCCTTCTTCCCCTCCCTCCCCCTCCCTCTCCCTCCCTCTCCCTCCCTCTCCCTCCCGTTCTACATCCCTCCCCCTAGCATTAAACCCCCTTAATATTCTGCTCCCCCATGTCCCCCAGCCCCAACCGCATGTTTTTTTTTTAAAAAGCTCCCCAACTCTTACTTTACCTCTCCCTTTCCTCTGCTGCACTGAATGACGGCAGCCGCGTCCGTGATTGGCTGCGCTCAGCCAATCACAGAAGCGACTGCCGGTCCCCACCCTCTGCTTGCATTCTCGCAAGCAGAGGGCCGGCAGTGCGGCGGAGGATCGAGGGGAGGTAAGTAAGAGTTTGGGGGGCTTCTGAAAAAAAAAAAATGCGGTTGGGGCTGGGGGACATGGGGGAGCAGAATATTAAAAATTTATTTTAGGGGTGGACATAGCCTTTAAAAAACGTTTAAATATTTGTAGAGCTATCTACCCAGAACTGCTATCACTCTTTATTGCCTGCTTTAGACAATGCACCGAGCCAATAGCATCTCTCTGCGCATTGCGAATGGGGTTCCAAATCTGTAATGCCAGCTATCTGCTGACGTTAAAGATTCCATCTTAAAGAAACGCTATTGGATCGGTACATTGGTTAACGCAGCTTTAAGACATTGGTCAACTTTAAACTATAATAATAGATTCACTGCCCCCTAGTGGCATCATGGGGATATTTCTGTAAGCATTACAACCATAGGGATAATGATATTATTAATAATAATAATTATAATTAATTGTAACTACTGCCTTCTCCATATCTACCTGTGACAACATTTTAATATGGAATGAACACATTACAGGCTGATGCAATAAAACTTTGCCCTTTCTATTAATCTATAATAACCAGATGCTATCTAACGCCAGTGGCACAGTAAAAAGCTTACATCGGATTGGTTGCTGAAAATGTATAGGAATGGCAATTTACTGCACCTTCCATTTCATCAGCCACTATGTTTATTCAGTTGCCCCTAGATTTTTAGCACCACTTCCCTCTGATCTTCCAGCGGATGATCTTAGACCTTGACATAGGCTGGGTACACACAAGACGATTTTTTTAGTCCGACCAACTGGCATTTATGTTTACCGTATATACTCGAGTATAAGTCGAGGTTTTCAGGCTGTAAAAACAGCCTGAAAACTGAACCTTGACTTATACTCGGGTCAGTCACTAACTTGTTAGAAGAATCCGGCTGCCGCATCTCCCGATCGTCGCAACCACTGACGTGAATACTCTGCGCCTCTCTTACTACCCGGCGTGGGTAGTGACGTCAGTGGATGCGACGATCGGGAGATGCGGCAGCTGGATTCTTCTTACAAGTTAGTGAAAGTTGCCAAATGCTGCCGGTATATCAGTTTTTTAGTTACTCAGCTCTATTTTTACTGGCAGGAAGGGAGGAGAAGGTTGGGTAGGGGGGGTTTGCAGTTCCACTGCAGATGTTTGTAAACTACAACTCCCAGCAACTAAAGCATGCTGGGAGTTGTAGTTTACAAACACCTGAAGTGCCAAAGAATTGGGGATTACTATTAATATAAAGGGAAACTAATGCCTGAAAACAATAGTGAATCAGGAGGATGGTATCTATTGTTAAATAGATTGCCTTCTGATTCTGTATTGTTTTAAGGCTTTAGTGGCCCTTTAAATGGACAGCAGCATTCCCATACAGTAGTCACATACAGTAATAGCTAAATACAGTATGTCTATTACTGTATGGGATTACTGTATGGGAATTCTGCTGTCCATTTAAAGGGCCACTAAAGCCTCAAAACAATACAGAATCAGAAGGCAGTAGTGGTCATAATTTCTACCCTCGACTTATACTTGAGTCAATCACTTTTACTAATTGTTTAGGTAGAAATAAGTACCTCGACTTATACTCGGATCGACTTATATTTGAGTATATACGGTAATAACAGTATTATACTTCTTACTACTGTACGGTAGCTACCATAGGTAGCAGTAGAGATGCTCGAATCTGGCGAGTTTCGTTCCATTTTCAGACTTACGGAATTCCCAAAAAATTAAACAATGCCAATATCTGAAAATTCAAAAAACGGACCCACAGAAGTTAATGCAAGAAAAAATCTGTAAGATCCGAGTTAAGTAAGGGTATAAAAAGCATGATAACTTTCAGTACATGGCTCAGGTACCTGGGAAATGGTCAGGAGAAGACGTATAAACAAAACATAAATAAAATAAAATTTCCTACACTCAAACTTTTTTCGAGGCTACTTTCTGTAACGCTCAAAATTAGCCTTGTAAATTTGGCCCTTGAAAGTAGCTTTGGTAACCCTAGAAAGTAGCCTTGCATGTTCAGAAAACCCTCGAAAGTAGATTCAGTAACCCTCGAAAGTAGATAGCCTTTGAAAGTAGCTTTAGTAACCCTAGAAAGTAGCCTTGTATATTCAGTAACCCTAAAAAGTACATAACCCTCGAAAGTAGATTCAGTAGCCCTCGAAAGTAGATTCAGTAGCCCTCGAAAGTAGATTCAGTAGCGCTTGAAATAGATATCCCTTGAAAGTAGCTTTGGTAACCCTAGAAAGTAACCTCGTATATTCAGTAACCCTGGAAAGTAGATAGACCTCGAAAGTAGCTTTGGTAAACCTTGAAAGTAGCCTTGTAAATTCAGTAACCCTCGAAAGTAGATAGACCTCGAAAGTAGATTCAGTAGCCCTCGAAAGTAGCTTTGGTAACCCTAGAAAGTATATAGCCCTGGAAAGAAGCTTTAGTAACCCTCGAAAGTAGTCTTGTATAATCAGTAACCCTTGAAAGTAGATAGCCCTGGAAAGTAGATTCAATAACCCTCGAAAGTAGCTTTGGTAACCCTTGAAATTGATTCAGTAACCCTCGAAAATAGATTTGTATTTTTGAGGGTTACCAAAAATATCGAAAGTTCTGAACGGTTCCGGCGGAACTTCAGTACTGGGAGTTCTGACTCATAACCACGTTTGGTGTATAGGTCTGTTTCTTGAGTGCTGGTCATCAACAATGTTTAGATGCTTATGTGTGAACATCTATAGATAGGACATGGACACTTTCTCCCTACATAGGTCATAGAGATGAACATCTAGAAATCAACCAGAGCTGCTGTAACAATTATATCTCTAATCTGGAATTGCATAGAAAACAAATGATCTATCATTGTGATGAACAGTTTCTGCTCTATTAACCCATCTGCTTGATGATAAATGGGGATAAAGGGGTGTTTGTCCGATAATTACATGTGAGTGGCCGTTCGTTCAGGCATCGTTCATTGATTCGGTAGCTTGCTGGGCAGGCATTGTGTAGTAAAACACCTTTGTGTACGGTGCTTTAGGATACATTTCAGTAATGTTGGGCAACATGGTCTGGCAGTGAAGTGGGACCTGGGTGGGTCCAACTTCCTACCACACCCATACATCTCTATCCCCCAGACCACCCTGCCACACCATGCACCCAACCCACTCAAGTTCTCTACAGGAAAGAGAAAAAATGCCGTTTACTGTTTTCTCAACTTCTTGAAGATGCAATTTTGACCCCAGATAAGTCTCTTCCTTCATTGTGTTGTGTGGGAATTATTACTAAATAGATATAGCAGTGATTAGCAAACCATGTTGTTCTGGAAGGTACTAATAATTGTACAATTACAAATAATTTACTGGATATACATGAGATGTTCTTAGAGGAATAAAGACTAAAAATAGGAACATGTAAGACAATTCATTATTTTTTTCTTGTTTGTCTCAGATATCAGGTGGAAAGGCAAGCTATAGTCTTCTCTCCTTTGATGAAAACAATAGTGGAGGTTCTACTGCCTTTGAAGAATGGATGGAGAGCCTTAAGACACACCCAGAAATTGTAACATACTCTCTCGAGCCCATCCACAATCTAGTGAGGGGTAAAGGTCCCCAAAGAGAGAACCTTAGGGACTCTGTCAGTGACTACATTATGGAGAAGGCTCTAAGGAAGAACTGTTCATGTCCAGGCAGCTCTCATCCAAATCAAGGGGCCGAGTGCTCCTGTGTATGCAATCAAAGCTCAGACAGAAATGCAAATTGCTGCCCAACTAGAAGAGGAATTGCCAAACTGGTGGTGAATGTCAATAAAGCTTCAGGGCTATGGGGTGATTATTCGTCCAAAACTGATGCTTTTGTGAAAATGATATTTGGTGGGAAGGAAACAGTGACTCCCACTGTTTGGAATAGTGATAATCCCACCTGGAATGAACGGTTTGATCTGGGGGTCGTGGAACTAAATTCAGCCTCCCAAATTACTATTGAGGTGTGGGATGAAGATAACAAATATGATGATGATCGACTTGGGTCTTGCAAAAAACCCCTGACCAGTGGACAGAGTACGGAAGTGTGTTATTGTGACAATGGACGCCTTGACTATGCTCTCAGTGTGACTTGTGTCCCTCATCTTACTGGGCCCTCCTGCCGGGATTATGCCCCCTCTAAAGAATAGGATGGCACTCACCTTGCTTATATGTACAAACACAGACTGTAATAATGTTACTATTCTCTCTTGGCTTCCTCTAATCGTTGTTTAGGAGATCAGTAGTCTTCATATTTAAGTTATTTTTATTATCAGATAATAATATTATAATAGGTTTGTGTGCAGAATATTTTTTTAATCACTGCATAATTGTGTCTACTCATAAGTGACAGATTGTTTTCACAAGACTTGAATGTATCATCGCCTGGGTCTCCTGCCAGATAATGAAATCATTGATTGTCTGGTAGGTGATTCATCTCCGTGATCTTCTTCCTCTTATTACTACAGGATAAGGTGTAGGACCCCGGGCAGCCCCATACGCATTCTCTGTCTGCACTGCTATTTCGGGTTATGCACAGATAAAAAGTGATACAATGAGTTACATCTCCTCAACACAGGTTCCCACATTTTCTTCTACTGTTTGGCTCCCTATAGTATTGGCAGAAATGTAAATGTGTAAATATAAGTGTAAGTGCCCACACAGACTGGCAGATATAAGTGTAAGTGCCCACACAGACTAATAAATATAAAGTGTCACATAATTACTTGGAGGCAAGAGGAGACACTGTAAGTCCATACCCAGGGAGCAGGTACAGAACAAAGGCCATGGGCAATCACAAGGCCCCAGTTGTGCTTCTAAAACAATAATGCAACGATCAGTACCTTACGGTTTTAGCGTTAGCCAATGGTTTGAACCTGCGGTATTGGACCTTTATGACCCGAACTTCTAAGTATTAGGTTTTAATTCTCTTATAATTCTCTCCAGTGTTTTAAAAACTGATTTGCTGAAGTATAGAAGTTATTTTGCATGAAAGTATTTATAAACTATTAATTTGAGCAATAAATAGACTTAAAAAAGACTTAAAGATTCACTAAATTGAGCGAGAGGGGCCAGTAATGAACCATCTTCTTATTTTCCCTATGATAGATATAGCCTCTTCCAGAAAACCAATGTAGATGAAGCATGGATAGGGGCCCATCATAGTTTTGCTTAGGGGGCCCAACGATTCCTAGTTACACCACTGTACGGTGAGATAGGATTTAGTTTGGAAAGCACCATATGAAGACGGAGAACAGCACCTTAATGTAGACACACAACCTTGGACATTTGTAGTTTTCATTATCACATATGACTGGCAGGTTTGATTGACAGATCTTGTCAAATATTATTACATTGCTGCTAACCATAGACGCAGAAAAAAATTGATAAATTAAAAAACACTGTGGATGAAGCTCGGATAGGGACCCCATCATAGTTTTGCAGGGGGCCCGGTGATTTCTACACCACTGGCAAAGCCTCAACATTCCTCAGTATCATTATAATTATATAAATCAAAAGCTGTGTTTCCTTCCTTCTAAGATCAGAGACTAACAGGGAGATTCAATAAAATGGTGCTAATTTTGCCCCAACCAATCAGATGATAGCTTTCAAATGTTAAATAAGATCTGATTGGTTGGGGCAAAATTATCACCATTTTAAACGAGAAGAACTTTTATTGAATAACCCTGTAAGCTTGTGAGGTTTCATCATCCAGGTCATGGTAATCTGTTGTATTCAATTAGATCAACTGGACTGAAATGTAGTTCTTGAGACGTTTCTAGTCATCCGACTGGCTTTCTCAATTCAGAATGACTTGTACAAGAATCTGTGGCCATTATGTACCCTGGAAAATCCCAATTAGCATATCACAGCCAGGTGTTAAGGGGTGATTAGATAGTGGCTAAGAGGTGTTATAGGAACGCCCAGAGTAGGTGTTAGTAAACAGAATTGTACATGGCAGACAGTTGTGTCGAACCCCCCCACCTCTATTTAGGCCTTGGTTTCTATTTTCACATAAATGGCCTCCTTAACACCTCTCTTGAACCGTCACGTTCCTTCGCCAGTATGTTAACATTACAATCTTCAAAGGTATGTCCTTTATCCTTAAGATGCAGATCACGGCTGAGTCCTGACCCGAGACCCAATACCAAAACACAAAGAAAAGCCCGACATCATAATGAGTGCAGTGCAGTGAGAAGAATGCTCTGATTTGTATGTGGGGGAGACCAACAGCAACTGCATCAACGTATGGCCCAGCACAGAAGAGCCAATTCCTCGGGTCAGGACTCAGCCGTGTATGCTGCATCTTAAGGATAAAGGACATACCTTTGAAGATGTAATGTTAACATACTGGCGAAGGAACGTGACTGGTTCAAGAGGGGGTTAAGGAGGCCATTATGTGAAAATAAAGAAAACCAAGTCCTAAGATGAGAGGTGGGGGGGTTCTTCGACACCCTGGTCTGCCATAACAATGCGTTTTAACACTTACTCTGGGCGTTCCTATAACACCTCTTAGCCACTATCTAATCACACCCTTAACACCTGGCTGTGATATGCTAATTGGGATTTCCCATGGGTACATAATGCCCAGTTTTGTACAAGTCATTCTGAATTGAGAAAGCCAGTCGGGATGACTAGCGAAACGTCTTCAAGAACTACATTTCAAGTCCAGTTGATCTAATTGAATACAACAGATAACCCTGTAAGCTTTTTATTGGCTTGCATGTCAATGATGTCACACACCTTACCAGGGAGCAAAGGATTATGGTTTGTAGGAGAGTTGGCAGTTGACCAGAGTTTCCAGGGAATATCTACACTCCCAGATATTTCATTTAATGAGGGAAATCTATGTTTGGGAAAACATGGGGATATCAAGTGAAGACAAGACAACAAGTACATTGATTATATTTTAATGAGAAAATGAAAGCATGGCTCTTCAAGGAAGAACTGAAAGTATCTTGCAAGCGATAAATGAGGTTCTACTGGAGATGTCTACATCAGGGATTACCAGTATCTACCAATCGAATGGGGGGGATACAGACCAACTCTGGTAAAGCAAAACAGAGAATGTTCATTCTAAATATAAAGCAAATGAACATTAAAGAAAGAGATGGGTCTAGATCAGTTGGTTACGGAGGGACGGATAAGTATTGGTTGCAGAATTCACCAGTGAGATGAGATTCACAGGTCACATAAAGTGAGTAATTTATTACGCCGCGGTTCAGTCTTGAGCACGTTTCATCTTTCCTCCCTGATTTTAGTTCATATTCACATTTTCCCAGAATTTCATCATAGAAAGTATCTTGGTCCCACACCTCGATGGTGTACTTGGAGTTATATCCGAGTTCCACCGTCCCGAACTCAAAACGAGCATTCCATGTGGGATTATCAGTGTCCCAGATAGTCCGAGTCTTCCTCTCTAGTCCATTAAACTTGAACACCACATAGGCATCTGCTTCTGTTATATAGTCACCGTAGAGGCCGGTGGCTTCTTTGATATTCACCACTAATGTAGCCATTCCTCTTCTTGTTGGACAGCAATCTGAGTTTGAGTAATAGTTTGAAGGACACACACAGCTGCATTTGCCGTCATGAACCATGTTGCCATTTGGTGGGCACTTGCATTTTTTCTCTAGTGCTTTACCGTTGATATATTCGCTGACGGCTTTGTTTAGACTTTGCCTCTTTGGGCTTTGGGAACTCACTAAGTTGTGGATGGGGCTCAGGGAGTAAGTCAATAGACCAGGGATCTTCTTGGAACTCTCCAGCCATGTTGTAAAGGCTTCCTTGTTTTCTCCAGCATTCCCATCCAGCAAATCAAATGTTACTTTTCCTCCTATGACCTTTTACATTCAAACAAAGAGAAACAAGAGAGAGTAAAATAGAAATGAATGAAACAGATTGTTACACACTTACACACACACACACACACACACTTATTGGTCTGTGAATAGGTTCTAAGGGAGGTAGAAAGACACGTCACGCACAGGCCTATACCTATATATACAGGTATATACCTACAGTTACATACTCCACGTAATATTGTGCGTTATGGTTCACTGAATAAAGTTTTATTCACAGCACGGCCTGTGTGTGACGTCTCATTTCCATTATAGGGCCCAGTATCTGAATGAAGTCTGTTCTGCATGAGAGGCAGCGTATATATATCTATTGGATCTCAAGCACGTTGGTACATGGATATGGAAACCACCTCCTTAAAGGGAATGTTTACCCTTAAAACACCCTGGGTACTATTAACCTTGGGAGGGGTTATCTGGGTGAGGATAATTGCCCTTTAAAATAAGGATACCCCTACCTATATAAGAATATTTCTCCTTAAAGGGAATGTTCACCCTTAAAACAAACAAACTGGTCAGTTGTCGGTTACCTGCCCCCAACACCAACTGATATATTCAGCACTTTGTTACCTGCATTACTAACCAGATATTTAATGATAATTATTGTCCCCATTCTGGCAGAGTAACTGGCCCCTCCCTCCATGCTGTCAATCAAGGCTGAAACTGCTGAACTAATGATTGACTGCTGACATCATAACCAATGATTGACGGCTGTTTCCTCTGCACATGCCCAAACTTATAAAAACCTTTGGAGCAGAATTCTGTTAGATTTACCTTCCCCCTCTATTACCAAGGATGCTCTGTAGTTGGGGCATATTTAAAAAACATTGGTATCGTACAAAATGTTCGTACAACACTATTCAGTAGCAAAATACCGCAATGGTATTGTATGGGCGATCATAAATCTATGATTGCGGCACGATTTAAGATTTTACGATTAAGGTGCGGTATCGCTTTTATGGCATTCGGTGCTTTAATGGCTAAGAAGCTCGGCTCGCCAAACCCCGTAAGAGAAGCTTTTCTTCTTGGATTTTCCATTTATAACTGTGTGTGATTGGTATAGGGTTGGACGCTCAGAATAAAGACAGAATTCATCTGCATGAACCAGGGAATGTGAGAGGTCGATTTAACTAATTGTGAACTAGAAATAGGGTTAGATTTTGGATTTAGATTTTAATCTGCACATCCAGAAATCATTCTGTGCAATGAATTAATGCTTCTGGGGTATTGACTTCCTGTATGCTGGAGGATCTGATTTAATAGTGTCTGTTACTGTCCAGCCCTCTGACTGATCAGTTGCTCCGTAGTAATGTGAGCATGTTTAAAAGACAACTCCACCCTCATAATAACATCTTTTAGAAAGAGTGGGCTCTTTAAAATATGTTGATATATCATAGTTTGTCCTATAAATTCATTACTGTATGTCTGCTATGCTTCTGGATGCCTCATGGAAACTGAGCCATTTAGAAACCTGTACTGAGCCTGTACTGAGCCTGGGCATGCTCAGAAGAGGCAGACAGGGGATTAACATTCAGTCATTGGCTGTGATGTCAACTGTCAAATCCATAACTGACAGTTACTAACTGGAAGAACCAGGAAGCAGAAACAGGGGAAACAGGACATTGTGCAGGATTTCAGGTTAGACTTATAGATTTCACATTTCAAACTATTACCATTTAGGGTTTTGGGGGGTGATTTACCTGTATGTAAGTTTTCATTCAAAAGGCTGGACTTGCCCTTTAAAGTCAGTGGAATAGAAATGGCTGTTAAGGACATTTAAATGAAGTGACCTCGGAAGAAGAAGGACTATGGGTGGACCTAGAATAGCAAGTCCACCACTAACCACAGCAGTTAGCAGCACTTAGCCAAGGGGGTTATATAAATGGGTTTATAAAATAAAGGAAATATGTATAATAAAAATAATTATAAAAATGGTCTCTCCTGTCACTGAACTACGGACTAAGGATAGAAAGTTCCATGGGATGTGACTCCTTACCTGCCAGAATCGCTCGCTGTAAGCCTCGTGGAAACGTTTCTTGTTTTCAGACATCTTGGCCTTTTCTGAACATTCTTTAGCTTTTGATTGATAGCTTCCTTTATTTTGTCCATTTTCACCAGTGACCATGGACTCGGCTTCCAGACATTCCTTCACCTCTTCCTTGGTTCTACCGTTCAGGGCCAGTTCACAGGTTTTAACTGCAGTCACTTCCTGTGCCCTTGCTCCAACTTTGGCTATGGTTATGTAGTGCGTTCCGTACAGGGCTATAAATTGCAGATAATCCGTCTTAGTCTCGGTGTTATAGGATGGAGGAAGGTCTGCCAGAGCTTTAACAAAATGGCGGGTGAGCGAGTAATCGCTAGTCATTCGGAAACTGGAAGTAGAGAAAATCATGAAAGTTGGACACACATATTGCAGGACACGGGATCCTGTATTGGATATGCCATGACTAGAGATGTCCGAACTTCGCAAAATCCGGTCCGCTCGAGTATCCGCGAATTTTTGAAAAAATTCAAAAATTCGAAAATCCGCGAGCGGACCCATTAAAACACATTAAAATGAAAAAATCCTCGAAAATACGAGAAATCCTCATAATTTAAAAATTTTCAAAAATAAATTTTTTTGCATTTTCGAAAATACGGAAAATCCTCGTAATTTCGAAAATTTTCGAAAATACTGGGTTTTTTTTGCATTTTCGAAAATACGTGAAATCCTCGTAATTTCGAAAGTTTTCGAAAATACGTAATTTTTTTTCATTTTTGAAAATACGAGAAATACTGGTAATTTCGAAAATTTTCGAAAACGCGGTTCGTAAAAGTTCGGAAGGCGGTAAACTGGAAAATCCGCGATATCCGCCGTTCACGAACGAGGTAAATCTGCCGCGGATTCAGGTTCGGATCCGCGAACTGGGCCATCACTAGCCATGACGGCACTTACACTCACCTGGTCAACCTCCTAAACTCTGTATGTAAATTAAAGGGAGCCAATAACAACTCACCCATCACGGAGGTAGAACGGTCGTCTATGCTACCGATGCATTAATTCCTCTTTATTAAGTCATATCAACGCGAGTTAAAGGGAACACAGGCACAGACCCTGACACCCACCATCACCTCATCACAGGAAGATTACTCCTACACTAAACTGTTTTAAAGGTTAAACACACAACATCCTTAAAGGTGAGGTAATACAATCTTAAAGGGAGTGATACTTTAAAGCAGGAAATAGATAAAATAACATATTGTTTAAAGGGCATGTCCACCCTTTAACCAAAAAACTGGCCATATGTCCTTCACATGCCTTGAACCCCAACTGATATATCCAGCACATTATTACCTGCATTACTAACCAGATTTTTAATGATAATTATTGTTCCCAGTCTGGCAGAGTAAGCTGGCTCCTCCCTCCATGCAGTCAATCAAGACTGTAACTGCTGACATCACAACCAATGATTGACTGCTGTTTCACCTGCTGCCTCCTCCTGCACATGCTCAAGTTAATGAAAAGCTCTGTGAGCCAAGGGTGCAAGCAGATACCCTTTCCATAACGGAAAAAAATTATGATTATATATTTGGTTACAAATGCATGTAATAAACTGGTATAAATAACTGTTGGGGTTGAGGGCAGAAAACCAGTTTTTTGTTTTAAGGGTGGACATGCCCTTTAAAAGAACACCATATATTTATGATAATTGTAATTACATTCAAGGTTAACGGATTGTGATACTGTATTTTAATGAACTAGTATAGGTGGATAGATATAATAAGGTAAGTTGGTATAACAAACATAACTACTGACAAAAGGAAGTTTCCTGTGAGTGGAAACGAATGGAAGCTGTCACAGTCCCTTTTTCTAAAGGACCTTTTTATTAAGGACATAGAAAAGAAGAACATTTAATCATCTGATGGTTGTATGGTGTGTGTGAAAGTTTGAAAATAAGGATTGTTTGTGCTGATAGTGTGCTTGTAACGCTTCGGATTCCCAAGTATTCCTTCAGTCCGAATACCCCAATCTACAACCATTATCTTCGCCAATAAACAAGCGTTTGCCAGGAGGCTAGATGTGCCTCACCGAACACGGTTGCCCCCTGGACTTAGAGTGCAAGGTATTCGAACTGAGGCCAGGAATACTGGAGAAGTCCAAAGTGAAACAGACAGGCAAGGCACAAGGATAGGTACAAAGGTCAGAGAACAAAATACGATGTACAGACTAGGAGCAGACAAGAGCAGAGTCAAAAACAGAGCCAGAGGTCAAAACCAGGAATCAGACCACCAGTCACGGTACAGAGGGTTGAGCAAGAAGCGTAGTCAGGAACCAGCAGAGGTTGGGGCAGGCAGATACGAATCGAGGTCAAAAAACAGGCAAAGGTCAGTAACAGAGAAAAATAGAAGGTAAGCACACCACCAGCAAGGATAACCGCTATATCGGGCAAGGATATCATAGACTGAGGGGTATAAATAATGCAGAGGGACCAATGGGGAGTGGAGGACAGAGTCTGATGCAGGGATAGGAGAGTTAAAACTAAATTAGCTCTCCTCCGTCCAATGAATGACCTGGAGGAGCAGAAGAGGTAAGGAGCAGTGTCTGTGTGCGTCTGCACAGCACTGGAGGTGCGTGAGCACAAGCGGACGTGCTGCGCATGAAGACAGCAGCTGCGTGACGGCACCAACGCCAGAGGAGTGCCAAGACCGGACGGAGCCAGATCAGGTACGTGTTTGGTTACAGTGCTGTGATAAGGACTGTGTGCAAGTAGATCATTCTTTCTTTCTTACAGTTAAAGGGGTGCACTGGGTTTCTATATTCTGGTATTGCACCTGTTGTAATTCAGACAGGTTGTGGAAGGGTTAATAAGTGTTTCGCTTTTTCCCTCTCTTCCTGTCTCTTGCACTGATTGGTGTGGGGGCTGGGGCCAATTAGTTAAATAGAATTCACATTGGTTGGATAAGTGGTTCGTACCTGACAAAAGGAAGTTTTCTGTGAGTGGAAATGAACTGAGTGGAACCAGTTAAAGTACCTTGTTCTAAAGGACCTTTTTATTAAGGACATAGAAAAAGAAGGACATTGAAACAAGAAGGACAACAAAGTTGGTGTGTGCTGGTATTGTGTATTATTACTGTGTATTAGAAGGGACAGTTTTGTAGGTACCATGCAATGTGCATCCTACCACATGTATAGGAACCTGTAGCAGACGTTCCTGGGGACCTCTATCTGTGTCAGGTGCAAGTGGGTTGCCCCTTTGGAAGCTGTACCTGTAATATTCACACTCAATCTTGCTGCTGAAGAAGCTGTACTTGTCTTTTTGGAGCTTATTCTTAGCAAACTCGGTCTTTTCAGAATATGAACCGCCCATCGCAACGTTGCTTTCCACGGCCTTGTATTTCAAATTGAGGTCCATCCTCCAGTTGCCTTCCACACCAGATGTAGATTCCTCGGCCACCGACACCTCATTATCATATTCTTTGGTTTTTATTTCTCTTTTGCACCTGGTGTGTATTTTCCAATCGGTTATGGCTCTGGGTAATTTCCACATCTTGTTGTTGTCATGGGGATCTCGACACAACATGCAAGTATTGTTTTGTAGATATACGTCCATGTCAAAGATAAATGCATTGCTGCTTTTCATGGTAACTATATCGATGCCCCCGCCCACCAGTTTGTAGCCTGGGATGAAGAGAGTCTTGGTGCACTGTGGCTTGGTGCCTTCAGTACATGCTCCATCGAGGAGTGGAGGGTGGCTCGGTGAAGATGGATGGAGAAGGTGGAGGACAAGCAAGAGATGAAGCTTGATCATGACAGAAGATTAGTAACTTTTTACCTGAATGGAGAGAACAGTTTTGGCGTTAAACTCCTGCGATGGTTAAACTATGTTTCGCAATGCACGAAGAGCCGCCATCTGAATATAAAATTCCCAACGCGATTGCTTGGGGAGCCAATAACGGATCTCTGTGCATCAATAACGGATCTCTGTGCATCAGTAACGGATCTCTGTGCATCGCCCTAATAGATTTCTAAACATGACTAAACATAGACATAAAGGAACAGCCATATGAGATGTAATGCTACTTGTAAAATGATTTCCTTTTAACGTCACGAATGGTTAGAACTAAAAAACTTTTAACCAGAATAACAAAACAAGGAGCTAAGGTAATAATAGGTACAAAGGCTTGCACATGCTGTTAATCTAAACGAACCAATGAGGTGTTACATTCTTACTAGGTTATTTCCGTTAAATATCGTCCGATTGGATGCTGATAATTAATAGCTTGTGTCAACTTTTGAAGCCACATCTCTTTTTGGAGAACACATTAAAACCCAGAATCCAAATATTAAAATAATGGATCGATCTAGGCAATTTCTAACCTTAGCTACACCTGTCTAAAATAACGATAGCATGTTCCCGTGGGAAATAACGATAGCATGTTCCCGTGGGAAATAACAATAGCATCGTTCCCAAGTGATATGTTAAACTTTTTGGTGTGCAAATCCCTCTATGGTGCCTCTGCTTAAGCACCAAAATGAATCATAATAACCAATGCCCTTTAAAACCCCTTTAAAAGCAGCCCACTCCTACAGTGACTGAAGAAGGACTTAAGAGGGGGGAGGGGAGAGAACAGCACAGCCCACAGCAGGAAGTGTGTAAGGTCTGTAGATTTAACTTTAACGTCACATGGTTTCAGAGAAGGAAGTGCAGGGGATCTGCTGCTACCATATCACATATGAAAATGTAAATATCTTCATAACTATGTAAAAAAAATAATGAAAGTAAATTCGAAAAATACTCAGGACCACAGTTACCCTTTAAATGACCATATATCATGATCGCTAGAGATAGTCGAACTCAGTTAAATCTGTTCCACTTGCAGATTTTTTTTTTCCCTCAAAACTTTGGATTTTCGAAAAAAAATAAATTCTAAAAAAAGTTAAGGGACCCATTGAAGTCAATGAGAGTTAAAAAAAACCTGAACGTTCAACTTAAAATTAAGGTATAAATTGCAATGGTAACTTACTGTATATCCCTCAGGGACATGGAAAATTGTCTGAGGAACCTTCATGCACTTCCTGTTTTGGCATTCTGTGTAGTATTTTTGAAAATGTTCAAAATTTTATTTTTTTTTCCAAAAAAGGAAAAATCCCCCACAAAAAAAAATCAGAAATCTGCAAAGTCTGAGTTTCGGTGGATCCAAGTCTGCTTTGGAAACAGGTTCAGATTCGGGTCCATCTCTAATGATCACTATTCCCTAAGCTTCCCATTACCTTCATCTCCATAATGCGTTCTACTACTCCAATTAATTTCATGGTAATAAAAATCAACTATGACCAGAACGTACCCTAAACTTACTGCCTTTGCCAACTGCATCTAAAGATGAATTTCCTCCTCCCTAGCATTTGGTGGCTTGTAACAGGCACCTATAGTCAATTTACTCACCATCTTGTTTTCCGTGCACAGCTTCACCCATATTGCTTCAGCCATGTTGTTTATACCCCCAGCTATAATATTTTTAAGTTTGGATTCAACTCTTGTTTAACATATATTCCCCCCTCCTTTTTTATTTACTCTATCATGTCTATACAATGAGTAATCTTCTAGATTTACTGCCCAGTCATGTGAATCATTTAGTCATGTTTCTGCTATTCATACTTTTCATTTAAAGCTATTAGTTATAATTCTCCAATCTTTCTAGCTTTCATTTGTAAACATACATGTAATATTATTACGATTTCCTTTATTTACATATTTTGATGTTCATGCTTCCCTGTCCTCTATGCTACCTCTCTCCTACCTCCATTATTTTATTACCACTTTGATCCCTTACTTCTCTATCTACCCCAGTAATGTCCACAGTTCCCTCACACCATACCTACTTTTACTTTTATTCTATTTTAACAGTAAGAAATGTATGTGGCACAAGGATTGTGCCGGGGGCAAGCACAGGATTTCCAAGGTAGGGATTCCTGCCATATAAATATAGCAGTGCATGTGGTATACTTAGATTTTGATAAAGCTTTTGACACTGTGCCACATAGGAGACTAATGTACACGCTGAGAACTGGTGGCCTAGAAAAAAACATTTGTTCATAGATAGAGAACTGGTTATTGGATCGCAAACAGAGAGTGGTGGTCAATGGAGCTACATCTATGTGGGTGCCTCAGGGTTCTGTACTGGGGCCACTTCTGTTTAATCTGTTTATAAATGACTTAGAAGGGGGCATTGAGAGCAAGGTCTCTGTGTTTGCTGATGACACTAAACTATGCAGAGCTTTGGAAACTTCAAATGATGTGCAAGTGCTTCAAGCAGACCTAGATAGATTATCAAAATGGGAGCAGAATGGCAGATGAGATTCAATGTTGATAAATGTAAGGTGATGCATTTGGGATTTAATAATCCCTGTGCCATCTACACCATAAATAACTCTGTGTTAAGTGCATCTGTAATGGAAAAAGATTTGGGGGTTCTGGTAGATAACAGACTTAGCTGTAGCAAACAATGCCAGGTAGCAACAGCTAGAGCTAGCAAGATATTGTCTTGTATAAAGAGGGGAATAGATTCAAGAGAGAAAAATATTATTCTCCCTCTTTACAAGGCACTGGTAAGGCCTCATTTGGAATATGCGGTGCAGTTTTGGAATCCCATATACAAAAGGGACATCTTGGAAATGGAAACAGTTCAGAGAAGGGCAACTAAATTAATAAGGGGAATGGATGGGCTTGAATATGCAGGCAGATTAGACAAGTTAGGGCTGTTTACATTGGAGCAGTGACGTTTGCGTGGGGATATGATCAGGTTCCTTTCAGACTGAAATCCCTTGCACTTGCTGATGGCTTTAATGTGCCAGAACTGCAGATAAGAATAAGCCAGGGAGGGTTCTGGGCACCTGCAACCCCCCCTAAAAACATGTATTAAATGCATCACCTTACATTTACCAACATTGAATCCCATCTGCCATTCTGCTGCCCATTTTGATAATCTATCTAGGTCTGCTTGCAGCACTTGCACATCATTGGAAGTTTCCAAAGCTCTGCATAGTTTAGTGTCATCAGCAAACACTGAGACTTCCTCTCAATGCCCCCTTCTAAGTCATTTAGTCGCCTATGTGGCACAGTATCAAAAGCTTTCGCAAAATCCAAATATACCACATCCACCGCTGTACCTGAATCTAACTTCTTACTGACTTCATCATAAAATCCAAATATATCACATCCACCGCTGTACCTGAATCTAACTTCTTACTCACTTCATCATAAAATCCAAATATATCACATCCACCGCTGTACCTGAACTAACTTCTTACTCGCTTCATCATAAATCCAAATATATCACACCACCCGCTGTACCTGAATCTAACTTCTTACTCACTTCATCATAAATCCAAATATATCACATCCACCGCTGTACCTGAATCTAACTTCTTACTGACTTTCATCTAAAATCCAAATATATCACATCCACCGCTGTACCTGAACTAACGTCTTACCACTTCATCATAAAATCCAAATATATCACATATATCACTCCACCGCTGTACGAACTAACTTCTTACTCACTTCATCATAAAATCCAAATATATCACATCCACCGCTGTACCTTAATCTAACTTCTACTCACTTCATCATAAAATCCAAATATATCACATCCCCCGCTGTACCTGAATCTAACTTCTTACTGACTTCATCAAAAATCCAAATTAATCCATCCACCGCTGTACCTGAATCTAACTCTTACTCGCTTCATCATAAAATCCAAATATATCACATCCACCGCTGTACCTGAATCTAACTTCTTCTCCTTCATCATAAATCCAAATATATCACATCCACCGCTGTACTTGATCTAACTTCTTACTGACTTCATCATAAAATCCAATATACCACATCCACCGCTGTACCTGAATCTAACTTCTTAACTCACTTCACATAAAATCCAAATATATCACATCCACCGCTGTACCTAATCTAACTTCTTACTCACTTCACCATAAAATCCAATTATCACATCCACCGCTGTACCTGAATCTAACTTCTTACTCACTTCATCATAAAATCCAAATATACCACATCCACCGCTGTACCTGAATCTAACTTCTTACTGACTTCATCATAAATCCAAATATATCACATCCACCCTGTACCTGAATCTACCTTCTTACTGACTTCATCATAAAATCCAAATATACCACATCCACCGCTGTACCTGAACTAACTTCTTACTCGCTTCATCATAAATCCAAATATACACATCCACCGCTGTACCTGAATCTCAACTTCTACTCACTTCATCATAAAATCCAAATATATCACATCCACCGCTGTACCTGAATCTAACTTCTTACTCACTTCATCATATCCATCCACCGCTGTACCTGAATCTAACTTCTTACTCACTTCATCATAATAACCAAATATATCACATCCACCGCTGTACCTGAATCTAACTTCTTACTCACTTCATCATAAAACCAAATATATCACATCCACCGCTGTACCTGAATCTAACTTCTTACTCACTTCATCATAAAATCCAAATATATCACATCCACCGCTGTACCTGAATCTAACTTCTTACTCACTTCATCATAAAATCCAAATATATCACATCCACCGCTGTACCTGAATCAACTTCTTACTCACTTCATCATAAAACCAATATTCACATCCACCGCTGTACCTGAATCTAACTTCTTACTCCTTCATCTAAAATCCAATATATCACATCCACCGCTGTACCTGAATCTAACTTCTTACTCACTTCATCATAAAATCCAAATATATCACCCCACCGCTGTACCTGAACCTAACTTCTTACTCACTTCATCATAAAATCCAAATATAATCACATCCACCGCTGTACCTGAATCTAACTTCTTACTCGCTTCATCAATAAATCCAATATATCACTCCACCGCTGTACCTGAATCTACTTCTTACTCACTTCTCATAAAATCCAATATATCACTCCCCCCGCTGTACCTGAATCTAACTTCTTACTCACTTCATCATAAAATCCAAATATATCACATCCACCGCTGTACCTGAATCTAACTTCTTACTCGCTTCATCATAAATCCAAATATATCACATCCACCGCTGTACCTGAATCTAACTTCTTACTCACTTCATCATAAATCCAAATATACCACATCCACCGCTGTACCTGAATCTAACTTCTTACTCGCTTCATCATAAAATCCAAATATACACATCCACCGCTGTACCTGATCTAACTTCTCACTCGCTTCATCATAAAATCCAATATATCACATCCACCGCTGTACCTGAAATCCCTTCTCACTCCTTCATCATAAAATCCAAATATATCACTCCACCGCTGTACCTGAATCTAACTTCTTACTCACTTCATCATAAAATCCAAATATATCACATCCACCGCTTTGCCTGAATCTAACTTCTTATCACTTCATCATAAAATCCAAATATATCACATCCACCGTCGTACCTGAATCTAACTTCTTACTCACTTCATCATAAAATCCAAATTATCACCCCACCGCTGTACCTGAATCTAACTTCTTACTCACTTCATCATAAAATCCAATATATCCACATCCACCGCTGTACCTGAATCTAACTTCTTACTCGCTTCATCATAAAATCCAATATATCACATCCACCGCTGTACCCTGAATCTAACTCTTACTCACTTCATCATAAAACCAAATTATCACATCCCGCTGTACCTGAATCCACTTCTTACTCGCTTCATCTAAATCCAAATATATCACATCCACCGCTGTACCTGAAGCTAACTCTTACTCGCTCATCATAAAATCCAAATATATCACATCCACGCGGTACCTGAATCTAACTTCTTACTCACTTCATCATAAAATCCAAATATATCACATCCACCGCTGTACCTGAATCTAACTTCTTACTCACTCATCATAAAATCCAAATATATCACATCCCCGCTGTCCCTGAATCTAACTTCTTACTCACTTCATCATAAAATCCAAATATATCACATCCACCGCTGTACCTGAATCTAACTTCTTACTTCATCATAAAACCAAATATATCACATCCACCGCTGTACCTGAATCTAACTTCTTACTTCATCATAAAATCCAAATATATCACATCCACTGCTGTACCTGAATCAACTTCTTACTTGCTTCATCATAATCCAAATATATCACATCCACCGCTGTACCTGAATCTAACTTCTTACTCACTTCTCAATAAAATCCAAATAATCCATCCACCGCTGTACCTGAATCTAACTTCTTACTCACTTCATCATAAAATCCAAATATATCACATCCACCGCTGTGCCTGAATCTAACTTCTACTCACTTCATCATAAAATCCAATATATCACATCACCGCTGTACCTGAATCTAACTTCTTACTCACTTCATCATAAAATCCAAATATATCACATCCACCGTGTACCTGAATCTAACTCTACTCACTTCATCATAAAATCCAAATATATCACATCCACCGCTGTACCTGAATCTAACTTCTACTCACTCATCATAAAATCCAAATTATCACATCCACCGCTGTACCTGAATCTAATTCTTACTCCTTCATCATAAAATCCAAATATATCACATCCACCGCTGTACCTGAATCTAACTTCTTACTCACTTCATCATAAAATCCAAATATATCACATCCACCGCTGTACCTGAATCTAACTTCTTACTCACTTCATCATAAATCCAAATATATCACATCCACCGCTGTACCTGAATCTAACTTCTTACTCATCATAAAAATCCAAATATATCACATCCACCGCTGTACCTGAATTCTACTTCTTACTTCATCATAAAATCCAATATATCACATCCACGCTGTACCTGAATCTAACTTCTTACTCGCTTCATCATAAAATCCAAATATCACATCCACCGCTGTACCTGAATCTAACTTCTTACTCACTTCATCATAAAATCCAAATATCTCCCATCCACCCTGTACCTGAATCTAACTTCTTACTCACTTCATCATAAAATCCAAATATATCACATCCACCGCTGTACCTGAATCTAACTCTTACTCACTTCATCATAAAATCCAAATATATCACATCCACCGCTGTACCTGAATCTAACTTCTTACTCACTTCATCATAAATCCAAATATATCACATCCACCCTGTTACCTGAATCTAACTTCTTACTCTCATTCATCATAAAATCCAAATATATTCACATCCACCGCTGTACCTGAATCTAACTTCTTACTACTTCAATCATAAATCCAAATATATCACATCCACCACTGTACCTGAATCTAACTTCTTACTCACTTCATCATAAAATCCAATATATCACATCCACCGCTGAACCTGAATCTAACTTCTTACTCGCTTCATCATAAAATCCAAATATATCACATCCACGCTTGTACCTGAATCTAACTTCTTACTCCATCATAAATCCAAATATATCACATCCACCGCTGTACCTGAATCTAACTTCTTACTCACTTCATCATAAAATCCAAATATATCACATCCACCGCTGTACCTGAATCTAACTTCTTACTCTCTTCATCATAAAATCCAAATATATCACATCCAACGCTGTACCTGAATCTAACTTCTTACTCACTTCATCATAAAATCCAAATATATCACATCCACCGCGCTGTACCTGAATCTAACTTCTTACTCACTCATCATAAAATCCAAATATATCCATCCACCGCTGTACCTGAATCTAACTTCTTACTCGCTTCATCATAAAATCCAAATATCAACATCCACCGCTGTACCTGAATCTAACTTCTTACTCGCTTCATCATAAAATCCAAATATATCACATCACACCGCTGTACCTGAATCTAACTTCTTACTCACTTCATCATAAAATCCAAATATATCACATCCCCGCTGTACCTGAATCTAACTTCTTACTCACTCATCATAAAATCCAAATATATCACAATCCACCGCTGTACCTGAATCTAACTTCTTTCCTCCTTCATCATAAAATCCAAATATATCACATCCACCGCTGTACCTGAATCTAACTTCTTACTGACTTCATCATAAAATCCAAATATATCACATCCACCGCTGTACCTGAATCTAACTTCTTACTCACTTCATCATAAATCCAAATATATCACATCCACCGCTGTACCTGAATCAACTTCTTACTCTTCATCATAAAATCCAAATATATCACTCCACCGCTGTACCTGAATCTAACTTCTTACTCACTTCATCATAAAACCAAATATACACATCCACCGCTGTACCTGAATCTAACTTCTTACTCACTTCATCATAAATCCAAATATATCCCATCCACCGCTGTACCTGAATCTAACTTCTTACTCGCTTCATCATAAAATCCAAATATATCACATCCACCGCTGTACCTGAATCTAACTTCTTACTCGCTACATCATAAAATCCAAATATATCACATCCACCGCTGTACCTGAATCTAACTTCTTACTCACTTCATCATAAAATCCAAATATATCACATCCACCGCTGTACCTGAATCTAACTTCTTACTCACTTCATCATAATCCAATATATCACATCCCCGCTGTACCTGAATCTAACTTCCTACTCACTTCATCATAAAATCCAAATATATCACATCACCGCTGTACCTGAATCTAACTTCTACTCACTTCATCATAAAATCCAAATATATCACATCCACCGCTGTACCTGAATCTAACTTCTTACTCACTTCATCAAAATCCAAATACCACATCCACCGCTGTACCTGAATCTAACTTCTTACTCTTCATCATAAATCCAAATATATCACATCCACCGCTGTACCTGAATCTAACTTCTTACTGACTTCATCATAAATCCAAATATACCACATCCACCGCTGTACCTGAATCTAACTTCTTACTCACTTCATCATAAAATCCAAATATATCACATCCACCGCTGTACCTGAATCTAACTTCTTACTCACTTCATCATAAAATCCAAATTATCAATCCACTGCTGTACCTGAATCTAACTTCTTACTCACTTCATCATAAAATCCAAATATACCCACATCCCCCGCTGTACCTGAATCTAACTTCTTACTCACTTCTCCATAAAAACCAATTAAATTTGTCTGACATATCTATTTCCATAAATCCATGCTGCCTACTACTAATAAGATGAGCTCTGGAGACAAGTCAAGGATATGATCCCGTAACAAAGTTTCCCTACACTACAGAAAGGAATGAAGGAGAGAGAGATTCAGAGGGAGGTAAAGGGCACCCGTATAAAATGGGGATAAAGGGGTGTTTTGTCCGATAATTACATGTGAGTGGCCGTTCTTTAGGCATCGTTCATTGATCGGCAGCTTGCTGGGCAGGCATTGTGTAGTAAAACACCTTTGGTACGGTGCTTTAGGATAAATTTCAGTAATGTTGGGCAACATGGTCTGGCAGTGAGGTGGGTCAACAACTTCCTACCACACCCATACAATCTTATCCCCCAGCCACCCTGCCACACATGCACCCAACCCACTAAGTTCTCTACAGGAAAGAGAAAAAATGCCGTTTTAGTTTTCTCAAATTCTTGAAGATGCAATTTTGACCCCAGATAAGTTCTTCTTCATTTGTTGTGGGGGAATTATTACTAAATAGATATAGCAGTGATTAGAAACCATGTTGTTCTGGAAGGTACTATAATTGTACAATTACAATAATTTACTGGATTACATGAGAGTTCTTAGAGGATAAGACTAAAAATAGGAACATGTAAGCAATTCATTATTTTTTTCTTGTTTGTCTCAAGATCAGGTGGAAAGGCAAGCTATAGTCTTCTCTCCTTTGATGAAAACAATAGTGGAGGTTCTACTGCCTTTGAAGAATGGATGGAGAGCTAAGACACACCAGAAATTGTAACATACTCTCTCGAGCCCATCCACAATCTAGTGAGGGGTAAAGGTCCCCAAAGAGAGAACCTTAGGGACTCTGTCAGTGACTACATTATGGAGAAGGCTTCTAAGGAAGGAACTGTTCATGTCAGCAGCTCTCATCAAAAATCAAGGGGGCGAGTGCTCCTGTGTATGCAATCAAGCTCAGACAGAAATGCAAATTGCTGCCCAACTAGAGAGGAATTGCCAACTGGTGGTGAATGTCATAAAGCTTCAGGGCTTATGGGGTGATTATTGTCCAAAACTGATGCTTTTGTGAAAATGATATTTGGTGGAAGGGAAACGTGAATCCCACTGTTTGGAATAGTGATAATCCCACCTGGAATGAACGGTTTGATCTGGGGGTCGTGGAACTAAATTCAGC
This sequence comes from Hymenochirus boettgeri, assembly GCA_019447015.1. Taxonomy (NCBI): domain Eukaryota; kingdom Metazoa; phylum Chordata; class Amphibia; order Anura; family Pipidae; genus Hymenochirus; species Hymenochirus boettgeri. Next base: position 37,136 of record JAACNH010000313.1, read on the forward strand.
CTCCCAAATTACTATTGAGGTGTGGGATGAAGATAACAAATATGGTGATGAGACTTGGGTCTTGCAAAAAACCCCTGACCAGTGGACAGAGTACGGAAGTGTGTTATTGTGACAATGGACGCCTTGACTATGCTCTCAGTGTGACTTGTGTCCCTCATCTTACTGGGCCCTCCTTGCGGGATTATGCCCCTCTAAAGAATAGGATGGCACTCACCTTGCTATATGTACAAACACAGACGTTATAATGTTGCTATTCTCTCTTGGCTTCCTCTAATGTTGTTTAGGAGGTCAGTAGTCTTCATATTATAGTTATTTTTATTATCAGATAATAAATATTATAATAGGTTTGTGTGCAGAATATTTTTTTAACACTGCATAATTGTGTCTACTCATAAGTGACAGATGTGTTTTCACAAGACTTGAATGTATCATCGCCTGGGTCTCCTGCCAGATAATGAAATCATTGATTGTCTGGTAGGTGATTCATCTCCGTGATCTTTCCTCTTATTACTACAGGATAAGGTGTAGGACCCCGGGCAGCCCCATACGCATTCTCTGTCTGCACTGCTATTTCGGGTTATGCACCGATAAAAAGTGATACAATGAGTTACATCTCTCAACACAGGTTCCCACATTTTCTTTACTGTTGGCTCCCTCTAGTTATGGCAGAAATGTAAATGTGTAAATATAAGTGTAAGTGCCCACACAGATGGCAGATATAAGTAAGTGCCCAACAGACTAATAAATAAAGTTACAAATAATTACTTGAGGCAAGAGGGACAACTGTAAGTCCTACACAGGGAGCAGTACAGAACAAAGGCCATGGGCAATCACAAGGGCCCCAGTTGCTCTAAAACAATAATGCAACGATCAGTACCTTACGGTTTTAGCGTTAGCCAATGGTTTGAACATGCGGTATTGGACCTTTATGACCCGAACTTTAAGTATTAGGTTTTAATTCTCTATAATTCTCTCAGTGTTTTAAAAACTGATTTGCTGAAGTTATAGAAGTTATTTTGCATGAAAGTATTTATAAACTATTAATTTGAGCCATAAAAGACTTAAAAAGACTTAAAGTATTCACTAAATTGAGCGAGAGGGGCCAGTAATGAACCATTTCTTAGTTTCCCTAGATGATATAGCCTCTTCCAGAAAACCAATGTAGATGAAGCATGGATAGGGGCCCATCATAGTTTGCTTAGGGGGCCCAACGATTCCTAGTTACACCACTGTACGGTGAGATAGGATTTAGTTTGGAAAGCACCATATGAAGACGGAGAACAGCACCTAATGTAGACACACAACCTTGGACATTTGTAGTTTTCATTATCACATATGAGATTGGCAGGTTGATTGACAGATTGTGAATATTATTTACATTGCTGCTAACCATAGACGCAGAAAAAAAATTGATAATTAAAAAACACTGTGGATGAAGCTCGGATAGGGACCCCATCATAGTTTTGCAGGGGCCCGGTGATTTCTACACCACTGGCAGCCCTCAACATTCCTCAGTATCATTATTAATTATATAAATCAAAAGCTTGTGTTTCCTTCCTTCTAAATCAGAAGATAACAGGAGATTCAATAAAATGGTGCTAATTTTGCCCAACCCATCAGATGATAGCTTTCAAATGTAAATAAGATCTGATGGGTTGGGCAAAAATATCACCATTTTAAACGAGAAAGAACTTTTATTGAATACCCTGTAAGCTTTTATTGGCGTTGCATGTCAAGGAGTGCACACACCTACCAGGGAGCAAAGGATTATGGTTTGGAGGAGAGTTGGCAGTTGACCAGAGTTTCCAGGGAATATTACACTCCAGATATTTCATTTAATGAGGGAATCTATGTTTGGGAAAACATGGGGATATCAAGTGAGACAAGACAACAGTACATTATTTATTTTATGAGAAATGAAAGCAGGCTCTTCAAGGAGAACTGAAAGTATCTGCAAGCGATAAAGAGGTTTACTGGAGATGTCTACATCAGAGGATTACCAGTATCTACAATCGATATGGGGGGATACGAACCAACTCTGGTAAAGCAAAACAGAGAATGTTTCATTCTAAATATAAGCAAATGAACATTAAAGAAGAGATGGGTCTAGATCAGTTGTTACGGAGGACGGATAAGTATTGGTTGCAGAATTCACCAGGAGATTGAGATTCACAGGTCACATAAAAGGATAATTTTTACGCCGCGGTTCAGTCTTGAGCACGTTTCATCTTTCCTCCTGATTTTAGTTCATATTCACAATTTTCCCAGAATTTCATCATAGAAGTATCTTGGTCCCACACCTCGATGTTACTTGGGTTATATCCGAGTTCCACCGTCGAACTCAAAACGAGCATTCCATGTGGGATATCAGTGTCAGATAGTCGAGTCTTCCTCTCTAGGCCATTAAACTTGAACAACACATAGGCATCTGCTTCTGTTATATAGTCACCGTAGAGCCGGTGGCTTTTTGATATTCACCCCTACATGTAGCCATTCCTCTTCGTGTTGGACAGCAATCTGGTTTGGAGTAATAGTTTGAAGGACACACACAGCTGCATTTGCCGTCATGAACCATGTTGCCATTTGGTGGGCACTTGCATTTTTTCTCTAGTGTTTACCGTTGATATATTCGCTGACGGCTTGTTTAGACTTTGCCTCTTTGGGTTTGGGAACTCACTAAGTTGTGGATGGGGCTCAGGAGTAAGTCAATAGACCAGGGATCTTCTTGGAACTTCCAGCCATGTTGGTAAAGGCTTCCTTGTTTCCCAGCATTCCCATCCAGCAAATCAATGTTTTTCCTCCTATGACCTTTTACATTCAAACAAAGAGAAACAAGAGAGAGTAAAATAGAAATGAATGAAACAGATTGTTACACACTTACACACACACACACACACACACACACTTATTGGTCTGTGAATAGGTTCTAAGGGAGGTAGAAAGACACGTCACGCACAGGCCTATACCTATATATACAGGTATATACCTACAGTTACATACTCCACGTAATATTGTGCGTTATGGTTCACTGAATAAAGTTTTATCACAGCACGGCCTGTGTGTGACGTCTCATTTTCCATTATAGGGCCAGTATCTGAATGAAGTCGTTCTGCATGAGAGGCAGCGTATATATATCTATTGGATCTCAAGCACGTTGGTACATGGATATGGAAACCACCTCCTTAAGGGAATGTTTACCCTAAAACCCTGGGTACTATTAACCTTGGGAGGGGTATCTGGGTGAGGATAATTGCCCTTTAAAATAAGGATACCCCTACTATATAAGAATATTTCTCATTAAGGGAATGTTCACCCTTAAAACAAAAAAAACTGGTCCGTTGTCGGTTACCTGCCCCCACCACCAACTGATATATTCAGCAACTTTGTTACCTGCATTACTAACCAGATATTTAATGATAATTATTGTCCCCATTGGCAGAGTAACTGGCCCCTCCCTCCATGCTGTCAATCAAGGCTGAAACTGCTGAACTAATGATTGACTGCTGACATCAAACCCATGATTGACGGCTGTTTCTCTGCACATGCCCAAACTTATAAAAACCTTTGGAGCAGAATTCTGTTAGATTTACCTTCCCCCTCTATTACCAAGGATGCTCTGTAGTTGGGGCATATTTAAAAAACATTGGTATCGTACAAAAATGTTCGTACACACCTATTCAGTAGCAAAATACCGCAATGGTATTGTATGGGCGATCATAAATCTTGATTGCGGCCCGATTTAAGATTTTACGATTAAGGTGCGGATCGCTTTATGGCATTCGGTGCTTAATGGCTAAGAAGCTCGGTCGCCCAAACCCCGTAAGAGAAGCTTTTCTTCTTGGATTTTCCATTTATAATGTGGTGATTGGTATAGGGTTGGACGCTCAGAATAAAGACAGAATTCATCTGATGAACCAGGGAATGTGAGAGGTAGATTTAACATTGTGAACTAGAAATAGGGTTAGATTTTGGATTTAGATTTTAATCTGCACATCCAGAAATCATTCTGTGCAATGAATTAATGCTTCGGGGTATTGACTTCCTGTATGCTGGAGCATCTGATTTAATAGTGTCTGTTACTGTCCAGCCCTCTGCATGATCAGTTGCTCGTAGTAATGTGAGCATGTTTAAAAGACAACTCCACCCTCATAATAACATCTTTTAGAAAGAATGGGTCTTTAAAATATGTTGATAATCATAGTTTGTCCTATAAATTCATTACGTATGTATGCTATGCTTCGGATGCCTCATGGAAACTGAGCCATTTAGAAACCTGTACTGAGCCTGTACTGAGCCTGGGCATGCTCAGAAGAGGCAGACAGGGGATTAACATTCAGTCCATTGGCTGTGATGTCAACTGTCAAATCCATAACTGCAGTTACTAACTGGAAGAACCAGGAAGCAGAAACAGGGGGACAAGGACATTGTGCAGGATTTCAGTTAGACTTATAGATTCACTTCAAAACTATTACCATTTAGGGTTTTGGGGGTGATTTACCTGATGTAAGTTTCATTCAAAAGGCTGGACTTGCCCTTTAAAGTCAGTGGAATAGAAATGGCTGTTAAGGACATTTAAATGAAGTGACCTCGGAAGAAGAAGGACTATGGGTGGACCTAGAATAGGCAAGTCCACCACTAACCACAGCAGTTAGCAGCACTTAGCCAAGGGGGTTATATAAATGGGTTTATAAAATAAAGGAAATATGTATAATAAAAATAATTATAAAAATGGTCTCTCCTGTCACTGAACTACGGATAAGGATAGAAAGTTCCATGGGATGTGACTCCTACACTGCCAGAATCGCTCGCTGTAAGCCTCGTGGAAACGTTTCTTGTTTTCAGAACTCTTGGCCTTTTCTGAAATATCTTTAGCTTTTGATTGATAGCTTCCTTTATTTTGTCCATTTTCACCAGTGACATGACTCGGTTCCAGACATTCCTTCACCTTTCCTTGGTTCTACCGTTCAGGGCCAGTTCACAGGTTTTAACGCGGTCAACTTCCTGCCCTAGCTCCAACTTTGGCTATGGTTATGTAGTGCGTTCCGTACAGGGCTATAAATTGCAGATAATCCGTCTTAGTCTTGGTGTTATAGGATGGAGGAAGGTCTGCTAGAGCTTTAACAAAATGGCGGGTGAGCGAGTAATCACTAGTCATTCGGAAACTGGAAGTAAAGAAAATCATGAAAGTTGGACACACACACACATATTGCAGGACACGGGAACCTGTATTGGATATGCCATGACTAGAGATGTCCGAACTTCGCAAAATCCGGTCTGAAAAAATTAAAAAATTCGAAAATCCGCGAGCGGACCCATTAAAACACATTAAAATAAAAATCCTCGAAAATACGAGAAATCCTCATAATTTAGAAAATTTTCGAAAATACGTTTTTCTTGCATTTTTGAAAATACTTGAAATCCTCGTAATTTCAAAAATTTTCGAAAATACGATTTTTTTTGCATTTTTGAAAATACGTAAAATCTTCGTAATTTCGAAAATTTTCGAAAATACGTATTTTTTTGCATTTTTGAAAATACGAGAAATACTGGTAATTTTGAAAATTTTCGAAAACGCGGTTCGTAAAAGTTCGGAAGGCAGAAAACTGGAAAATCCGCGATATCTGCCGTTCACAAACGAGGTAAATCCCCCGCGGATTCAGGTTCGGATCCGCGAACTGGGCCATCCATAGCCATGACGGCACTTACACTCACCTGGTCAACCTCCTAAACTCTGTATGTAAATTAAAGGGAGCCATAACAACTCACCCATCACGGAGGTAGACGGTCGTCTATGCTACCGATGCATTAATTCCTCTTTATAATCATATCAACGCGAGTTTAAGGGAACACAGGCACAGACCCTGACACCACCATCACCTCATCACAGGAAGATTACTCCTACACTAAACTGTTTTAAAGGTTAAAACACACACATCCTTAAAGGTGAGGTAAACAAATCTTAAAGGGAGTGTACTTAAAGCAGGAAATAGATAAAATAACATATTGTTAAAGGGCATGTCCACCCTTTAACCAAAAAACTGGCCATATGTCCTTCACATGCCTTGAACCCCAACTGATATATCCAGCACCTTATTACCTGCCTTACTAACCAGATTTTTAATGATAATATTGTTCCCAGTCTGGCAGAGTAAGCTGGGTCCTCCCTCCATGCAGTCAATCAAGACTGGAACTGCTGACATCACAACCAATGATTGACTGCTGTTTCACCTGCTGCCTCCTCCTGCACATGCTCAAGTTAAGAAAAGCTCTGTGAGCCAAGGGTGCAAGCAGATACCCTTTCCTAACGGAAAAAAATTATGATTATATATTTGGTTACAAATGCATGTAATAAACTGGTATAAATAACTGTTGGGGTTGAGGGCAGAAACCAGTTTTTTGTTTTAAGGGTGGACATGCCCTTTAAAGAACACCATATATATGATAATTGTAATACATTCAAGGTTAACGGAATGTGATACTGTATTTTAATGAACTAGTATAGGTGGATAGATATAATAAGGTAAGTTGGTATAACAAACATAACTACTGACAAAAGGAAGTTTCCTGTGGTGGAAAACGAATGGAAGCTGTCACAGTCCCTTTTTAAGGAACCTTTTTATTAAGGACATAGAAAAGAAGAACATTTAATCATCTGATGGTTGTATGGGGTGGGGAAAGTTTGAAAATAAGGATTGTTTGTGCTGATAGTGTGCTTGTAACGCTTCGGATTCCCACAGTATTCCTTCAGTCCGAATACCCCAATCTACAACCATTATCTTCGCCAATAAACAAGCGTTTGCCAGGAGGCTAGATGTGCCTCACCGAACACGGTTGCCCCCTGGACTTAGAGTGCAAGGTATTCGAACTGAGGCCAGGAATACTGGAGAAGTCCAAAGTGAAACAGACAGGCAAGGCACAAGGATAGGTACAAAGGTCAGAGAACAAAAATACGATGTACAGACTAGGAGCAGACAAGAGCAGAGTCAAAAACAGAGCCAGAGGTCAAAACCAGGAATCAGACCACCAGTCACGGTACAGAGGGTTGAGCAGAAGCGTAGTTCAGGAACCAGCAGAGTTGGGGCAGGCGATACGAATCGAGGTCAAAAACAGGCAAAGGTCAGTAACAGAGAAAAAAAAGAAGGTAAGCACACCACCAGCAAGGATAACCGCTATATCGGGCAAGGATATCATAGACTAGGGGTATAAATAAGCAGAGGACCAATGGGGAGTGGAGGACAGAGTCTGATGCAGGGATAGGAGAATTCAAACTAAATTCGTCTCCTCCATCCAATGATGAACTGGAGGAGCAGAAGAGGTAAGGAGCCGTGTCTGTGTGCGTCTGCACAGCACTGGAGGTGCGTGAGCACAAGCGGACGTGCTGCGCATGAAGACAGCAGCTGCGTGACGGCACCAACGCCAGAGAGTGCCAAGACCGGACGGAGCCAGATCAGGTACGTGTTTGGTTACAGTGCTGTGATAAGGACTGTGTGCAAGTAATCATTCTTTCTTTCTTACAGTTAAAGGGGTGCACTGGGTTTCTATATTCTGGTATTGCACCTGTTGTAATTCAGACAGGTTGTGGAAGGGTAATAAGTGTTTCGCTTTTCCCTCTCTTCCTGTCTCTTGCATGATTGGTGTGGGGGCTGGGGCCAATTAGTTAAATAGAATTCACATTGGTTGGATAAGTGGTTCGTACCTGACAAAGGAAGTTTTCTGTGAGTGGAAATGAACTGAGTGGAACCAGTTAAAGTACTGTTCTAAAGGACCTTTTTATAAGGACATAGAAAAAGAAGGACATTGAAACAAGAGGACAACAAAGTTGGTGTGTGCTGGTATTGTGATTATATACTGTGTATTAGAAGGGACAGTTTTGTAGGTACCATGCAATGTGCATCCTACCACATGTATAGGAACCTGTAGCAGACGTTCCTGGGGACCTCTATCTGTGTCAGGTGCAAGTGGGTTGCCTTTGGAAGCTGTACCTGTAATATTCACACCAATCTTGTGCTGAAGAAGCTGTACTTGTCTTTTTGGAGCTTATTCTTAGCAAACTCGGTCTTTTCAGAATATGAACCGCCCACGCAACGATGCTTTCCACGGCCTTGTATTTCAAATTGAGGTCCATCCTCCAGTCGCCTTCCACACCAGATGTAGATTCCTCGGCCACCGACACCTCATTATCATATTCTTTGGTTTTATTTCTCTTTTGCACCTGGTGTGTATTTTCCAATCGGTTAGGCTCGGGTAATTTCCACATCTTGTTGTTGTCATGGGGATCTCGACACAACATGCAAGTATTGTTTTGTAGATATACGTCCATGTCAAGATAAATGCATTGCTGCTTTTCATGGTAACTATATCGATGCCCCCGCCCACCAGTTTGTAGCCTGGGATGAAGAGAGTCTTGGTGCACTGTGGCTTGGTGCCTCAGTACATGCTCCATCGAGGAGTGGAGGGTGGCTCGGTGAAGATGGATGGAGAAGGTGGAGGACAAGAAGAGATGAAGCTGATCATGACAGAAGATTAGTAACTTTTTACCTGAATGGAGAGAACAGTTTTGGCGTTAAAACCTGCGATGGTTAAAATGTTTGCAATGCACGAAGAGCCGCATCTGAATATAAAATTCCCAACGCGATGCTGGGGAGCCAATAAGATCTCTGTGATCAATAACGGATCTCTGTGATCAGTAACGGATCTCTGTGCATCGCCTAATAGATTTCTAAACATGACTAAACATAGACATAAAGGAACAGCCATATGAGATGTAATGCTACTGTAAAATGATTTCCTTTTAACGTCACGAATGGTTAGAACTAAAAAACTTTAACCAGAATAACAAAACAAGGAGTCTAAGGTAATAATAGGTACAAAGGCTTGCACATGCTGTTAATCTAAACGACCAATGAGGTGTTACATTCTTACTAGGTTATTTCCGTTAAATATCGTCCGATTGGATGCTGATAATTAATAGCTTGTGTCAACTTTTGAAGCCACATCTTTTTTGGAGAACACATTAAAACCCAGAATCCAAATTTAAAATAATGGATCGATCTAGGCAATTTCTAACCTTAGCTACACCTGTCTAAAATAACGATAGCATGTTCCCGTGGGAAATAACGCCTATAGCATGTTCCCGTGGGAAATAACAATAGCATCGTTCCCAAGTGATATGTTAAAACTTTTTGGTGGGCAAATCCCTCTATGGTGCCTCTGCTTAAGAACCCAAAATGAATCATAAAACCAATGCCCTTTAAAACCCCTTTAAAAGCAGCCCACTCCTACAGTGACTGAGAAGGACTTAAGAGGGGGGAGGGAGAGAACAGCACAGCCCACAGCAGGAAGTGTGTAAGGTCTGTAGATTTAACTTAACGTCACATGGTTTCAGAGAAGGAAGTGCAGGGGATCTGCTGCTACCATATCATATGAAAATGTAAATATCTTCATAACTATGTAAAAAAAAATATGAAAGTAAATTCGAAAAATACTCAGGACCACAGTTACCCTTTAAATGACCATATATCATGATCGCTAGAGATAGTCGAACTCAGTTAAATCTGTTCCACTTGCAGATTTTTTTTTCCCTCAAAACTTTGGATTTTCGAAAAAAAATAAATTCTAAAAAAGTTAAGGGACCCATTGAAGTCAATGAGAGTTAAAAAAAACCTGAACGTTCAACTTAAAATTAAGGTATAAATTGCAATGGTAACTTACTGTATATCCCTCAGGGACATGGAAAATTGTCTGAGGAACCTTCATGCACTTCCTGTTTTGGCATTCTGTGTAGTATTTTTGAAAATGTTCAAAATTTTATTTTTTTTCCAAAAAAGGAAAAATCCCCCACAAAAAAAAATCAGAAATCTGCAAAGTCTGAGTTTCGGTGGATCCAAGTCTGCTTTGGAAACAGGTTCAGATTCGGGTCCATCTCTAATGATCACTATTCCCTAAGCTTCCCATTACCTTCATCTCCATAATGCGTTCTACTACTCCAATTAATTTCATGGTAATAAAAATCAACTATGACCAGAACGTACCCTAAATTACTGCCTTTGCCAACTGCATCTAAAGATGAATTTCCTCCTCCTAGATTTGGTGGCTTGTAACAGGCACCTATAGTCAATTACTCACCATCTTGTTTTCCGTGCAGCTTCACCATATTGCTTCAGCCATTTGTTTAACCCCCAGCTATAATATTTTTTAAGTTTGGATTCAACTCTTGTTTAACATATATTCCCCCCTCCTTTTTTTTTACTCTATCATGTCTATAAATGAGTAATCTTCTAGATTTACTGCCCAGTCATGTGAATCATTTAGTCATGTTTCTGCTATTCATACTTTTCATTTAAAGCTATTAGTTATAATTCTCCAATCTTTCTAGCTTTCATTTGTAAACATACATGTATATTATTACGATTTCCTTTATTTACATATTTTGATGTTCATGCTTCCCTGTCCTCCTGCTACCTCTCTCCTACCTCCATTATTTTATTACCACTTTGATCCCTTACTTCTCTATCTACCCCAGTAATGTCCACAGTTCCCTCACACCATACCTACTTTTACTTTTATTCTATTTTAACAGTAAGAAATGTATGTGGCACAAGATTGTGCCGGGGGCAAGCACAGGATTTCCAAGGTAGGGATTCCTGCCATATAAATATAGCAGTGCATGTGGTATACTTAGATTTTGATAAGCTTTTGACACTGTGCCACATAGGAGACTATGTACACGCTGAGAACTGGTGGCCTAGAAAAAACATTTGTTCAGATAGTAGACTGTTATTGGATCGCAAACAGAGAGTGGTGGTCAATGGAGCATAATCTATGTGGGTGCCTCAGGGTTCTGTACTGGGGCCACTTCTGTTTAATCTGTTTATAAATGACTTAGAAGGGGGCATTGAGAGCAAGGTCTCTGTGTTGCTGATGACACTAACTATGCAGAGCTTTGGAAACTTCAAATGATGTGCAAGTGCTTCAAGCAGACCTAGATAGATTATCAAATGGGAGCAGAATGGCAGATGGATTCAATGTTGATAAATAAGGTGATGCATTGGGATTTAATATCCTGTGCCATCTACACCATAATAACTCTGTGTTAAGTGCATCTGTAATGGAAAAAGATTTGGGGGTTCTGGTAGATAACAGACTTAGCTGTAGCAAACAATGCCAGGTAGCAACAGCTAGAGCTAGCAAGATATTGTCTTGTATAAAGAGGGGAATAGATTCAAGAGAGAAAAATATTATTCTCCCTCTTTACAGGCACTGGTAAGGCCTCATTTGGAATATGCGGTGCAGTTTTGGAATCCCATATACAAAAGGGACATCTTGGAAATGAACAGTTCAGAGAAGGGCAACTAAATTAATAAGGGGATGGATGGGGCTTGAATATGCGGCAGATTAGACAAGTTAGGGCTGTTTACATTGGAGCAGTGACGTTTGTGTGGGGATATGATCAGGTTCCTTTCAGACTGAAATCCCTTGCACTTGCTGATGGCTTTAATGTGCCAGAACTGCAGATAAGAATAAGCCAGGGAGGGTTCTGGGCACCTGCAACCCCCCCTAAAAACATGTATTAAATGCATCACCTTACATTTACCAACATTGAATCCCATCTGCCATTCTGCTGCCCATTTTGATAATCTATCTAGGTTGCTTGCAGCACTTGCACATCATTGGAGTTTCAAAGCTCTGCATAGTTTAGTGTCATCAGCAACACGAGACTTCCTCTCATGCCCCTTCTAAGTCATTTAGTCGCCTATGTGGCACAGTATCAAAAGCTTTCGCAAATCCAATATACCACATCCACGCTGTACCGAATCTAACTTCTTACTGACTTCATATAAATCCAAATATATCACATCCACCGTGTACCTGAATCTAACTTCTTACTCACTTCATCTAAAATCCAAATATATCACATCCACCGCTGTACCTGAATCTAACTTCTTACTGACTTCATCATAAAATCCAAATAATCAAATCCGAGCTGTACCTGAATCTAACTTCTTACTACTTCATCATAAAATCCAAATATATCACATCCACCGCTGTACCTGAATCTAACTTCTTACTCGACTTCATCAAAAATCCAAATATATCACATCCATGTACCTGAATCTAACTTCTTACGACTTCATCATAAAATCCAAATATATCACATCCACCGCTGTACCTGAATTAACTTCTTACTGACTTCATCATCAAACAAATATATCACATCCACCGCTGTACCTGAATCTAACTTCTATCACTTCATCATAAAATCCAAATAATCACATATATCACATCCACCGCTGTACCTGAATTAACTTCTTACTCACTTCATCATAAAATCCAAATATATCACATCCACCGCTGTACCTGAATCTAACTTCTTACACTCATCATAAAATCCAAATATATCACATCCACCGCTGTACCTGAATCTAACTTCTTACTGCACTTCATCATAAAATCCAAATATATCACATCCACCGCTGTACCTGAATCTAACTTCTTACTCGCTCATCATAAAAATCCAAATATATCACATCCACCGCTGTACCTGAATCTAACTTCTTACTCGCTTCATCATAAAATCCAAATATATCACATCCACCGTGTACCTGAATCTAACTTTACTGACTTCATCATAAAATCCAAATATACACATCCACCGCTGTACCTGAATCTAACTTCTTACTCACTTCATCATAAATCCAAATATATCACATCCACGCTGTACCTGAATCTAACTTCTTACTCACTTCACCAAAAATCCAAATATATCACATCCACCGCTGTACTGTAATCTAACTTCTTACTCACTTCATCATAAAATCCAAAATACCACATCCACCGCTGTACCTGAATCTAACTTCTTACTGACTTCATCATAAAATCCAAAATATTCACATCCACCACTGTACCTGAATCTAACTTCTTACTGACTTCATCATAAAATCCAAATATACCACATCCACCGCTGTACTGAATCTAACTTCTTACTCGCTTCAATCATAAAATCCAAATATATCACATCCACCGCGTGTACCTGAATCAACTTTCACTCACTTCATCATAAAATCCAAATATATCACATCACCGCTGTACCTGAATCTAACTTCTTACTCGCTTCATCATAAAATCCAAATATATCCCATACCAGCTGTACCTGAATCAACTTCTTACTACTTCATAAAAATCCAAATATCACATCCACCGCTGTACCTGAATCTAACTTCTTACTCACTTCATCATAAAATCCAAATATATCACATCCACCGCTGTACCTGAATCAACTTCTTACTCACTCCTCATAAAATCCAATATATCACATCCACGCTGTACCTGAATCTAACTTCTTACTCACTCATCATAAAATCCAAAATATTCACATCCACCGCTGTACCTGAATCAAACTTCTTACTCACTTCATCATAAAATCCAAATATATCACATCCACCGCTGTACCTGAATATAACTTCTTACTCGCTTCATCATAAAATCCATATATATCACATCCACCGCTGTACCTGAATCTAATTCTACTCACTATCATAAAATCCAAATATATCACATCCACCGCTGTAACCTGAATCTAACTCTTACTCACTCATCATAAAATCCAAATATATACATCCACCGCTGTACCTGAATCTAACTTCTTACCCTTCATCATAAAATCCAAATATATCACATCCACCCGCTGTACCTGAATTAACTTCTTACTCACTTCATCATAAAATCCAATATATCACACCACGCTGTACTGAATCTAACTTCTACTCACTTCATATAAAATCCAAATATATCACATCACCGCTGTACCTGAATCTAACTTCTTACTCCTTCATCAAAATCCAAATATTCACATCCACCGCGTACCTGAATCTAACTTCTTACTCACTTCATCATAAAATCCAAATATATCCACATCCACCGCTGTACCTGAATCTAACTTCTTACTCGCTCACATAAAATCCAATATTCACATCCACCGCTGTACCTGAATCTAACTTCTCACTCGCTTCATCATAAAATCCAAATATCACATCCACCGCTGTACCTGAATCTAACTTTCACTCGCTTTCATCATAAAATCCAAATATATCACATCCACCGCTGTACCTGAATCTAACTTTACTCACTTCATCATAAAATCCAAATATATCACATCCACGCGTGCCTGAATCTAACTTCTTACTCACTTCATCATAAAATCCAAATAATCACATCCACCGCTGTACCTGAATCTAACTTCTTACTCACTTCATCATAAAATCCAAAATATCACATCCACCGCGTACCTGAATCTAACTTCTTACTCCCTTCATCATAAAATCCAAATATATCACATCCACCGCTGTACCTGAATCTAACTTCTTACCGCTTCATCATAAAATCCAAATATATCACATCCACCGCTGTACTGAATCTAACTTCTTACTCACTTCATAAAATCCAAATATATCACATCCACCGCTGTACCTGAATCTAACTTCTTACTCCTTCATCATAAAATCCAATATATCACATCCACCGCTGTACCTGAATCTAACTTCTTACTCGCTATCATAAAATCCAATATATCACATCCACGGTACCTGAATCAACTTCTACTCACTATCATAAAATCCAAATATCACATCCACCGCTGTACCTGAATCAACTTCTTACACTTCATCATAAAATCCAATATATCACATCCACCGCTGTACCTGAATCTAACTTCTTACTCACTTCATCATAAAATCCAAATATATCCACATCACCGCTGTACCTGGAATCTAACTTCTTACTTCATCATAAAACCAAATATATCACATCCACCGCTGTACCTGAATCTAACTTCTTACTCATCATTAAATCAAAATATATCACATCCACTGTGTACCTGAATTAACTTTACTTGCTTCATCATAAAATCCAAATATATTCACATCCACGCTGTACCTGAATCTAACTTCTTACTCACTTCATCATAAAATCCAAATATATCACCATCCAAAGCTGTACCTGAATCAAATCTTACTCACTTATCATAAAATCCAATATATCAATCCACGCTGTGCTGAATCTAAACTTCTTACTCACTTCATCATAAAATCAAATATATCACATCACCGCTGTACCTGAATCTAACTTCTTATCACTTCATCATAAAATCAAAATATATCCACTCCACCGTGTACCTGAATCTAACTCTACTTATTTCATCATAAAATCAAATATATCACATCCACCGCGTGTACCTGAATCTAACTCTTACTCACTCATCACTAAAATCCAAATATATCACACCACCGCTGTACCTGAATCAACTTCTTACTCACTTCATCTACAAAATCCAAATATATCAATCCACCGCTGTACCTGAATCTAACTTCTTATCACTCATCATAAAATCCAATATATCACATCCACCGCTGTACCTGAATCTAACTTCTTACTCACTTCATCATAAAATCCAAATATATCACATCCACGCGGTACCTGAATCTAACTTCTTTACTTCATCATAAAATCCAAATATATCACATCCACGCTGGACCTGAATCTAACTTTCTTACTTCATCATAAAATCCAAATATATCACATCCACTGCTGTACCTGAATCTAACTTCTATCGTCATCATAAAATCCAAATATATCACATCCACCGCTGTACTATCTAACTTCTTACTCACTTCATCATAAAATCCAAATATATCCCATCCACCGCTGTACCTGAATCTAACTTCTTACTCACTCATCATAAAATCCAAATATATCATCCCCCCGTGTACCTGAATCTAACTTCTTACTCACTTCATCATAAATCCAAATATATCACATCCCCGCTGTACCTGAATCTAACTTCTTACTCACTTCATCATAAAATCACAAATATCACATCCACCGCTGTACCTGAATCTAACTTCTTACTCGCTTCATCATAAAATCCAAATATATCACATCCACCGCTGTACCTGAATCTAACTTCTTACTTACTTCATCATAAAATCCAAATATATCACATCCACCACTGTACCTGAATCTAACTTCTTACTCACTTCATCATAAAATCCAAATATATCACATCCACCGCTGAACCTGAATCTAACTTCTTACTCTTCATCATAAAATCCAAATATATCACATCCACGCTGTACCTGAATCTAACTTCTACTCCATCATAAAATCCAAATATATCACACACCGCTGTACCTGAATCTAATTCTTACTCACTTCATCCATAAAATCCAAAAATATATCACATCACACCGTGTACCTGAATCTAACTTCTTACTCACTTCATCATAAAATCAAATATATCACATCACACGCTGTACCTGAATCTAACTTCTACTCACTTCATCATAAAATCCAAATATATCACCACCACCGCTGTACCTGAATCTAACTTCTACTCACTTCATCCATAAAACCAAAATATCCCATCCACCGCTGTACTGAATCTAACTTCTTACTCGTTCATCATAAAATCCACATATATCACATCCACCGCTGTACCTGAATCTAACTTCTTACTCGCTTCATCATAAAATCCAAATAATCAATCCACCGCTGGACCTGAATCTAACTTTTACTCACTTCATCATAAATACAAATATATCACACCCGTGTACCTGAATCTAACTTCTTACTCACTTCATCATAAAATCCAAATATATCACATCCACCGCTGTACCTGAATCTAACTTCTTACTCCTTCATCATAAAATCCAAAATATCACATCCACCGCTGTACCTGAATCTAACTTCTTACTGCTTCATCATAAAATCCAAATATTCACATCCACCGCTGTTACCTGAATCTAACTTCTTACTCACTTCATCATAAATCCAAATATATCACATCCACCGCTGTACCTGAATATAACTTCTTACTACTTCATCCTAAAAATACCAAATATATCACATCCACCGCTGTACTGAATCTAAACTTCTTCACTCACTTCATCATAAATCCAAATTATCAATCCACCGCTGTAATGAATCTAACTTCTTATCACTCTCAAATCCAAAATATCATCACCGCTGTACCTGAATCTAACTATTATCGCTTCATCCTAAAATCCAAATATATCACCATCCACCGCTGTACCTGAATCTAACTTCTTACTCCTACATCATAAAATCCAAATATATCACATCCACCGCTGACCTGAATCTAACTTTTAACTCACTTAAATCATAAAATCCAAATATATCACATTCCACCCGCTGTACCTGAATCTAACTTCGCTATCCTGAAATTCTATCTCACATAAATCCAATATATCACATCCACCGCTTGTACCTGAATCTAACTTCTTACTCACTTCATCATAAAATCCAAATATACCACATCCACCGCTGTACCTGAATCTAACTTCTTACTCGCTTCATCATAAAATCCAAATATATCACATCACGGCCCCTGGGACCTTGAATCTAACTCTTCGTCATCATTATTCTCACCCCGCCCCTTACTCACTTCATCACATCAAAAATCCAATATATCACATCCACCGCTGTACCTGAATCTAACTTCTTATCATCCTTCATCATAAAATCCAAATATATCACTCCACCGCTGTACCTGAATCTAACTTCTTACTCTCACTTCATCATAAATCCAAATATATCACACTCCACCGCTGTACCTGATCTAACTTCTTACTCTACTTCTATCATAAAATCCAAATATATCACATCCACCGCTGTACCTGAACTAACTTCTTACTCCTCATCATAAAATCCAAATATATCACATCCACCGCTGTACCTGAATCTAACTTCTTACTCACTTCATCATAAATCCAATATATCACATCCACCACCCCGCTGTACCTGAATCTAACTTCTTACTCACTTCACATAAAATCCAATATATCACATCCACCGCTGTACCTGAATCTAACTTCTTACTCACTTCATCATAAATCCAAATATAATCCCATCCACCGTGTACCTGAATCAACTTCTTACTCACTTCATCATAAAATCCAATATATCACATCCACCGCTGTACTGAATCTACCTTCTTACACTTCATCATAAATCCAAATATATCCCTCCACCGCTGTATCCTGAATCTACTTCTACTCACTTCATCATAAAATCCAAATATCACATCCACCGCTGTACCTGAATCTAACTTCTTACTCACTTCATCATAAAATCCAAATATATCACATATATCCACCCGCTGTACCTGAATCTAACTTCTTACTCACTTCATCATAAAATCCAAATATATCACACTCCACCGCTGTACCTGATCTAACTTCTTACTCGCCTTCATCATAAAATCCAATATATCACATCCACCGCTGTACCTGAATCTAACTTCTTACTCACTTCATCATAAAATCCAAATATATCACATCCACCCGCTGTACCTGAATCAACTCTTACTCGCTTCATCATAAAATCCAAATATCACATCCACCGCTGTGACCTAATCAAATTCTTACTCCTTCATCATAAATCCAAATATATCACATCCACCGCTGTACCTGAACTAATCTTCTACTCCTTCATCAAAAATCCAAATATATATCCCATCCACCGCTGTACCTGAATCTAACTTCTTACTCACTTCATCATAAAATCCAAATATATCACATCCACCCCGCTGTACCTGAATCTAACTTCTTACTCACTTCATCAATAAAATCCAATATATCACATCCACCGCTGTACCTGAATCTAACTTCTTACTCACTTCATCATAAAATCCAAATATATCCATCCACCGCTGCCCTGAATCTAACTTCTTACTCCTTCATCATAAAATCCAATATATCACATCCACCGCTGTACGAATCTAACTTCTTACTCACTTCATCATAAAATCCAAATATATCATCCACCGCTGTACCTAAATCTAACTTCTTACTCACTTCATCATAAATCCAAATATATCCATCCACCGCTGTACCTGAATCTAACTTCTTACTCACTTTCATCATAAAATCCAAATAATCACATCCACCACGCTGTACTACTGAATCTAACTTCTTCTACTCACTTCATCATAATTCCAATATACACATCCACCCGCGGTACCTGAATCTAACTTCTTACTCACTTCATCATAAAACCAAATAATCACATCCACCGCTGTACCTGAATCTAACTTCTTACTCACTTCATCATAAAATCCAAATATATCACTACCACCGCTGTACCTGAATCTAACTTCTTACGTCACTTCATCATAAAATCCAATATATCACATCCACCGTGCTGTACCTGAATCTAACTTCTTACTCCTTCATCATAAATCCAAATTTCACATCCACCGCTGTACCTGAATCAACTTCTTACTCACTTCATCATAAAATCCAATATACCACATCCCCGCTGTACCTGAATCTAACTTCTTACTCACTTCATCATAAAATCCAAATATACCAATCCACCGCTGTACCTGAATCAACTTCTTACTCCTTCATCATAAAATCCAAAATACCACATCCACCGCTGTACCTGAACTAACTTCTTACTCGCTTCATCATAAATCCAATATATCACATCCACCGCTGTACCTGAATCTAACTTCTTACTCACTTCATCATAAATCCAAATATATCACATCCACCGCTGTACCTGAATCTAACTTCTTACTCACTTCATCATAAATCCAAATATATCACATCCACCGCTGTACCTGAATCTAACTTCTTACTCACTTCATCATAAAATCCAAATATATCACATCCACCGCTGTACCTGAATCTAACTTCTTACTCCCTTCATCATAAAATCCAAATATATCACATCCACCGCTGTACCTGAATCTAACTTCTTACTCACTTCATCATAAAATCCAAATATATCACATCCACCGCTGACCTGAATCTAACTTCTTACTCACTTCATCATAAAATCCAAATATATCACATCCACCGCTGTACCTGAATCTAACTTCTTACTCACTTCATCATAAAATCTAAATATATCACATCCACCGCTGTACCTGAATCTAACTTCTTACTCACTTCATCATAAAATCCAAATATATCCCATCCACCGCTGTACCTGAATCTAACTTCTTACTCACTTCATCATAAAATCACATCCACCGCTGTACTCTAATCTAACTTCTTACTCCTTCATCATAAAATCCAAATATTCACATCCACCGCTGTACCTGAATCAACTTCTTACTACTTCATCATAAATCCAAATAATCCAAATATATCACATCCACCGCTGTACCTGAATCTAACTTCTTACTCACTTCACCATAAAATCCAAATATATCACATCCACCGCTGTACCTGAATCTAACTTCTTACTCACTTCTCCATAAAAACCAATTAAATTTGTCTGACATGATCTATTTCCCATAAATCCATGCTCACTACTACTAATAAGATGAGCTCTGGAGACAAAGTCAAGGATATGATCCCGTAACAAAGTTTCCCTACACTACAGAAAGGAATGAAGGAGAGAGATTCAGAGGGAGGTAAAGGGCACCCTTGTGCCAGAGTCCTTAAGGAATGGGCCTGCTCCATACATGCTACTACTGAGCTGTCCTCCTCTGCTTCTTCATCTAAGATGGCAGATCTGTTGGGATGGACTAGCTGGGAAGAAGCGATCCTTCTCTTCCAACCCTCACTTCCTCTGGTAACCCTAACAAATCTATCTGCCCCATTTACCCCTGCCAGTACCTGCTGTCTCCCCAGATCTGCAATGCTGTTAATTTCCCCCTCGGGTTCTCCACCTCAGATTCCAAATGGGCAACCCACTCACATCTGACACATACAAAGGTCCCTTGGAATGTCTGCTCCAAGATCCCATACATGTCAGGATGCACGTTGTGTGACCCAAACCAAATTGACCGTCCTAGACATTATTACACAACAACAGATAAACAACAATCTAGTTTCAACCCCTTTCTTGTTTATCCAATCAATGGGGTAGGATCCTGCAACACCTAAACAGAAACAGCAATCAGCGAATGATGGGTGGTCCAGCACTGCAGCCAGCAGTACAAGTATAACCTTCACAGATGTAGCCGGGCACACCAGTCTTGATACAAACTGCTTTATTCAAGTGACCAGTCTGATACAAACTGCTTTATTCAAGTGACCAGTCTTGATACAAACTGCTTTATTCAAGTGACCAGTCTTGATATTTATTCAAGTGACCAGTCTTGATACAAACTGCTTTATTCAAGTGACGTTTCGGAACCAAACTGGTTTCTTCCTCAGACAAACATTTATGAAGAAACAAAGTGCATAGTGCTTTATACAAGCAAGCAAACAATCAAACAATGTAAGAAAAAAGATGTGGAAAATATGTCCCCTAAGATTACTTGGGAGAGAGGCGTACCCTTTATCCAGAGTTATACTGCCGGTTCTGACCAAATCAAGCAGAATATGTATAAATACTGGCCTATCATTAGTGAGGATAATTCCCTGGGTAAAATAACTAGACGTAAACCCTTGATAGTCTACAAAAAAGGAAAATCCCTTTATAGTTCTCTCATTCAGGCCGACCCTATACAAAAATATAAACTAAAACCATTTGTCTTTTCACATAGAACAGGTTGTTACAAATGTTTCCATTGTAACATCTGTAATTCTTTGATCATTGGCAATTATTTCACACACCCAATGGATACTTTAATTGCAACACAGAATATTGTGTCTATTTATTGAAGTGTCCATGTGCACTTAGGAAAAACCACGGGTCCTTTTAAACGAAGGCTACAGCGCCACAAAAGCGATATCAGAATCGCACTGGCTAAACAAGGGGATGGCACCCCTAGGGGAGACATGCCACCTATGGCAGCACACTTTTGTGACATGAAACACCAGGTATCGGAGTTGAGAGGCACGATCACTGATCACATACCTATTGATAATAGAGGGGGTGATAGGAACAACACTACTGCGCGGAGAGGCCACGTGGATTCACAGATTGAATGCCTTACAACCTAAAGGCTTAAATACAAATCTTGGCCTTACCTGCTTTCTTTTAAAAAGATGATTTACTACATATTGGGGCTGTGTACCTTTGATCTAATGTTATTCATTTTAGTTACTAGATACTCTTTTATATGTGTTTTATTATCAGTGAGTCAAATATTTGTTACACTTAATGAACTCTTTAATGTGGAACTTGAGTGTTTTTAAACAATAAGTAGATCTAAATAATTTTAATAGTGCACTTACCACTTTATCAGGGAGATTCAATAAAAGTTCTGATTGTTTAAAATGGTGCTAATTTTGCCCCAACCAATCAGAACTTATGTAACATTTGAAAGCTAACATCTGATTGGTTGAGGCAAAATTAGCACCATTTTAAATGATAAGAACTTTTATTGAATAACCCCCTATATTTATAGCACTGTGTCACTTTTGGCACTTTTATCCTTGACCACTAGATGGCCATCTTACATTGTTTGATTGTTTGCTTGCTTATATAAAGCACTATGCACTTTGTTTCTTCATAAATGTTTGTCTGAGGAAGGAACCAGTTTGGTTCTGAAACATCACTTGAATAAAGCAGTTTGTATCAAGACTGGTCACTTGAATAAAGTGTTTCGACCCAACTGGTTCCTTCCTCAGACAAACATTTATGAAGAAACAAAGTGCATAGTGCTTTATATAAGCAAGCAAACAATCAAACAATGTAAGATGGCCATCTAGTGGTCAAGGATATAAGTGCCAAAAGTGACACAGTGCTATAAATATAGGGGGTTATTCATAAAAGTTTCTTATCATTTAAAATGGAGTTCTAGTAACTAAAATGAATAACATTAGATCAAGGTACACGCCCCAATATGTAGTAAATCATCTTTTAAAAGAAAGCAGGTAAGGCCAAGATTGTATTTAAGCCTTTAGGTTGTAAGGCATTCATCTGTAATCCACGTGGCCTCTCCCGCAGTAGTGTTGTTCCTATCACCCCTCTATTATCAATAGGTATGTGATCAGTGTCGTGCCTCTCAACTCCGATACCTGGTGTTTCATGTCACAAAAGTGTGCTGCCATAGGTGGCATGTCTCCCCTAGGGGTGCCATCCCTTGTTTAGCCAGTGCGATCCTGATATCGCTTTTGTGGCGCTGTAGCCTTCGTTTAAAAGGACCCGTGGTTTTTCCTAAGTGCACATGGACACTTCAATAAATAGACACATATTCTGTGTTGCAATTAAAGTATCCATTGGGTGTGTGAAATAATTGCCAATGATCAAAGAATTACAGATGTTACAATGGAAACATTTGTAACAACCTGTTCTATGTGAAAAGACAAATGGTTTTAGTTTATTTTTTTGTATAGGGTCGGCCTGAATGAGAGAACTTAAAGGATTTTCCTTTTTTGTAGACTATCAGGTTTACGTCTAGTTATTTTACC
This sequence comes from Hymenochirus boettgeri, assembly GCA_019447015.1. Classification (NCBI taxonomy): domain Eukaryota; kingdom Metazoa; phylum Chordata; class Amphibia; order Anura; family Pipidae; genus Hymenochirus; species Hymenochirus boettgeri. The sequence continues at coordinate 60,469 of JAACNH010000313.1, forward strand.
CAGGGAATTATCCTCTACTAATGTAAGGCCATTATTTATACATATTCTGCTTGATTTGGTCAGAACCGGCAGTATAACTCGGATAAAGGTACGCCTCTCTCCCAAGTAATCTTAGGGGACTTTTTCCACATCTTTTTTCTTTAACTTGTTTGATTGTTTGCTTGCTTGTATAAGCACTATGCACTTTGTTTCTTCTATAAATGTTGTCTAGGAAGAACCAGTTTGGTTCCGAACGTCCTTGAAAATAAAGCAGTTTGTATCAAGACTGGTCACTTGAATAAAGCAGTTTTGTATCAACTGGTCACTTGAATAAAGCAATTTGTATCAAGACGGTCACTTGAATAAAGCAGTTTGTATCAAGACTGGTCACTATGAATAAGCAGTTTGTATCAAGACTGGTCACTTGAATAAAGCAGTTTGTATCAAGACGGGTGTCCCGGCTACATCTGTGAAGTTTATACTTGTACTGCTGGCTGCAGTGAGGACCAACCCTTATTCGCTGATTGCTGTTTCTGTTTAGTGTTGTTTGCAGGATCCTACCCATTGATTGGATAAAACAGAAAGGGGTTGAAACTAGATTGTTGTTTATCTGTTGTTGTGTAATAATGTCTAGGACAGTCAATTTGGTTTGGGGTCAACACAACGTGCATCCTGAAATGTATGGGATCTTGGAGCAGACATCCAAGGGACCTTTGTATGTGTCAGATGTGAGTGGGTTGCCCATTTGGAATCTGAGGTGGAGAACCCAAGGGGGAAATTAACAGCATTGCAGATCTGGGGAGACAGCAGGTACTGGCAGGGGTAATGGGGCAGATAGATTGTTAGGGTTACCAGAGAAGTGAGGGTTGGAAGAGAAGGATCGCTTCTTCCCAGCTAGTCCATCCCAACAGATCTGCCATCTTAGATGAAGAAGAAGAGGAGGACAGCTCAGTAGTAGCATGTATGGATGCAGGCCCATTCCTTAAGGACTCTGCACAAGGGTGCCCTTTACCCTCCCTCTGAATCTCTCCCCTCTTCCTTCATTCCTTTCTGTAGTGTAGGGAAACTACTTTGTTACGGGATCATATCCTTGACTTGTCTCCAGAGCTCACTTATGTAGTTAGTGCAGCATGGATTTATGAGAAATAGATCTGTCAGACAAATTAATTGGTTTTATGGAGAAGTGAGTAAGAAGTTAGATTCAGGTACAGCGGTGGATGTGGTATATTTGGATTTTTATGAGTGAAGTGAGTAGAAGTTAGATTCAGGTACAGCAGTGGATGTGATTATATTTGGATTTTTATGATGAGGTGAGTAAGAAGTTGATTCAGGTAGTACAGCGGTGGATGTGATATACTTTGGATTTATATTGAAGTGAGTAGAAGTAGAGTTCAGGTACAGCGTGTGGATGTGGTATATTTGGATTTTATGATGAAGTCAGTAAGAAGTTAGATTCAGGTACAGCGGTGGATGTGATATTTGGATTTTATGATAAATCGAGTAAGAAGTTAGATTCAGGTACAGCGGTGGATGTGGTATATTTGGATTTTATGATGAATGAGTAGAAGTTAGATTCAGGTACAGCGGTGATGTTGATATCTTTGGATTTTATGATGAAGTGAGTAGAAGTTAGATTCGGTACAGCGGTGGATGTGATATTTGGATTTTATGATGAATGAGTAAGAGTTTAGATTCAGGTACACGCGTGGATGTGATATATTTTGGAGTTTATGATGAAGTGAGTAAGAGTTAGATCAGGTACAGCGTTGGATGTGATATATTTGGATTTTATATGAAGTGAGTAAGAAGTTAGATTCAGGTACACAGCGGTGGATGTGATATATTTGATTGTTAATGATGTAGCGAGTAAGAAGTTAGATTCAGGTACAGCGGTTGGATGTGATATATTTGGATTTTATGATGAAGCGAGTAAGAAGTTAATTCAGGTACAGCGGTGGATGGGATATATTTGGATTTTATGATGAAGTGAGTAAGAAGAAGTTAGATTCAGGTACAGCTGTGTGATATATTTGGATTTTATGATGAAGTGAGTAAGAAGTTAGATTCAGGTACAGCGGTGGATTGATATATTTGGATTTTAATGATGAAGCTAGAAGAAGTTAGATTCAGGTACAGCGTGGATGTGATATATTTTGGATTTTATGATGAAGTGAGTAAGAATTGTTATATCAGGTACAAGCGGTGATGTGATATATTTGGATTTTAATTGATGAAGTCAGTAAGAAGTTAGATTCAGGTACAGCGGTGGATGTGATATATTTTGGATTTTATTGATGAAGTGAGTAAGAAGTTTATTCAGGTACAGCGGTGATTTGCATTATTTGGATTTTATGATAAGTAGAAGAAAGTTAGATCAGGTAGCGCGGGTGGATGTGATATATTTGATTTTATGAAATGAGTTGAGTAAAAGTTAGATTCAGGTACAGCGGTGATGTGATATATTTGGATTTTATGATGAAGCGAGTAAGAAGTTAGATTCAGGTACAGGCGGTGGATGTGAGATCTTTTGGATTTTATGATGAAGCGAGTAAGAGTTAGATTCAGGTACGCGGTGGATGTATATATATTGATTTTATGAATGAAGTGAGTAAGAAGTTAGATTCAGGTCAGCTGTGGATGTGATATATTTGGATTTTATGATGAAGTGAGTAAGAAGTTAGATTCAGGTACAGCGTTGGATGTGATATATAATTTGGATTTTATGATAGTGAGTAAGAAGTTAGATTCAGGTACAGCGGTGGATGTGGATATATTTGGATTTTTGATGAAGTGATTAAGAAGTTAGATTCAGGTACAGCGTCTTGGATGTGATATATTTGGATTTTAAGTGATGGTAAGAAGTTAGATTCAGGTACAAGCGGTGGATGTGATATATTTGGATTTTATGATGAAGCGAGTAAGAATTAGATCAGTTCACGGTGGATGTGATATATTTGGATTTTATGATGAAGTGAGTAGAAGTTAGATTCAGGTACGTGGTGGATGTGATATTTTGGATTTTATGATGAAGTAGTAAGAAGTTAGATTCAGGTACAGCGGTGGATGTGATATATTTGGATTTTATGATGAAGCGAATAAGAAGTTAGTTCAGGTACAGCGTGGATGTGATATATTTGGATTTTATGATGAAGTGAAGTAAGAAGTTAGATTCAGGTACAGCGGTGGATGTGATATATTTGGATTTTATGATGAAGTGAGTAAGAGTTAGATTTCAGGTACAGCGTGGATGGGATATATTTTGATTTTATGATGAAGTGAGTAGAAGTTAGATTCAGTACAGCGGTGGATGTGATATATTTGGATTTTATGATGAAGTAGTAAGAATTAGATTCAGGTACGCGGTGGATGATATTTGGATTTTATGAGAGGAGTAAGAAGTTAGATTCAGGTACAGCATGGATGTGATATATTTGGATTTATTATGAGTAGAAGTTAGATTCAGGTACATCGGTGGATTTATATATTTGGATTTTATGAAATTAAGAAGATTCGATTCAGTACAGCGCGTGGATGTGATATATTTGGATTTATGATGAAGTGAGTAAGAATGTTAGATTCAGGTACAGCGTGGATGTGTATATTTGGATTTTATGATGAATGAGTAAGAAGTTAGATTCATGTACAAGCGGTGGATGTGATATATTGGATTTTATGATGAAGCAAGAGTAAGAAGTTAGATTCAGGTACAGCGGTGGAGTGATATATTTGGATTTTATGATAAGTGAGTAAGAAGTTAGATTCAGTACAGCGGTGGATGTGGATATATTTGGATTTTATGATGAAGTGAGTAGAAGTTAGATTCAGGTACAGCGTGGAATGTGATAATATTTGGATTTTATGATGAGTGATGTAAGAAGTTAGATTCAGGTACACGTTGGATGTGATATATTGGATTTTATGATGAAGTGAAGTAAGAAGTTAGATTCAGGCACAGCGGTGGAATTGATATATTTGATTTTTTATGATGAAGTGAGTAAGAAGTTAGATTCAGGTACAGCGGTGGATGGGATATTATTTGGATTTTATGATAAGTGAGTAAGAAGTTAGATTCAGGTACAGCGGTGGATGTGATATATGTTGGATTTTATGATGAGCAAGTAAGAAGTTAGATTCAGGTACACAGTGGATGTGGAATATATTTGGATTTTTATGATGAAGTAAGAAGTTAGAATGCAGTACGCGGTGGATGTGATATATTTGGATTTTATGTTGAAGTAAGAAGTTAGATTCAGGTACAGCGGTGGATGTGATATATTTGGATTTTATGATGAAGTGAGTAAGAAGTTAGATTCAGGTACAGCGGTGGATTGGATGATAGTATTTGGATTTTTATGATGAAGTAGTTAGAAGTTAATTCAGTACAGCGGTGGATGTGATAATTTGGATGTTGATGATGAAGTGAGAAGAAGTTAGTTCAGGTACAGCGTTTGGATGTGATATATTTGGATTTTAATGAAGCGAGTAGAAGTTGATTCAGGTCAGCGGTGGATGTGATGATATTTGGATTTTAGTGATGAAGGAGTAAGAAGTTAATTCAGGTACAGCGGTGGAGTTTGATATATTTGGATTTTATGATGAAGTGAGTAAGATTAGATTCAGGTACAGCGTGGTATGTGATATATTTGGATTTTAGATGAAGAGTAAGAAGTTAGATTCAGGACAGCGGTGGATTGTGATATATTTGGATTTTTATGATGAAGTGAGTAAGAAGTTAGATTCAGGTACAGCAGGTGGATGTGATATATTTGGATTTTATGATGAATGAGTAAGAAGTTAGATTCAGGTACAGCGGTTGGATGTGATATTTGATTTATTATGAAGTGAGTAAGAAGAAATTCAGTCAGCACGCGGTGATGTGATATATTGGGATTTTATGAGAATGAAGTAAGTAGAGTTAGATTCAGGTACAGCGGTGGATGTGTATATATTTGGATTTTATGATGAAGGCAGTAAGAAGTTTAGATTCAGGTACAGCGGTGGATGTGAATCTTTTGGATTTTATGATGAAGCGAGTAAGAAAGTTAGATTCATGTACAGCCGGTGGATTGTGATATATTTGGTTTTATGATGAAGTCGAGTAAGAATTAGATTCAGGTACACGGTGGATGTGATATATTTGGATTTATGATGAAGTGAGTAAGAAGTTTAGATTCGGTACAGCGTGGATGTGATATATTGGATTTTATGATAAACGAGTAAGAAGTTAGATTCAGGTACAGCGGTGGATGTGATATATTTGGATTTTTATGATGAAGTGAGTAAGAAGTTAGTATTCAGGTACAGCGGTGGATGTGATATATTTGGATTTTATGAATGAAGTGAGTAAGAAGTTAGATTCAGGTACAGCGGTGGATGTGATATATTTGGATTTGTGATGAAATGAAGCAGTAAGAAGTTAGATTCAGTACAGCGTGTGGATGTGATATATTGGATTTATGATGAAGGAGTAAGAAGTTAGATTCAGGTACAGCGGTGGATGTGATATATTTGGATTTTATGATGAAGTGAGTAAGAAGTTAGATTCAGTACAGCGGTGGATGTGATATTTGGATTTTGATTAAGCGAGTAAAATTCGATTCGGTACAGCGGTTGGATGTGAATTTTGGATTTTTGAGAAGTGAAGTAGAAGTTGATTCAGGTACACGGTGATGTGATATATTTTGGATTTTAATGATGAATGAGTAGAAGTTAGATTCAGGTACAGCGGTGGATGTGATATATTTGGATTTTATGAGAGATGAGTTAAGAATTTAGATTCAGGTACAGCGGTGGATGTGATATATTTGATTTTAGATGAGGAGTAAGAAGTTAGATTCAGGTACAGGCGTGGAGTGATTATATTTGGATTTTATGATGAATTGAGTAAGAATTAGAATTCAGGTACGCGGGTGGATGTGGATATATTTTGGATTATGATGAAGCGAGTAGAAGTTAGATTCAGGTACAGCGGTGGATGTGATATATTGGATTTTATGATGAAGTGAGTAGAGTTAGATTCAGGTACAGCGGTGGATGTGGATATATTTTGGATTTTATGATGAAGCGAGTAAGAAGTTAGATTCAGGTACAGCGGTGGATGTGTATTTTTGGATTTTATGATGAAGTCAGTAAAAGTTGATTCAGGTACATGGGTGGGTTATGGATATTTTTGGATTTTATGATGATTCAGTAAGAAGTTAGATTCAGGTACAGCGGTGGATGGTATATTTTGGATTTTATGATGAAGTGAGTAAGAAGTTAGATTCAGGTACAGCGTGTGGATGTGATATATTTGGATTTATGTGAAGTGAGTAAGAAGTTAGATTCAGGTACAGCGGTGGATGTGATATATTTGGATTTTATGAATGAAGTGAGTAAAAGTTAGATCCAGGTACAGCGGTGGATTGGTATATATTTGATTTTATGATGAAGTCAGTAAGAAGTTAGATCAGGTACAGCGGTGGATGTGATATTTGGATTTTTATGATGAAGGGTAAGAAGTTAGATTCAGGTACAGCGTGGATGTTGATATATTTGGATTTTATGATGAAGCGAGTACGAAGTTAGATTCAGGTACAGCGGTGGATGTGATATAATTTGGATTTTATGATGAAGTCAGTAGAGTTAGATTAAGTGTACAGCTGGATGTGATATTTTGGATTTTATGATGAGTGAGTTAAGAGTTAGATTCAGGTACAGCGGTGGGATGTGTAGTATATTTGGATTTTTATGAGGTGATTATAGTTAGATCAGGTACCGCGGTGGATGTTGATATATGTTTATTTGGATTTTATATGATGAGTAAGAAGTTAGATTCAGGTACCAGGCGGTGGATGTATATTTTGGATGTTATGATGAAGTCAGTAGAGTTAGATTCAGGTACAGCGGTGGAGTGTGTATATTTGGATTTTAGTGATAAGTAGTAAGAAGTTAGATTCATGTACAGCGGTTGGATGGTGATATATTTGGATTTTATGATGAAGCGAGTAAGAAGTTAGATTCAGGGTACAGCGGTGGATGTGATATATTTGGATTTAGTAGAAGGAGTAAGAAGTTAGATTCAGGTACAGCGGACGTGATATTGATATATTTGGGATTTTATGATGAATCAGTAAGAAGTTAGATTCAGGTACAGCGGTGGATGTGATATATTGGATTTTATGATGAAGTGAGTAAGAAGTTAGTTCAGTTACAGCGGTGGTGTATATATTTGGATTTTGATGAAGTCAAAGAGTTAGATTCAGGTACAGCGGTGGATGTGGTATATGTTGGATTTTGCGAAAGCTTTTGATACTGTGCCACATAGGCGACTAAATGACTTAGAAGGGCATGAGAGAAGTCTCTGTTTGCTGATGACACTAAATCAGCAGAGCTTGGAAACTTCCATGATGTGCAAGTGCTGCATAGCAGACCTAGATAGATTATCAAAATTGGGCAGGCAAATGGCAGATGGGATCAATGTTGGTAATGTAAGGTGATGCAGACGCGAGTAAGAGTTCGATTCAGGTACAGCGGTGGATTGGATATATTTGGATTATGATGAAGGGTAGAAGTTAAGATTAAGGTACAGCGGTGGATGTGATATATTTGGATTTTATGATGAAGTGAGTAAGAAGTTAGATGCGGTACAGGTGGGTGGATGTGATATAGTTGGATTTTATGATGAAGTGGTAAGAAGTTAGATTCAGGTACAGCGGTGGATGTGATATTTTGGATTTTATGATGAAGTCGAGTAAGAAGTTAGATTCAGTACAGCGGTGGATGTGATATATTTGGATGATTTTATGATGAAGTGAGTAGAAGTTGATTCAGGTACAGCGGTGGTGGATGTGATATATTTGGATTTTATGATGAGAGTAGAAGTTAGATTCAGGTTACATCGGGATGTGATATATTGGATTTTATGATGAAGTGAGTAAGAAGTTAGATTCAGGTAAAGCGGTGGATGGGATATATTTGGATTTTATGATGAAGTGAGTAAGAAGTTAGATTCAGGTACGCGTGGATGTGATATATTTGGATTTTTATGATGAAGTGAGTAAGAAGTTAGATTCAGGTACAAGGTGGATGTGTATATTTGGATTTTTATGATGAAGCGAGTAAGAAGTTAGATTCAGGTACAGCGGTGGATGTGATTATTTGGATTTTATGATGAAAGAGTAAGAAGTTAGATTCAGGTACAGCGTGGATGGGATATATTTTTGGATTTTATGATGAAGTAGTAAGAAGTTAGATTCAGGTTACAGCGGGTGTGATATATTTGGATTTTTATGATGAAGTGAAGTGAGTAAGAAGTTAGATTCAGGTACAGACGGTGGATGTGATATATTTGGATTTTATGATGAAGTAGTAAGAAGTTAGTCAGGTACAGCGGTGGATTGAATATTTGGATTTTATGATGAAGTGAGTAAGAAGTTAGATTCAGGTACAACAGCGGGATGTGATATATTTGGAGATTTATTGATGAAGCGGAGTAAGAAGTTAGATCTTAGGTAACAGCGGTGGATGTGATATATTTGGATTTATGATGAAGCGAGTAAGAAGTTAGATTCAGGTACAGCGGGATGTGATATATTTGGATTTTATGATGAAGTGAGTAAGAAGTTAGATTCGGTACAGCGGGTTGGATGTGATATATGGATTTTATGATGAAGTGAGGTAAAAGTAGATTCAGGTACAGCGTGGATGTGATATATTTTGGATTTTATGATGAAGCGAGTAAGAAGTTAGATTCAGGTACAGCGGTGGATGTGATATATTTGGATTTTATGATGAAGTGAGTAAGAAGTTAGATTCAGGTACGCGGTGGATGTGATATACTTGGATTTATGATGAGTGAAGTTAAGAAGTTTAGTTCAGGTACAGCGTGTGGATGTGATATATTTGGATTTTTGATGAGGAGTAAGAGTAGATAAAGTTAGATTCAGGTACAGCGGGTGGATGTGATATATTTTGGATTTATGATGAAGTGAGTAAGAAGTTAGATTCAGGTACAGTGGTGGATGTGATTATTTGGATTTATGTGATGAGTGTAAGAATAGATTATGTACAGCGGTTGGATGTGATTATTTGGGATTTTATATGAAGGCGAGTAAGAAGTTAGATTCAGGTACAGCGGTGGAGTGGATGTGATATATTTGGATTTTATGATGGAAGTGAGTAAGAATTAGATTCAGGTACAGCGGTGGATGTGATATATTTGGATTTTTGAGTGAAGGTGAGTAAGAAGTTAGATTCGGTACAGCGGGTGGTGTGATATATTGGATTTTATGATGAAGGGAGAAGTAAGAAGTTAGATTCAGGTACAGCGGGGATGCGTGATATATTTGGATTTTATGATGAAGTGAGTAAGAAGTTAGATTCAGGTACAGCGGTGGATGTGATATATTTGGATTTTATGATGAAGTGAGTAAGAAGTTAGATTCAGGTACAGCGGTGGATGTGATATAGTTGGATTTTATGATGAAGTAAGAAGTTAGATTCAGGTACAGCGGTGGATGTGATATATTGGATTTTATGATGAAGTAAGAAGTAGATTAGTCGCGGGGGATGTGATATATTTGGATTTTTGATGAAGTGAGTAAGAAGTTAGATTCAGTACAGCGTGGATGGAATATATAATTTTGGATTTTATGATGAAGGGAGTAAGAAGTTAGATTTCAGGTAGCAGCGTGGATGTGATAATTGGATTTATGAAGCGAGTAAAAGTTAGATTCAGGTACAAGCCGGTGGGGGTGGAGGATTTTTTTGTGATTATATTTGGATTTATGATGAAGGAGTAAGAAGTTAGATTCAGGGTACAGCGGTGGATGGATATATTTGGATTTTATGATGAAGTGAGTAAGAGTTAGATTCAGGTACAGCGGTGGTGGATGTGATATATTTGGATTTTATGATGAATGAGTAAGAAGTTAGAATTCAGGTACAAGCGGTGGATGGATAATTTGGATTTTATGTATGAAGGAGTAAGAAGTTAGATTCAGGTACAGCGGTGGAGTGTATTATTGGATTTTCATGATGAAGCGAGTAAGAAGTTAGATTCAGTACAGCGGTGGATGGGATTATATTTGGATTTTATGATGAAGTGAGTAAGAAGTTAGATTCAGGTACAGCGGTGGATGTGATGATAGATTTGGATTTTATGATGAAGCAAGTAAGAAGTTAGATTCAGGTACAGATGTGGATGTGATATATTTGGATTTTATGATGAAGTAGTAAGAAGTTAGATTCAGTACAGCGGTGGATTGATATATTTGGATTTTATGATGAATTGAGTAAGAAGTTTAGATTCAGTCAGCGGTGTGGATGGTGTGATTATTTGGATTTATGATGAAGTGAGTAAGAGTTAGATTCAGGTACAGCGGTGGATGTGATATATTTGGGATTTTATGAGAAGTGAGTAAGAAGTTAGATTCAGGTACACGCGTGGATGTGGAGTGATATATTTGGATGTATGATGAGTGAGTAAGAAGTTAGATTCAGTAGAGGTGATGTGAATATTTGGATTTTATGATGAAGCGAGTAAGAAGTTAGATTCAGGTACAGCGGTGGATTGATATATTTGGATTTTATGATGATGAAGCAGAGTAAGAAGTTAGATTCCAGGTACAAGCGGTGGATGTGATATATTGGGATTTTATGATGAAGTGGTAAGAGTTAGATTCAGGTACAGCGGTGGATGTGAAATTTGGATTTTTAGATGAAGCGAGTAAGAAGTTAGATTCAGGGGGTACAGCGGTGGATGTCGATTAATATTTGTGAGTTTTATGATGAAGTGAGTAAGAAGTTAGATTCAGGTACAGCGGTGGATGTGATATATTGGATTTTTATGATGAAGTGAGTAAGAAGTTAGATTCAGGTACAGAGGTGGATGTGATATATTTGGATTTTATGATGAAGGAGTAAGAAAGTTAGATTCAGGACAGCTGGTGGATGTGATATATTTGGATTTTATGATGAAGTGAGTAAGAAGTTAGATTCAGGTACAGCGGTGGTGGATTGATATTTGGATTTTTATGATGAAGAGTGAGAAGGTTAGATTCAGGTACAAGCGGTGGATGTGATATTTGGATTTATATATGAAGACGAGTAGGGAAGATTAGATCAGGTACAGCGGTGGATGTGATATAGTGACCAGTCTTGATACAAACTGCTTTATTCAAGTGACCAGTCTTTGATACAAACTGCTTTATTCAAGTGACCATCTTGATACAAACTGCTTTATTCAAGTGACCAGTCTTGATACAAACTGCTTTATTCAAGTGACCAGTCTTGATACAAACTGCTTTATTCAAGTGATGTTTCAGAACCAAACTGGTTCCTTCCTCAGACAAACATTTATGAAGAAACAAAGTGCATAGTGCTTTATATAAGCAAGCAAACAATCAAACAATGTAAGATGGCCATCTAGTGGTCAAGGATAAAAGTGCCAAAAGTGACACAGTGCTATAAATATAGGGGTTATTCATAAAAGTTTCTTATCATTTAAAATTGGAGTATCTAGTAACTAAAATGAATAACATTAGATTCAAGGTACACGCCCCAATATTAGTAAATCATCTTTTAAAAGAAAGCAGGTAAGGCCAAGATTGTATTTAAGCCTTTAGGTTGTAAGGCATTCATCTGTAATCCACGTGGCCTCTCCCGCAGTAGTGTTGTTCCTATCACCCCTCTATTATCAATAGGTATTGATCAGTGTCGTGCCTCTCAACTCCGATACCTGGTGTTTCATGTCACAAAAGTGTGCTGCCATAGGTGGCATGTCTCCCCTAGGGGTGCCATCCCTTGTTTAGCCAGTGCGATCCTGATATCGCTTTTGTGGCGCTGTAGCCTTCGTTTAAAGGACCCGTGGTTTTTCCTAAGTGCACATGGAACACTTCAATAAATAGACACATATTCTGTGTTGCAATTAAAGTATCCATTGGGTGTGTGAAATAATTGCCAATGATCAAAGAATTACAGATGTTACAATGGAAACATTTGTAACAACCTGTTCTATGTGAAAAGACAAATGGTTTTAGTTTATTTTTTTGTATAGGGTCGGCCTGAATGAGAGAACTTAAAGGATTTTCCTTTTTTGTAGACTATCAGGTTTACGTCTAGTTATTTTACCCAGGGAATTATCCTCTACTAATGTAAGGCCATTATTTATACATATTCTGCTTGATTTGGTCAGAACCGGCAGTATAACTCGGATAAAGGTACGCCTCTCTCCCAAGTAATCTTAGGGGACTATTTTCCACATCTTTTTTCTTAACTTGTTTGATTGTTTGCTTGCTTGTATAAGCACTATGCACTTTGTTTCTTCCATAAATGTTGTCTAGGAAGAACCAGTTTGGTTCCGAAACGTCACTTGAAAATAAAGCAGTTTGTATCAAGACTGGTCACTTGAATAAAGCAGTTTTGTATCAAACTGGTCACTTGAATAAAGCAATTTGTATCAAGACGGGTCACTTGAATAAAGCAGTTTGTATCAAGACTGGTCACTATGAATAAGCAGTTTGTATCAAGACTGGTCACTTGAATAAAGCAGTTTGTATCAAGACGGGTGTCCCGGCTACATCTGTGAAGTTTATACTTGTACTGCTGGCTGCAGTGAGGACCACCCTATTCGCTGATTGCTGTTTCTGTTTAGTTGTTTGCAGGATCCTACCCATTGATTGGATAAAACAGAAAGGGGTTGAAACTGATTGTTGTTATCTGTTGTTGTGTAATAATGTCTAGGACAGTCAATTTGGTTTGGGTCAACACAACGTGCATCCTGAACATGTATGGGATCTTGGAGCAGACATCCAAGGGACCTTTGTATGTGTCAGATGTGAGTGGGTTGCCCATTTGGAATCTGAGGTGGAGAACCCAAGGGGGAAATTAACAGCATTGCAGATCTGGGGAGACAGCAGGTACTGGCAGGGGTAAATGGGGCAGATAGATTGTTAGGGTTACCAGAGAAGTGAGGGTTGGAAGAGAAGGATCGCTTCTTCCCAGCTAGTCCATCCCAACAGATCTGCCATCTTAGATGAAGAAAAGAGGAGACAGCTCAGTAGTAGCATGTATGGATGCAGGCCCATTCCTTAAGGACTCTGCACAAGGGTGCCCTTTACCCTCCCTCTGAATCTCTCCCCTCTTCCTTCATTCCTTTCTGTAGTGTAGGGAAACTATTGTTACGGGATCATATCCTTGACTTTGTCTCCAGAGCTCATCTTATGTAATTAGTGTCAGCATGGATTTATGGAAATAGATCTGTCGACAAATTAATTGGTTTTAATGGAGAAGTGAGTAAGAAGTTAGATTCAGGTACAGCGGTGATGTGTATATTTGGATTTTTATGAGTGAAGTGAGTAGAAGTTAGATTCAGGTACAGCATGTGGATGTGATATATTTGGATTTTTATGATGAGGTGAGTAAGAAGTTGATTCAGTAGGTACAGCGGTTGGATGTGATATACTTTGGATTTATATTATGAAGTGAGTAAGAAGTTAGAGTTCAGGTACAGCGTGTGGATGTGGTATATTTGGATTTTATGATGAAGTCAGTAAGAAGTTAGATTCAGGTACAGCGGTGGATGTGATATTTGGATTTTATGATAAATCGAGTAAGAAGTTAGATTCAGGTACAGCGGTGGATGTGGTATATTTGTATTTTATGATGAATGAGTAGAAGTTAGATTCAGGTACAGCGGTGATGTTGATATCTTTGGATTTTATGATGAAGTGAGTAGAAGTTAGATTCGGTACAGCGGTGGATGTGATATTTGGATTTTATGATGAATGAGTAAGAGTTTAGATTCAGGTACACGCGTGGATGTGATATATTTTGGAGTTTATGATGAAGTGAGTAAGAGTTAGATCAGGTACAGCGTTGGATGTGATATATTTGGATTTTATATGAAGTGAGTAAGAAGTTAGATTCAGGTACACAGCGGTGGATGTGATATATTTGATTGTTAATGATGTAGCGAGTAAGAAGTTAGATTCAGGTACAGCGGTTGGATGTGATATATTTGGATTTTATGATGAAGCGAGTAAGAAGTTAATTCAGGTACAGCGGTGGATGGGATATATTTGGATTTTATGATGAAGTGAGTAAGAAGAAGTTAGATTCAGGTACAGCTGTGTGATATATTTGGATTTTATGATGAAGTGAGTAAGAAGTTAGATTCAGGTACAGCGGTGGATTGATATATTTGGATTTTAATGATGAAGCTAGAAGAAGTTAGATTCAGGTACAGCGTGGATGTGATATATTTTGGATTTTATGATGAAGTGAGTAAGAATTGTTATATCAGGTACAAGCGGTGATGTGATATATTTGGATTTTAATTGATGAAGTCAGTAAGAAGTTAGATTCAGGTACAGCGGTGGATGTGATATATTTTGGATTTTATAGATGAAGTGAGTAAGAAGTTTATTCAGGTACAGCGGTGATTTGCATTATTTGGATTTTATGATAAGTAGAAGAAAGTTAGATCAGGTAGCGCGGGTGGATGTGATATATTTGATTTTATGAAATGAGTTGAGTAAAAGTTAGATTCAGGTACAGCGGTGATGTGATATATTTGGATTTTATGATGAAGCGAGTAAGAAGTTAGATTCAGGTACAGGCGGTGGATGTGAGATCTTTTGGATTTTATGATGAAGCGAGTAAGAGTTAGATTCAGGTACGCGGTGGATGTGATATATATTGATTTTATGAATGAAGTGAGTAAGAAGTTAGATTCAGGTCAGCTGTGGATGTGATATATTTGGATTTTATGATGAAGTGAGTAACAAGTTAGATTCAGGTACAGCGTTGGATGTGATATATAATTTGGATTTTATGATAGTGACGTAAGAAGTTAGATTCAGGTACCGCGGTGGATGTGGATATATTTGGATTTTTGATGAAGTGATTAAGAAGTTAGATTCAGGTACAGCGTCTTGGATGTGATATATTTGGATTTTAAGCGATGGTAAGAAGTTAGATTCAGGTACAAGCGGTGGATGTGATATATTTGGATTTTATGATGAAGCGAGTAAGAATTAGATCAGTTCACGGTGGATGTGATATATTTGGATTTTATGATGAAGTGAGTAGAAGTTAGTTCAGGTACGTGGTGGATGTGATATTTTGGATTTTATGATGAAGTAGTAAGAAGTTAGATTCAGGTACAGCGGTGGATGTGATATATTTGGATTTTATGATGAAGCGAGTAAGAAGTTAGTTCAGGTACAGCGTGGATGTGATATATTTGGATTTTATGATGAAGTGAAGTAAGAAGTTAGATTCAGGTACAGCGGTGGATGTGATATATTTGGATTTTATGATGAAGTGAGTAAGAGTTAGATTTCAGGTACAGCGTGGATGGGATATATTTTGATTTTATGATGAAGTGAGTAGAAGTTAGATTCAGTACAGCGGTGGATGTGATATATTTGGATTTTATGATGAAGTAGTAAGAATTAGATTCAGGTACGCGGTGGATGATATTTGGATTTTATGAGAGGAGTAAGAAGTTAGATTCAGGTACAGCATGGATGTGATATATTTGGATTTATATGAGTAGAAGTTAGATTCAGGTACATCGGTGGATTTATATATTTGGATTTTATGAAATTAAGAAGATTCGATTCAGTACAGCGCGTGGATGTGATATATTTGGATTTATGATGAAGTGAGTAAGAATGTTAGATTCAGGTACAGCGTGGATGTGTATATTTGGATTTTATGATGAATGAGTAAGAAGTTAGATTCATGTACAGCGGTGGATGTGATATATTGGATTTTATGATGAAGCAAGAGTAAGAAGTTAGATTCAGGTACAGCGGTGGAGTGATATATTTGGATTTTATGATAAGTGAGTAAGAAGTTAGATTCAGTACAGCGGTGGATGTGGATATATTTGGATTTTATGATGAAGTGAGTAGAAGTTAGATTCAGGTACAGCGTGGAATGTGATAATATTTGGATTTTATGATGAGTGATTAAGAAGTTAGATTCAGGTACACGTTGGATGTGATATATTTGGATTTTATGATGAAGTGAAGTAAGAAGTTAGATTCAGGCACAGCGGTGGAATTGATATATTTGATTTTTTATGATGAAGTGAGTAAGAAGTTAGATTCAGGTACAGCGGTGGATGGGATATTATTTGGATTTTATGATAAGTGAGTAAGAAGTTAGATTCAGGTACAGCGGTGGATGTGATATATGTTGGATTTTATGAGAGCAAGTAGAAGTTAGATTCAGTACAGCAGTGGATGTGGAATATATTTGGATTTTTATGATAAAGTAAGAAGTTAGAATGCAGTACGCGGTGGATGTGATATATTTGGATTTTAATGATGAAGTAAGAAGTTAGATTCAGGTACAAGCGGTGGATGTGATATATTTGGATTTTATGATGAAGTGAGTAAGAAGTTAGATTCAGGTACAGCGGTGGATTGATGTATATATTTGGATTTTTATGATGAAGTAGGTTAAGAAGTTATATTCAGTACAGCGGTGGATGTGAATATATTTGGATGTTGATGATGAAGTGAGTAAGAAGTTAGTTCGGTACAGCGGTGGATGTGATATATTTGGATTTTAATGAAGCGAGTAGAAGTTGATTCAGGTCAGCGGTGGATGGTGATATTTGGATTTTAGTGATGAAGGAGTAAGAAGTTAATTCAGGTACAGCGGTGGATGTTTGATATATTTGGATTTTATGATGAAGTGAGTAAGATTAGATTCAGGTACAGCGTGTGATGTGATATATTTGGATTTTATGATGAAGAGTAAGAAGTTAGATTCAGGACAGCGGTGGATGTGATATATTTGGATTTTTATGATTGAAGTGAGTAAGAAGTTAGATTCAGGTACAGCGGTGGATGTGATATATTTGGATTTTATGATGAATGAGTAAGAAGTTAGATTCAGGTACAGCGTTGGATGTGATATTTGGATTTATTATGAAGTGAGTAAGAAGGAAGATTAGTCAGGCACGCGGTGGATGTGATATATTGGGATTTTATGAAGAAGAAGTAAGTAAAGTTAGATTCAGGTACAGCGGTGGATGTGTATATATTTGGATTTTATGATGAAGGCGAGTAGAAGTTTAGATTCAGGTACAGCGGTGGATGTGATATCTTTTGGATTTTATGATGAAGGAGTGAAAGTTAGATTCATGTACAGCGGTGGATTGTGATATATTTGGTTTTATGATGAAGTGAGTAAGATTAGATTCAGGTACAGCGGTGGATGTGATATATTTGGATTTATGATGAAGTGAGTAAGAAGTTTAGATTCACGTACAGCGTGGATGTGATATATTTGGATTTTATGATGAGAACGAGTAAGAAGTTAGATTCAGGTACAGCGGTGGAGTGTATATATTTGGATTTTTATGATGAAGTGAGTAGAAGTTAATATTCAGGTACAGCGGTGGATGTGATATATTTGGATTTTATGATGAAGTGAGTAAGAAGTTAGATTCAGGTACAGCGGTGGATGTGATATATTTGGATTTGTGATGAATGAAAGTAAGAAGTTAGATTCAGTACAGCGTGTGGATGTGATATATTGGATTTATGATGAAGGAGTAAGAAGTTAGATTCAGGTACAGCGGTGGATGTGGATATATTTGGATTTTATGATGAAGTGAGTAAGAAGTTAGATTCAGTGTACAGCGGTGGATGTGATATTTGGATTTTGATTAAGCGAGTAAAAGTTCGATTGGTACAGCGGTGGATGTAATTTGGATTTTATGAGAAGTGAAGTAGAAGTTATGATTCAGGTACACGGGTGATGTGATATATTTGGATTTTAATGATGAATGAGTAAGAAGTTAGATTCAGGTACAGCGGTGGATGTGATATATTTGGATTTTAGAGGATGAGTTAAGAATTTAGATTCAGGTACAGCGGTGGATGTATATATTTTGATTTTAGATGAGGAGTAAGAAGTAGATTCAGGTCACAGGCGTGGATGTGATTATATTTGGATTTTATGATGAATGAGTAAGAATTAGAATTCAGGTACGCGGGTGGATGTGGATATATTTTGGATTATGATGAAGCGAGTAAGAAGTTAGATTCAGGTACAGCGGTGGATGTGATATATTTGGATTTATGATGAAGTGAGTAAGAGTTAGATTCAGGTACAGCGGTGGATGTGGATATATTTTGATTTTATGATGAAGCGAGTAAGAAGTTAGATTCAGGTACAGCGGTGGATGTGTATTTTTGGATTTTATGATGAAGTGCAGTAAAAGTTGATTCAGGTACAGGGTGGTGTATGATATTTTTGGATTTTATGATGATCAGTAAGAAGTTAGATTCAGGTACAGCGGTGGATTGGTATATTTTGGATTTTATGATGAAGTGAGTAAGAAGTTAGATTCAGGTACAGCGGTGGATGTGATATATTTGGATTTATGTGAAGTGAGTAAGAAGTTAGATTCAGTACAGCGGTGGATGTGATATATTTGGATTTTATGAAAATGAAGTGAGTAAAGTTAGATCCAGGTACAGCGGTGGTTGGTATAATTTGATTTTATGATGAAGTGCAGTAAGAGTTAGATTCAGGTACAGCGGTGGATGTGATATATTTGGATTTTTATGATGAAGTGGTAAGAAGTTAGATTCAGGTACAGCGTGGATGTTGATATATTGGATTTTATGATGAAGTGAGTACGAAGTTAGATTCAGGTACACGGTGGATGTGATTAATTTGGATTTTATGATGAAGTCAGTAGAGTTAGATTAAGTGTACAGCTGGATGTGAGTATATTTGGATTTTATGATGAGTGATAAGAGTTAGATTCAGGTACAGCGGTGGGATGTTGTATATTTGGATTTTTATGAGTGAGTTATAGTTAGATTCAGGTACCGCGGTGGATGTTGATATATGTTATTATTTGGATTTTATATGATGAGTAAGAAGTTAGATTCAGGTACAGGCGGTGGATGTGATATATTTGGATTTTATGATGAAGTGAGTAGAAGTTAGATTCAGGTACAGCGGTGGAGTGTGATATATTTGGATTTTATGATGAAGTAGTAAGAAGTTAGATTCAGGTACAGCGGTTGGAATGTGATATATTTGGATTTTATGATGAAGCGAGTAAGAAGTTAGATTCAGGGTACAGCGGTGGATGTGATATATTTTGGATTTAGTGGAAGGAGTAAGAAGTTAGATCAGGTACAGCGGACGTGATATTGATATATTTGGGATTTTATGATGAAGTCAGTTAAGAAGTTAGATTCAGGTACAGCGGTGGATGTGATATTTTGGATTTTATGCTGAAGTGAGTAAGAAGTTAGTTCAGTTACAGCGGTGGTGTGATATATTTGGATTTATGATGAAGTCATAAGATTAGATTCAGGTACAGCGGTGGATGTGGTATATTTGGATTTTGCGAAAGCTTTTGATACTGTGCCACATAGGCGACTAAATGACTTAGAAGGCATGAAGAAGTCTCGTTTGCTGATGACACTAAACATGCAGAGCCTTTGGAAACTTCCATGATGTGCAAGTGCTGCATAGCAGACCTAGATAGATTATCAAAATGGGCAGCAGATGGCAGATGGGATCAATGTTGGTAATGTAAGGTGATGCATTTAATCATGGGTCACTTGAATAAAGCAGTTTGTATCAAGACTGGTGTGCCCGGCTATATCTGTGAAGGTTAAACATTTCTTGTTTATAACACTTACATCACCTTAATTAGAGAATAACAATGAGGTTTAATAAAAGTTCTTATGGTTTAACATGGTGCTAAGTTTTCCCCAACCAATCAGATGTTCGCTTTCAAATGTTAAATAAGATCTGATTGGTTGGGGCAAAATTAGCACCATTTTTAACGATAAGACCATTTATTGAATCTCCCTGTAAAGCATGCGATGTTACAATAATGCCACTTGGCACATTCACAGCACATGGAAACCTGTGTATTATCGCCTCGACCCTAAAGCTTTTCTTTTCTCCATCTCCCAGCCCCCCCACCTTATAGGTAACCGTACAGATGAAACTATTTACTTTACAAACCCAGTGCCTAGTAGTGAAACCCCCACCAACATATCCCAGTAGTAAGAAGGGAAAAAAAAGTGATTTTATTTACTTACACTCCCAAAAACAAAATAGCGATCGTTTAACACATTCCCCTGACAGGAAACCACCGTTATCTAAATGCTTTTGTTTCTCGATGTTCCAACGACACCTTTAAACACAGAATAAGCTCTTTAACGCAAAATGTCACATGCTCTGCAGCAGGATTTATATTCAAGGTTCAAACTATTATACACAGTTGTCATCAGTGATGGTACCTAAGTATAATATGAAACAATGTACCCCAACATTAGAAAGATCCTATCGCATAGTTCTACTTGTGTTTCATGTGAGATTACTAGAATTAGTGTCAATTCATTGTATTGTTTTGTCATTCTGAACACACAAACGCACAAATAACGTAATTCCCATTCACCTCTGGTTTTGCAGACTTAATTCTAAATCAGTCAGTCGGTAACACCCCAATATAATAACTATATTATATACAAGATAAATAATACCAATTATAATAGTGCATTATAGACCTTGGCATTCCATGACTGTAGAAATTGGCCTTGTAGTTTTCTATGTAGTTTGATATCTTACACACACATTATATATAACTTCATGTAAATGTTTACCAAAGATCTAATTGGCTGTACAGAAGATGACTTCATAAGTGACTATCTGGGGTAGCCTGAGATAGCTACAGATACATTACTGCATTTACCAAGATGCACTAACAAGATACCAAACCTCTTCTTTACCAAGAGGTGCTGGGCACAAAACTGTAGTTAAAGTAGTTGAAGCCCTGCCCATAACGATAGTGGCTCCCGGAAAATGTGGCCCTATGTCCTCCCCCAGTCTATACTGCTATAAACATCATTTCTTTTTATGTTTCATTATCGCTGTTCAAATTGAAAGCATGAACTAAAGACTTGTACTATAACAATACTCTCTATGGTATAAAAAAGATTTCAAATATTTCAGATGATTTGATTCCATAGATAGCCATACAGATGCCTCACTACGGCTTAAACCATAATACTTTCTTCTTCTAAGCTTCTCTCATCTGTAAATAGGAGGTCATTACAATATGGAACCCACTTACCAATTGGGAAAAGTTAATCAGTTCTACTCATCTCCAAATCTTTACACTGTGGAGTAACTTTCTAGTTCAGAAGCTCAAACCTTTTATAGAGTTTATCTGGTTCTGCAATACCAAGGGTATGAAGGTGTGTGAGTGTGTGTGTGTGTTTGTGTGATGTTGGCAAAAGTGTTGGTAGGAAGACGATTTTTCATTGGGCAGAAATGTGTCTCCAACAAGAACAAAAAAAGTGTAAGAAACAATTGTGTTTTCTGAAATTGAGGAACTACGTTTGAAAAATAAAATACAACCACACAAATGGAATGTTAACAAAGAACAAAAAGTGTTAAAAACAATTTAAAAAGTCACCAAGCACCCTCTCTGTATATCCTTCATATCAAGTATTATAGAGTAATTAGAAATTTAGTCTGAATAGTACAAGTAATGTTAGAGCATCAGTATCAGAGTCCAATGTCACCCTTGCTTAGAATAACTCTAAGATAATACAAATAATTTAATACAGTGTACAAACCCCCCTAGCCTAACTCCGAGTTAAAGCCCACATGTAATTGTACGAAAAAGAGTTTGTGTGGTCTCTTAATCTAAGGTAAAGTATGGTGAAACTTGAATGGTACCATCCATAACTTTTCAAATTGGAGATCCATCTTGACTGTTTCCACCTCGAATTCCTAGAGTCAATTTCTCCAGGAGTGTACATTGTAGACTTCTTGTGCTTGAAGAAGAACCTCCAAAAAATGCTGCCGCTATTCTTGTTAAACTTTTATTCTCCATCCGATGTTATACAGGTGTCCCAACTTCTCAGTTGTTGTGTCGATTTACCTATATACATAAGGTTACAAGAGCAGGTGAGTATATAGATCACATGAGGGCTTTTGCAGTTAGTGTAACCAGCCACCTTATATCGTCTAGTACCAGAACTGTCCATAAATTCTATTTTGGGCACCATAAACGGACAAAATGAGTATTCCCCGCATGGGGGAGTCCCTATTAATTTAGTGCCCCTTGAGCTAAAGTTCTCGAGCTTAGTTCTCGAAAAATGGCTTTGGGTGATCCTATTACCTACGTTTCTACCTTGTCTGGCTGTCAGGCTTGGGAAGGGATCTACATATTGACTGACAAATGAACCCGACGTTTCTGCTTTTCTTGTTTTCTTAATCAGTACATTTTCCTGTTTCTCTTTGTATGCAAAATTTCTACTTTGCTTAATCAAATTCGTGGGTTATCCCCTTTCTCTAAACCTTTTATCCAACTCGTGAACTTTGTGATACAAAGTCCTCGTCCCTGGAATGATTTCTTATAACTCATAGATATTGCCCCTTGGGGATCCCTCTTTTTAATTGAGGTATGTGGGAGCTTTCATAATGAAGCAAGTGCCCAGATAGCTGATCTCTCTTTGGGAACACTGATAAGTCAACTTTATGTTGTTGTCTAACTTTTTCAAAGCATCTATGAACCTTTTCAGAAGAAGTTCTGTACCTGTCCAAATAAAGAACACATCGTCTATGAAATGAAGCCACAATTGTATATGTCCTTGATATTCCTCTAATTCATCTCTCGACAGAGCATCTGTCTCCCATTGGCCCATATACAAATTTGCGTAGGATGGGGCACATTTTGTGCCCATCGCAGTTCCTTTGAGGTGTAGGTAGAAGGAATTGTCAAAGACAAAATAATTGTGCTCTAAAATAAATTTTAAAAGCTTCAAAATGAATTCTTGCCTTAATGGAGTGCATGATGCACTCGTACTTCAGAAACTTTTTGCTGCCTGGATTCCACCAACATTCGGGATATTCGAGTACAAAGACTCTACGTCACACGTCACTAGAAAAGTCTCTGTGTCCACAGTTACAGGATGATACCATTCAAGTTTCACCATACTTTACCTTTGATAAAGAGACCGCACAAACTCTTTTTCGTCCATGTAGAGCGCTCTACAACAAATAAAGACTATATGATTGCTCCAAGTACTAACTTTCGATGTGTCCAATTATCCTGATTTAAAAATGTGTAACTTTTTATATATTTCCTAGAGACTGATCATCTCAAGGAATCACATTATATTGTACTGATTATTGCGCAATACTCATTGTACCCTTGATGAACTGGTGATGTTCGGAAATCACAAATGATGCACATGGCTTTACGTTGTATATATGAGCAATGGTTTCTAAGATTGTATATATAGATTTGTATATCAGATATGTTAAAAGGCAACAGGTAGAATGCTACCTTTAAGTGTAGACCGTTCCACACTGCTTGCTGGGACATGTAGTGTTTTTGCAACTCGAGTCTTGATTGGCTAGATGCGATGTGACAGGAACAAACCTTACGCACAAATCTAGCGTGCGGGTCGCTCCGAGTCACATGAGCATAGTGACGTCACTTGGAATGCCCAACCTATCAGAAGTGTGCACAGGGTTTTTTAAAGTGAGCAGGGTTACCGGACTTACGGTCTCCATTCCTGCGGAGGAAGCTTCTACCCCTCTTACTGACCCACCACAGACCGACTAGTTATAATCCACTGACAACTTAGTTACAGCTACTGATCTGTTACCTTATGTCTCATCCCCATCTCCTCTAGACTGTAAGGTTACAATCTGGACACTTCTACCCCTCTTACTGACCCATCACAGACCGACTAGTTATAATCCACTGACCCTTAGGTTACCGATAATGATCCTGTCACCTTATGTCTCATCCCCATCTCCTCTAGACTGTAGGTTACAATCTGGACCTGGACCTTCTACCCCTCTTACTGACCCATACAGACCGACTAGTTTATAATCCACTGACAACTTAGTTACAGATAGATCTGTCACCTTATGTCTCATCCCCATCTCCTCTAGCTGTAAGGTTACAATCTGGACCTGGACACTTCTACCCCTCTTACTGACCCATCACAGACGACTAGTTTATATCCACTGACAACTTAGTTACAGTACTGATCTGTCACCTATGTCTCTCCCCCTCTCTAGACTGTAAGGTTACAATCTGGACCTGGACACTTCTACCCCTCTTACTGACCCATCACAGACCGACTAGTTATAATCCACTGACAACTTAGTTACAGATACTGATCTGTCACCTTATGTCTCATCCCCATCTCCTCTAGACTGTAAGGTTCAATCGGGACCTGGACACTTCTACCTCCTTATGACCCATCCCAGACCGACTAGTTATAATCCACTGAACTTAGTTACAGTACTGATCTGTCACCTTATGTCTCATCCCCATCTCCTCTAGACTGTAAGGTTACAATCGGGACCTGGACACTTCTACCCCTCTTACTGACCCCATCACAGACCGACTAGTTATAATCCACTGACAACTTAGTTAAGATACTGATCTGTCACCTTATGTCTCATCCCCATCTCCTCTAGACTGTAAGGTTACATCTGGACCTGGACACTTCTACCCCTCTTACTGACCCATCACAGACCGACAGTATAATCCACTGACAACTTAGTTACAGATAACTGATCTGTCACCTTATGTCTCATCCCCATCTCCTCTAGACTGTAAGGTTACAATCTGGACCTGGACACTTCTACCCCTCTTACTGACCCATCACAGACTGATTAGTTATAATCCACTGACAACTTAGTTACAGATACTGATCTGTCACCTTATGTCTCATCCCCATCTCCTCTAGACTGTAAGGTTACAATCTGGACCTGGACACTTCTACCCTCTTACTGACCCATCACAGACCGACTAGTTATAACCCACTGACAACTTAGTTACAGATACTGATCTGTCACCTTATGTCTCATCACCATCTCCTCTAGACTGTAAGGTTACAATCTGGACCTGGACACTTCTTCCCCTCTTACTGACCCATCACAGACCGACTAGTTATAATCCACTGACAACTTAGTTACAGATACTGATCTGTCACCTTATGTCTCATCCCCATCTCCTCTAGACTGTAAGGTTACAATCTGGACCTGGACACTTCTACCCCTCTTACTAACCCATCACAGACCAACTAGTTATAATCCACTGACAACTTAGTTACAGATACTAATCTGCTTCACCTTATGTCTCATCCCCATCTCCTCTAGACTGTAAGGTTACATTCTTGACCTGGACACTTCTACCCCTCTTACTGACCCATCACAGACGGACTAGTTATAATCCACTGACAACTTAGTTACAGCTACTGATCTGTCACCTTATATCTCATCCTCATCTCCTCTAGACTGTAAGGTTACAATCTGGACCTGGACACTTCTACCCCTCTTACTAACCCATCACAGACCAACTAGTTATAATCCACTGACAACTTAGTTACAGATACTAATCTGCTTCACGTTATGTCTCATCCCCATCTCCTCTAGACTGTAAGGTTACATTTTTGACCTGGACACTTCTACCCCTCTTACTGACCCATCACAGACCCCCTAGTTATAATCCACTGACAACTTAGTTAGAGATACTGATCTGTCACCTTATGTCTCATCCCCATCTCCTCTAGACTGTAAGGTTACAATCTGGACCTAGACACTTCTACCCCTCTTACTGACCCATCACAGACCGAATAGTTATAATCTACTGACAACTTAGTTACAGATTCTGATTTGCTTCACCTTATGTCTCATCCCCATCTCCTCTAGACTGTAAGGTTACAATCTGGACCTGGACACTTCTCCCCTCTTACTGACCCATCACAGACCGACTAGTTATGATCCACAGACAAATTAGTTACAGATACTGATCTGTCACCTTATGTCTCATCCCCATTTCCTCTAGACTGTAAGGTTACAATCTGGACCTGGACACTTCTACCCTTCTTACTGACCCATCACAGACGGACTAGTTATAATCCACTGACAACTTAGTTACAGCTACTGATCTGTCACCTTATATCTCATCCCCATCTCCTCTAGACTGTAAGGTTACAATCTGGACCTGGACACTTCTACCCCTCTTACTGACCCATCACAGACCGACTAGTTATATCCACTGACAACTTATTACAGATACTGATCTGTCTTCACCTTATGTCTCATCCCCATCTCCTCTAACTGTAAGGTTACAATCTGGACCTGGACACTTCTACCCCCTCTACTGACCCATCACAGACCGACTAGTATAATCCACTGACAACTTGTTACAGATACTGATCGTCACCTTATGTCTCATCCCCATCCTCTAACTGTAAGGTTACAATCTGACCTGGACACTTCTACCCCTCTTACTGACCCATCACAGACCGACTAGTTATAATCCACTGACAACTTAGTTACAGAACTGATCTGTCACCTTATGTCTCATCCCCATCTCCTCTAGACTGTAAGGTTACAATCTGGACCTGGAACTTCTACCCCTCTTACTGACCCATCACAAACCGACTAGTTATAATCCACTGACAACTTAGTTACAATACTGTCTGTCACCTTATGTCTCATCCCCATCTCCTCTAGACTGTAAGGTTACAATCTGGACCTGGACACTTCTACCCCTCTTACTGACCCATCACAGACCGACTAGTTATTCCACTGACAACTTAGTTACAGATACTGATCTGTCACCTTATGTCTCACCCCCATCTCCTCTGACTGTAAGGTTACAATCTGGACCTGGACACTTCTCACCCCTTACTGACCCATCACAGACCGACTAGTTATAATCCACTGACAACTTAGTTACAGATACTGATCTGTCACCTTATGTCTCTCCCCATCTCTCTAGACTGTAGTTACAATCTGGACCTGGACACTTCTACCCCTCTTACTGACCATCACAGACCGACTAGTATAAATCCACTGACAACTTAGTTACAGATACTGATCTGTCACCTTATGTCTCATCCCCATCTCCTCTAGACTGTAAGGTATCAATCTGGACCTGGACACTTCTACCCTCTTCCTGACCCTCACAGACCGACTAGTTATAATCCCCTGAACTTAGTTACAGTACTGATCTGTCACCTTATGTCTCATCCCCATCTCCTCTAGACTGTAAGGTTACAATCTGGACCTGGACACTCTACCCCTCTTACTGACCCATCACAGACCGACTAGTTATAATCCCCTGACAACTTAGTTACAGATACTGTCTGTCACCTTATGTCTCATCCCCATCTCCTCTAGACTGTAAGGTTACAATTGGACCTGGACCCTTCTACCCCTCTTACTGACCCATCACAGACCGACTAGTTATAACCCACTGACAACTAGTTACAGATACTGATCTGTCACCTTATGTCTCATCCCCATCTCCTCTAGACTGTAAGGTTACAATCTGACCTGACACTTCTACCCCTCTTACTGACCCATCACAGACCGACGACTAGTTATAATCCCTGACAACTTAGTTACAGATACTGATCTGTCACTTTATGTCTCATCCCCATCTCCTCTAGACTGTAAGGTTACAATTGGACCTGGACACTTCTACCCCTCTTACTGACCATCACAGACCGACTAGTATAATCCACTGACAACTTAGTTACAGATACTGATCTGTCACCTTATGTCTCATCCCCATCTCCTCAGACTGTAAGGTTACAATCTGGACCTGGACACTTCTACCCCTCTACTGACCCTCACAGACCACTAGTTATAATCCACTGACAACTTAGTTACAGTACTGATCTGTCACCTTATGTCTCATCCCCACCTCCTCAGACTGTAAGGTTACAATCTGGACCTGGACACTTCACCCCTCTTACTGACCCATCACAGACGACTAGTTTAATCCACTGACAACTAGTTACAGATCTGATCTGTCACCTTATGTCTCATCCCCATCTCCTCTAGACTGTAAGGTTACAATCTGGACCTGGACACTTCTACCCCTCTTACTGACCCACCACAGACCGACTAGTTATAATCCACTGACAACTTAGTTACAGATACTGATCTGTCACCTTATGTCTCATCCCATCTCCTCTAGCCTGTAGGTTACAATCTGGACTGACACTTCTACCCCTCTTACTGACCCCCACAGACCGACTGTTAAATCCACTGACAACTTAGTTACAGACTGATCTGTCACCTTATGTCTCATCCCCATCTCCTCTAGACTGTAAGGTTACAATCTGGCCCTGGACACTTCTACCCCTCTACTGACCCATCACAGACACTTTTAATCCACTGCACACTTAGTTACAGATACTGATCTGTCACCTTATGTCTCATCCCCATCTCCTCTAGACTGTAAGGTTACAATCTGGACCTGACACTTCTACCCCTCTTACTGACCCATCACAGACCGACTAGTTATAATCCCTGACAACTAGTTACAGATACTGATCTGTCACTTATGTCTCATCCCCATCTCCTCTAGACGTAAGGTTACAATCTGGACCTGGAACTTCTACCCCTCTTACTGACCCTCACAGACCGACTAGTTATACCCACTGACAACTTAGTTACAGATACTGATCTGTCACCTTATGTCTCATCCCCATCTCCTCTAGACTGTAGGTTACAATCTGGACCTGGACACTTCTACCCCTCTTACTGACCCATCACAGACCGACTAGTTTTAATCCACTGACAACTTAGTTACAGACTGATCGTCACTTATTGTCTCATCCCCATCTCCTCTAGACTGTAAGGTTACAATCTGGACCTGGACACTTCTACCCCTCTTACTGACCCATCACAGACCGACTAGTTATAATCCACTGAAACTTAGTTACGATACTGATCTGTCACCTTATGTCTCATCCCCATCTCCTCTAGCTGTAAGGTTACAATTCTGACCTGGACACTTCTACCCCTCTTACTGACCCATCACAGACCGACTAGTTATAATCCACTGACAACTTAGTTACAGATACTGATCTGTCACTTATGTCTCATCCCCATCTCCTCTAGACTGTAGGTTACAATCTGGACCTGGACACTTCTACCCTCTTACTGACCCATCACAGACCGACTAGTTATAATCCCTGACAACTTAGTTAAAGATCTGATCTGTCACTTATGTCTCATCCCCTCATCTCCCTAGACTGTAAGTTACAATCTGGACCTGGACACTTCTACCCCTCTCTTACTGACCCATCACAGACCGACTAGTTAATATCCACTGACAACTTAGTTACAGATACTGATCTGTCACCTTATGTCTCCCCCATCTCCTCTAGACTGTAAGGTTACAATCTGGACCTGGACACTTCTACCCTCTTACTGACCCATCACAGACCGACTAGTTATAATCCACTGACAACTTAGTTACAGATACTGATCTGTCACCTTATGTCTCATCCCCATCTCCTCTAGACTGTAAGGTTACAATCTGGACCTGGACACTTCTACCCCTCTTACTGACCCATCACGACGACTAGTTATAATCCACTGACAACTTAGTTACAGATACTGATCTGTCACCTTATGTCTCATCCCCATCTCCTCTAGACTGTAAGGTTACAATCTGGACCTGGACACTTCTACCCTCTTACTGACCCATCACAGACCGACTAGTTATAATCCACTGACAACTTAGTTACAGATACTGATCTGTCACCTTATGTCCATCCCCATCTCCTCTAGACTGTAAGGTTACAATCTGGACCTGGACACTTCTACCCCTCTCCCCAACAGCCGACTAGTTATAATCCACTGACAACTTAGTTACAGATACTGATCTGTCACCTTATGTCTCATCCCCATCTCCTCTAGACTGTAAGGTTACAATCTGGACCTGGACACTTCTACCCCTCTTACTGACCCATCACAGACCACTAGTTATAATCCACTGACAACTTAGTTACAGATACTGATCTGTCACCTTATGTCTCATCCCCATCTCCTCTAGACTGTAAGGTTACAATCTGGACCTGGACACTTCTACCCCTCTTACTGACCCATCACAGACCGACTAGTTATAATCCACTGACAACTTAGTAACAGATACTGATCTGTCACCTTATGTCTCATCCCCATCTCCTCTAGACTGTAAGGTTACAATCTGGACCTGACACTTCTACCCTCTTACTGACCCATCACAGACCGACTAGTTATAATCCACTGACAACTTAGTTACAGATACTGATCTGTCACCTTATGTCTCATCCCCATCTCCTCTAGACTGTAAGGTACAATCTGGACCTGGACACTTCTACCCCTCTTACTGACCCATCACAGACCGACTAGTTATAATCCACTGACAACTTAGTTACAGATACTGATCTGTCACCTTATGTCTCATCCCCATCTCCTCTAGACTGTAAGGTTACAATCTGGACCTGGACACTTCTACCCCTCTTACTGACCCATCACAGACCGACTAGTTATAATCCACTGACAACTTAGTTACAGATACTGATCTGTCACCTTATGTCTCATCCCCATCTCCTCTAGACTGTAAGTTACAATCTGGACCTGGACACTTCTACCCCTCTTACTGACCCATCACAGACCGACTAGATATAATCCACTGACAACTTAGTTACAGATACTGATCTGTCACCTTATGTCTCATCCCCATCTCCTCGACTGTAAGGTTACAATCTGGACCTGACACTTCTACCCCTCTTACTGACCATCACAGACCGACTAGTTATATCCCATGACAACTTAGTTACAGATACTGATCTGTCACCTTATGTCTCATCCCCATCTCCTCTAGACTGTAAGGTTACAATCTGGACCTGGACACTTCTACCCTCTTACTGACCCATCACAGACCGACTAGTTATAATCCACTGACAACTTAGTTACAGATACTGATCTGTCACCTTAGTCTCATCCCCTCTCCTCTAGACTGTAAGGTTACAATCTGGACCTGGACACTTCTACCCCTCTTACTGACCCATCACAGACCGACTAGTTATAATCCACTGACAACTTAGTTACAGATACTGATCTGTCACCTTATGTCTCATCCCCTCTCCTCTAGACTGTAAGGTTACAATCTGGACCTGGACACTTCTACCCCTCTTACTGACCCATCACAGACCGACTAGTTATAATCCACTGACAACTTAGTTACAGATACTGATCTGTCACCTTATGTCTCATCCCCATCTCCTCTAGACTGTAAGGTTACAATCTGGACCTGGAACTTCTACCCCCTTACTGACCCATCACAGACCGACTAGTTATAATCCACTGACAACTTAGTTACAGATACTGATCTGTCACCTTATGTCTCATCCCCATCTCCTCTAGACTGTAAGGTTACAATCTGGACCTGGACACTTCTACCCCTCTTACTGACCCATCACAGACCGACTAGTTATAATCCACTGACAACTTAGTTACAGATACTGATCTGTCACCTTATGTCTCATCCCCATCTCCTCTAGACTGTAAGGTTACAATCTGGACCTGGACACTTCTACCCCTCTTACTGACCCATCACAGACCGACTAGTTATAATCCCCTGACAACTTAGTTACAGATACTGATCTGTCACCTTATGTCTCATCCCCATCTCCTCTAGACTGTAAGGTTACAATCTGGACCTGGACACTTCTACCCCTCTTACTGACCCATCACAGACCGACTAGTTATAATCCACTGACAACTTAGTTACAGATACTGATCTGTCACCTTATGTCTCATCCCCATCTCCTCTAGACTGTAAGGTTACAATCTGGACCTGGACACTTCTACCCTCTTACTGACCCATCACAGACCGACTAGTTATAACCACTGACACTTAGTTACAGATACTGAGCTGTCACCTTATGTCTCATCCCCATCTCCTCTAGACTGTAAGGTTACAGTCTGGACCTGGACACTTCTACCCCTCTTACTGACCCATCACAGACCCACTAGTTATAATCCACTGACAACTTAGTTACAGATACAATCTGCTTCACTTATGTCTCATCCCCATCTCCTCTAGACTGTAAGGTTACAATCTGGACCTGGACACTTCTACCCCTCTTACTGACCCATCACAGACCTAGTTATAATCCACTGACAACTTAGTTACAGATACTGATCTGTCACCTTATGTCTCATCCCCATCTCCTCTAACTGTAAGGTTACAATCTGGACCTGACACTTCTACCCCTCTACTGACCCATCACAGACCGATAGTTATAATCACTGACAACTTAGTTACAGATCTGATTGCTCACCTTATGTCTCATCCCCATCTCCTCTAGACTGTAAGGTTCAATCTGGACCTGGACACTTCTCCCCTCTTACTGACCCATCACAGACCGACTAGTTATATCCATCGACAATTGTTACAGATACTGATCTGTCACCTTATGTCTCATCCCATCATCCTCTAGACTGTAAGGTTACAATCTGGACCTGGACACTTCTACCCTCTTACTGACCCATCACAGACCGACTAGTTATAATCCACTGACAACTTAGTTACAGTACTGATCTGTCACCTTATTCTCATCCCCATCTCCTCTAGACTGTAAGGTTACAATCTGGACCTGGACACTTCTACCCCTCTTACTGACCCATCACAGACCGACTAGTTATAATCCACTGACAACTAGTTCAGATACGATCTGTCCACTTATGTCTCACCCATCTCCTCTAGACTGTAAGGTTCAATCTGGACCTGGCACTTACTATCACCCTCTTACTGACCCATCACAGACCGACTAGTTATAATCCACTACAACTTAGTTACAGATACTGATCTGTCACCTTATGTTCTCATCCCCATCTCCTCTAGACTGTAAGGTTACATCTGGACCTGACACTTCTACCCCTCTTACTGACCCATCACAGACCGACTAGTTATAATCCACTGACACTTAGTTACAGATACTGATCTGTCACCTTATGTCTCACCCATCTCCTCTAGACTGTAAGGTTACAATCTGGACCTGGACACTCTACCCCTCTTACTGACCCATCACAACCGACTAGTTATAATCCACTGACAACTTAGTTACAGATACTGATCTGTCACCTTATGTCTCATCCCCATCTGCCTCTAGACTGTAAGGTTACAATCTGGACCTGGACACTTCTACCCCTCTTACTGACCCATCACAGACCGACTAGTTATAATCCACTGACAACTTAGTTACAGATACTGATCTGTCACCTTATGTCTCATCCCCATCTCCTCTAGACTGTAAGGTTACAATCTGGACCTGGACACTTCTACCCCTCTTACTGACCCATCACGGACCGACTAGTTATAATCCACTGACAACTTAGTTACAGATACTGATCTGTCACCTTATGTCTCATCCCCATCTCCTCTAGACTGTAAGGTTACAATCTGGACCTGGACACTTCTACCCCTCTTACTGACCCATCACACACCAACTCGTTATAATCCACTGACAACTTAGTTACAGATACTGATCTGTCACCTTATGCCTCATCCCCATCTCCTCTAGACTGTAAGGTTACAATCTGGACCTGGACACTTCTACCCCTCTTACTGACCCATCACAGACCGACTAGTTATAATCCACCAACAACTTAGTTACAGATACTGATCTGTCACCTTATGTCTCATCCCCATCTCCTCTAGACTGTAAGGTTACAATCCGGACCTGGACACTTCTTCCCCTCTTACTGACCCATCACAGACCGACTAGTTATAATTTACTGACAACTTAGCTGTCGGCTGC
This sequence comes from Hymenochirus boettgeri, assembly GCA_019447015.1. Classification (NCBI taxonomy): domain Eukaryota; kingdom Metazoa; phylum Chordata; class Amphibia; order Anura; family Pipidae; genus Hymenochirus; species Hymenochirus boettgeri. The sequence goes on from JAACNH010000313.1 coordinate 94,083, forward strand.
GAGCAGAGCGGCGTGTAAGGTAAGTTCCAGGTCCCCTGAGCGTAATATTATTCACAGGGAGGTGAGAATAAGCGTTCTCACCTCCCTGTGAATAATACAAACGAATGGCAAAGAGTTGTTTTTTTGGATTTAGTGTTCCTTTAAATATATTAATGCAACTGTAAAGCACCACGGAAGATGTTGGCGCTATATAAATCCACAATAATAATAATAAGAATAATAAGAATAATCATGTTACTATTCTCCAAATAACTTGTTTCTCATTTTACTGCAATATCTTGGGTGAATTTCTACTTAGCATGAAGACTTGTTTGGGGACAAGGAGTTTTTAACACAAATTGTGAAAAAAGAAGAAATGAAATTCTGATAAATGATGACAAGTCCGTTGGTGTCACTAAGATGGAAATGTAACGGAAGATGCATCATTATTCCTGGTTTAGAAACATTCTCTATTCATTTTAAAACAGTTCTTGTCAATAATTCTTACAAATAAATTGCCTGATGTGGTTGACACAATAAAATCTTTTCCTTACACCTCGGAATCTTGTCTGAAGATTCTTTTTGAACAGATGAAAGTCTAATAGATTGTCACTGGAGTGTGGGATTGTTTTATAAATCGACTCACTTGATCAATTGGCAGTTACAAGGCTTTGTAATCATGTTAGAGAATTTCACATTCTCCCGTTTGGTAAAACGAACACAGGCCCATATTGCTTTAAAGAAGTTGAATAAGGTTCTTCCAGCAACACTTTGTGTTTTTCTGTGAGAGACGTCCATTGTGGATAGGGTGTCAATTCACACAGGATGTTGTTCAACCAATATGTTGCAACTTCTGTTTCCAGAGTTTGAGTCACAGCCACAAAATGACACCCTGAGACAGAGACTTGACTGACTTGTGAAGAGTCAGAACTCAAACAGTTGTCAACAGGTTCCAGCACACGGACGTTGGTCTCTCTATGTTCATGGGAGATTTAACTTAATCCCTTATTTCACAAAGGATGGGATAAAAATAGTTCTATAGGAGAAATAACCAATTATAACTTTATTACAGTCAATCACTCAGGATAGAACCATATGGAAGAGCGAGGGGGTAAACCTGATCTTAGCACAGCTCAGTGCAATGTATTTCTCAATATCACAACTTTAATAGATACACTTATAGAAATAACATAGTACAGAGCTGCGGGGGGGATAATAAAGTGAACCTGATCTTAGCACAGCTCAGTGCAATGTATTTCTCAATATCACAACTTTAATAGTTACACTTATAGAAATAACATAGTACAGAGCTGCGGGGGGGATAATGAAGTGAACCTGATCTTAGCACAGCTCAGTGCAATGTATTTCTCAATATTACAACTTTAATAGTTACACTTATAGAAATAACATGGTACAGAGCTGCGGGGGGGATAATGTAGTGAACCTGATCTTAGCACAGCTCTGTGCAATGTATTTCTCAATATCACAACTTTAATAGTTACACTTATAGAAATAACATAGTACAGAGCTGCAGGGGGAGGATAATGAAGTGAACCTGATCTTAGCACAGTTCTGTGCAATGTATTTCTCAATATCACAACTTTAATAGTTACACTTATAGAAATAACATATTACAGAGCTGCAGGAGGAGGATAATGAAGTGAACCTGATCTTAGCACAGCTCTGTGTAATGTATTTCTCAATATCACAACTTTAATAGTTACACTTATAGAAATAACATAGTACAGAGCGAGGATAATGAAGTGATCCTGATCTTAGCACAGCTCTGTGTAATGTATTTCTCAATATTACAACTTTAATAGTTACATTTATAGAAATAACATAATACAGAGCTGCAGGGGGAGGATAATGAAGTGAACCTGATCTTAGCACAGCTTTGTGTAATGTATTTCTCAATATCACAACTTTAATAGTTACACTTATAGAAATAACATAGTACAGAGCTGCAGGGGGAGGATAATGAAGTGATCCTGATCTTAGCACAGCTCTGTGTAATGTATTTCTCAATATCACAACTTTAATAGTTACACTTATGGAAATAACATAGTACAGAGCTGCAGGGGGAGGATAATGAAGTGAACCTGATCTTAGCACAGCTCTGTGTAATATATTTCTCAATATCACAACTTTAATAGTTACACTTATAGAAATAACATAGTACAGAGCTGCAGGGGGAGGATAATAAAGTGAACCTGATCTTAGCACAGCTCTGTGTAATATATTTCTCAATATCACAACTTTAATAGTTACACTTATAGAAATAACATAGTACAGAGCTGCAGGGGGAGGATAATGAAGTGAACCTGATCTTAGCACAGCTCTGTGTAATGTATTTCTCAATATCACAACTTTAATAGTTACACTTTTAGAAATAACATATAACATTGTAAACGGACCGAACTTTCGAAAGTTTGCCCATCTCTACTCCCATTTGCCCACTGTTAATCCTGTATAGTTGCATGGACAGCCCATTGCAGTTCCATTAAGTTGGACAGTGCATTTTACTTTACCAACAGGTGTTGGTGATAAGACAATAAGCTATTAGATAGATGTAAAGTGTCCAGTGGTGAAATACAATGTCTGCTATGGATAGCAGTACAAATAATGTCAGCTTACTTCTCACACCACTGGCTGTTACCCTCCACACCACTATACAGATACTGTGGTTACCTTGACGTGGTTGGAAGGCTTTTAACTTTTGTGCATAAAATTGTAACGAAACCCCCCCCCCATGTTTTTACCATTGCAATAGCACAGATATTACATGGGGCCCAGGAATGTGCATTGATCATTTTTCTTCTTTGTTTTAATGTTTTGGTCAGATCAGCAGCTCTTCCACTATGTGTTTTAGTAATCTCACCTAAGGACACAGTGCTCATTCAGCCCTCGTTTACTTTACTAGCACTCTATTCTATATAATACCATTGAATATGTACATTATAACATATAGTAGGTTGGACTGAATGGACATCTGTCTTTCTTCGACCTCAAATACTATATTATACTATACTATACTGTATTATACTATACTATACTGTACTATACTGCACTATACTGTACTATATTATACTATACTATACTGTACTATACTATACTATACTTTACTGTACTATACTGCACTATACTGTACTATACTGCACTATACTGTACTATACTATACTGTACTATACTGTACTATACTATACTATACTGTACTATACTGTACTATACTATACTGTACTATACTATACTGTACTATACTATACTATACTATACTGTACTATACTATACTGTACTAGACTATACTGTACTATACTATACTATACTATACTATACTGTCCTATACTATACTATACTATACTATACTATACTGTACTGTACTGTACTATACTATACTATACTATACTGTACTGTACTGTACTGTACTATACTGTACTGTACTGTACTATACTATACTTTACTGTACTATACTGCACTATACTTTACTATACTATACTGTACTATACTGTACTGTACTATACTATACTGTACTATACTATACTATACTGTACTATACTATACTGTACTGTACTATATTATACTGTACTGTACTATACTATACTGTACTATACTGTACTGTACTGTACTATACTAAACTGTACTGTACTATACAAAACTTTACTGTACTATACTGCACTATACTGTACTATACTACTATACTATACTATACTATACTGTACTATACTATACTGTACTGTACTGTACTGTACTATACTGCACTATACTATACTGTACTGTACTATACTATACTATACTGTACTATACTGCACTATACAGTACTGTACTATACTATACTGTACTGTACTGTACTATACTATACTGTACTATACTATACTGTACTGTACTATACTATACTATACTGTACTATACTATACTATACTATACTGTACTGTACTATACTATACTGTACTGTACTATACTGTACTATACTGTACTGTACTGTACTATACTATACTGTACTGTACTATACTATACTATACTGTACTATACTATACTGTACTATACTATTACTGTACTGTACTATACTATACTGTACTTTACTATACTGTACTGTACTGTACTGTACTATACTGTACTATACTACTATACTATTCTGTACTATACTATACTATACTGTACTGTACTATACTGTACTATACTATACTGTACTATACTATACTGTACTATACTACACTATACTGTACTGTACTATACTATACTGTACTGTATAGTGTAGTATAGTACAGTATAGTATAGTACAGTATAGTATAGTACAGTATTTCAATGTAGCATTCGTCTGCAGTAACCCTTCATGTAGCATTCTCTGCAGAACCCTGGTCAATGTAGCTTTGTCTTCAGTAACCCTTCAAATGTAGCATTCCGTCTGCATAACCCTTCAATGTACATTCGGCTGCAGTAACCCTTCAATGGTCATTCGTCTGCAGTATAAACCCTTTCAATGTTAAGCATCGTCTCAGTAACTTTTCAATGTAGCATTCGTCTGCAGTAACCCTTCTTCATGTAGATTCCGGCTGCAGTAACCTTTCAATGTAAGCTTCATCTGCAGTAACCTTTAAATTTAGTCATTTCGTCTGTCAGTAACCCTTCATGTAGCATTCGTTCTGCAGTAACCTTTCAATGTAGCATTCGTCTGCAGTAACCTTTCATGTAGCATTCGTTGCAGTACCCCTTCAATGTAGCATTCGTTTGCATAACCCTTCAATGTCGCATTCGTCGGCAGTAAAACCTTTCATGTAGCATTCGTCCGCAGTAAACCCTTCAATGTATGTCGATTCGTCTGCAGTAACCTTTCAGATGTAGCATTCTCTGTCAGTAAACCTTTCAATGTAGCATTCGTCTGCCGCAGTAACCCTTCAATGTAGCATTCGTCTGCAGGTAACCTTTCAATGTGGCATTCGTCTGCTGTAACCTTTCAATGTAGCAAATTCGTCTGCAGTAACCCTTCAATTAGCATTCGTCTGGCAGTAACCTTTCAATGTAGCTCGTCTGCAGTACCTTTTCAATGTAGATTCGTCTGCAGTACCCCTCATGTAGCATTCGTCTTCAGTACCTTTCATGTAGCATTCGTCTGCAGTAAGCTTATCTTTCCTGTAGCATTTCGTCTGCAGTAACCTTTCAATGTAGCATTCGTCCTGTCGTAACCTTTCAATGTAAGATTCGTCTGCATAACCTTTCAATGTACATTCGTCCTTCATTAACCTTTTAATGTAGCATTCGTCTGCGGTAACCTTTAATGTAGCAGTCGTGTCTGCAGTAAAACCCTTCAATGTAGCTTCGTCTGCAGTAACCTTTCAATGTAGCAATTCGTCTGCAGTACCTTTAATGTATGCATTCGTCTGCAGTAAACCTTTCTGTAGCATTCGTCTGCTAACCTTTCAATGTCATTCGTCTGCAGTACCTAATCAATGTCAGCATCTCTGCAGTAACCCTTCAATGTAGCATTCCGGTCCTGGCAGTAACCGTTTCAATTAGCGTTTCCGGTCTGCAGTAACCTTCAATGTAGCCATTCGTCTGTATAACCCTTCAATGTAGCATTTTGGTCTGCCAGTACCTTTCAATGTAAGCCGTCGTCTGGCAGTAACCTGCAATGTAGCGTTCGCTGCAGTAACCTTTCTCATGTAGCATCTCGTCTGCAGTAACCTTTCAATTAGCTTCGTCGCAGTAACCCTTCAATGTAGCATTGTCTGCAGTAACACCTTCAATGTTAGCATTTCGTCTGCATGTCACGCCTTCCTGTAGCATTCGTCTGTATTCACCCATTCAATGTAGCATTTTGTCCTGCAGTAACCTTTCAATGTATCGTTTCGTCTGCAGTAACCCTTCAATGTATCATTCGGCTGCATAACCTTTCAATGTAGCATTCCGTCTGCAGTAACCTTTCAATGTAGCATTCGTCTGGCAGTAACCCTTCAATTTATGATTCTTCTGCAGTAACCTTTCATGTAGCATTTGTCTGCAGTACCTTCAATGTAGCATTCGTCGCAGTAACCTTTCAATGTAGTCATTCGTCTTCAGTACCCTTCAGTGTAGATTCGTCTGCGCTACCCCTTCATTGTAGCAGTCGTCTGGCAGTAACCTTTCAGTGTAAGCATTCGACTGGTCAATTTCCCCCTTCAATGGTAGCCATTCGTCTGTTGCAGTAAAACCTTTTCAATGTAGCATTCGTCTGCAGTAACTGTCAATGTAGCATTCCGTCTGCAGTACTTTTTCAATGGTAGTCATCCCGTCTGCAGAAACCTTCATATGTAAGCTTCGTTCTGCAGTACCCTTCATGTAGCATTCGTCTGGGGGCAGTAACTTTTCAATTATAGCTCCGTCTCTGCAAAACCCTTCAATGTAGGCATTCTCGGCAGTAACTCCTTCATGTAGCAATTCCGTCTGCAGGTAACCTTTCAATGAGCATTCCGTCTGCAGTAAACCCTTCAATGTAGCATTCGTCTGCATTAACCCTTCATTGTAGCTTCGTCTGCATTAACCTTTCAATGTAGCATTCGTCTGCAGTAACAACCCTGTAAATTTAGCATTCGTCTGCAGTAACCCTTCAATGTAGCATTCGTCTGCAAAGTAACCTTTTAGTGTAGCATTCGTCTCAGTAACCGCTCAATGTCGCATTCGTCTGCAGTAACCTTTCATGTACATGCGTCTGCAGTAACCCGTCAGTGTAGCATTCGTCTGCAGTAAAACCTTTCAAGTAGCATGCGTCCCTGCAAGTAACCCTTCACTGTAGCATTCGTCATGCAGTAACCTTTCATCAATGTAGCATTCGTCTGCCAGTAACCTTTCATGTAGGCATTCGTCGTCTGCATCCTTTCAATTGTAGCATTCGTCCTTGCAGTAACCTTTCCAATGTAGCATTCGTCTGCATAACCTTTCAATGTCGCATTCGTCTGCACTAACCTTTCCAATGTAGCATTCGTTCTGCATTAACCTTTCAATGTAGCATTCATCTGCAGTCCCCTTTCAATGTAGCATTCCGTCTGCATAAACCCTTCAATGGGGAGCTTTCGTATGCAGTAATCTTTCAATGTAGCATTCGTCTGCAGTCCTTTCAATGTAGCATTCTTCTGCATAACCTTTCATGTAGCATTTCCGGCTGCAGTAACAGTTTCAATGTAGCATTCGTCTCAGTAACCCTTCAATTGTAGGCATTCGTCTGCAGTAACCCTTCAATGTAGCATTCCGTCTTGCCGTAATCTTTCAATGTAGCATTTCGTCTGCAGTAACCTTTCAGTAGTCATTCGTCCTGCAGTAAACATTTCAATGTAGCATTCGTCTGCAGAACCCTTCCAATTAGCTTCAGCTGCAGTAACCTGTTCCTGTAGCATTTGTCTGCAGTAACCCTTCAATGGTCCATTCGTCTGCAGTAACCCTTCAATGTTGCATTCGTCCTGAGTAGAAACCCTTCAATGTAGCATTCTTCTGCAGTACCCTTCAATGTAAGCATCGTCTGCAGTAACTTTCAATGTAGCATTCGTCTGCAGTAACCCTTCAAATGTAGCATCGTCGCAGTAACCCTTCAATGTAGCATTCATCTGCAGTAACTTGAATTTAGCATCGTCTGCTACCCCTTCAATGAGCATCGTCTGATTAACCTTTCAAATTAAAGCATTCGTCGCAGTACCTTTTCAATGTAGCATTCGTCTGCAGTAACCCTTCAATGTTTAGCATTCCGTTTCAGTAACCCTTCAATGAGCATTCGTCCTGCATTAACCTTTCAATGTAGCATCTCGTCTGCATAACCCTTCAATGTAAGCATTCGTCTGAGTAACCTTTTTTTTCAATGTAGCATTCGTCTCAGTAACCTTTCAATGTAGGCATTTCGTCTGCAGTAAACCCTTCATGTACGCATTCGTACTGCGTAAACCTTTCAATGTCAATTCGTCTGCAGTAACCTTTCATGTACATTCGTCTGCAGTAACCTTCAATGTAGCATTCCGTCTGCATAACCTTTCAATGTAGCATTTCGTCTGCATAACCTTTCAATGTGCATTTCGTCCTGTATAACCCTTCATTGTAGGCATTCGTCTGCAGTACCCTTTCAATGTAAGCATTCGTCCTGCAGTAATCTTCCTGTAGCATTCGTCTGGCAGTAAAACCTTCATAAGTAGCATTCGTCTGCAGTAACCTTTCATGTAGCAATTCTTCTGCAGTCAATCTTTCCATTTAGCATTCGTCTGCAGTAACCTTTCAATGTAGAATTCCCGTCTGCATAACCTTTCAATGGTAGGCATTCGTCTGCAGTAACATTTCAATGAGCATTCGTCTGCAGTTAACCTTCAATGGTATCAGCGTCGGCATAACCCTTCAATGTAGCATTCGTCTGTCAGAATCTTTTCAATGTGCATTCGGCTGCAGTAACCTTTCAAATGTAGCATTCGTCTGCAGTAACATTTTCAATGTAGCATTCGGCTGCTTAACCCTTAATGAGCATTTCAATTTCATCATCTGCAGTAACCTTTCAAAATGTAGCATTTGTCCTGCGTACCCTTCAATGTAGCATTCGTCTGCCAGTAACCCTTCAATGTAGCATCGTCTGCAGTAAACCCTCCCCCCCCATGTGCATTCTTCTGCAGTAACCCTTCAATTTAGCATTCGTCTGCAGTAACTTTTTCAATGTAGCATTCGTCTGCAGTAAACCCTTCTGTAGCATTTCGTCTGCATTAACCCTTCAATGTAGCATTCATCTGCAGTAACCTTTAAATAGCATTCGTCTGCATAACCCTTCAATTCGCATTCGTCCTGCAGTAACCTTTCAATGTATCATTCGTCCCTTGCAGTACCTTTCAAATGTAGCATTCGTTGCAGTAACCTTTCAATGTAGCATTTCGTCTGGCAGTAACCTTTTCAATGTACATTCGTCTGCAGTAACCTTTCAATGTAGCATTCCGTCTGTATAACCCTTTCATTAGCATTTGTCTGCAGTAACCTTCAAAGTGCGTTCGTCTGCGTAACCCTTCATGTAGCATTCGTCTGCGAACCCTTCAATGTAGATTCTTCTGCATTAACCCTTCAATGTAGCTTCGTCTGCAGTAACTTTTAATGTAGCATCCGTTAGCAGTAACCTTCAATGTGCATTCGTCTGCAGTAACCCTTCAATGTAGCATTCCAGTCATTCACTGCAGTAACCTTTCATGTAGCATTCGTCTTGCAGTAACCTTTTCAATGTCATCGTCTGCAGTAACCTTTCAATGCAGCATTCGTCTGCAGTAACCTTTCAATGTAGCATTTCGTCTGCATAACCTTTCAATGTAGCATTCGTCGTCTCAAGTACCTTTCAATGTAGGCATGTCGTCTGCAGTCAACCTTTCAATGTAGCATCGTCTGCAGTAACCTTTCAATGTACATTTTCGTCTGTAGTACCCCTTCTGAAGCATTTGGTCTGCAGTAACCTTCAATGTAGGTCAGTCGTCTGCATAACCCTCAATGTAGCATTCGTCTGGCAGTAACCTTTCATGTATCATTCGTCTGCATTAACCTTTCAATGTAGCAGTTTCGTCTGCATTAACCTTTCTAATGGTAGTCATTCGTCCTGCATAAACCTTTCATGTACATTCGTCTGCATTAACCTTTCAATGTAGCATTCCGTCTGCAGTAACCTTTCAATGTACATTCCGTCTGCAGTTAACCTTTCAATGTTAGCATTCGTCTGGCAGTAACCCTTCAATGAGCATTGTCTGGCTAACCTTTCATGTAGCCATTCGTCTGCATAACCTTCACTGTAGCATCGCTGCAGTAACCCGTCAATGTACATTTCGTCCTGCAGTAACCTTTCAATGTAGCGTTCGTCTGCAGTACCCTTCATGTAGCATCGGTTGTAAGTAACCCCTTCAATGTAGCATTTGTCTGCAGTACCTTCAATGTAGCGTTCGTCTGCAGTAAACCTGCAATGGTAGCGTCGAAACTGCAGTACCTTTCAATGTAGCATTCCGTCTGCAGTAACCTTCAATGTAGGCATTCGTCTGCGTAAAACCCTTCAATGTAGCATTTGTCTGCGTAAACACCCTTCACTGTAGCATTCGGCTGCCGTGAACCCTTCAATGTACATTCGTCTTAGTAACCCTTCAATGTAGCATTTTGTCTGCAGTAACTTCAATGTAGCGTTCGTCTGCAGTAACCCTTCAATGTAGCATTCGTTGCAGTAACCTTTCAATGTAGCATTCTCTGCATGTAACCCTTCAATGTCGGATTCGTCTGCAGTAAACCTTTTCAATGTAGCATTTGTCTGCATTAACCTTTCATTAGCCATTCGTCTGCATAAAACCTTGCAATGTAGCATTCGTCTGCGTAACCCCTTCGTGTAGCATTCGTTTCTGCAGTAACCCTTCATTTGTAAGCACTTCGTCTGCATAACCTTTCAGTGTAGCATTCGTCTGCAGTAACCCTTCAATGTAGCATTCGTCTGCAGTAACCTTTCAATGTAGCATTCGTCTCCAGTAACCTTTCAATGTAGCATTCGTCTGCAGTAACTTTTCAATGTAGCATCCGTCTGCAGAAACCCTTCAATGTAGCATTCGTCTGCAGTAACCCTTCAATGTAGCATTCGTCTGCAGTAACTTTTCATGTAGCACCCGTCTGCAGACCCCTTCATGTAGCATTCGTCTGCGTAACCCTTCATGTAGCATTCGTCTGGCATTAACCTTTCCATGTAGCATTGCTCGGCTGCAGTAACCCTTCAATTGTAGCATTCGTCTGCAGTAACCCTTCATTTGTGCATTCGTCTGCAGTAACCCTTTTCATGTAGCATTCGTTCTGCAGTAACCCTTCAATGTGCATTCGTCTCAGTAACCCTTCATGTAGCATTCTCCTGCATAACCCTTTTCAGTGTATCAGCGTCGCAGTAACGCCTTTCAATGTAGCATCTCTGCAGTAACCTTCCAGTGTAGCATTTCGTCTGCAGTAACCCTTCATTGTAAGCATTCGTTCTGCAAGTAACCTTTCAATGTGCATTCGTTGCAGTAACCCTTCAATGTAGCATTCGTCTGCATAACTTCAATGTAGCATTCGTCGGCAGTAACCTTCAATGTAGCATTCGTCTGCATTACCTTTCAATTAGCATTCGCTGCATTAACCCTTCAATGTAGCATCGTCTGCAGTAACCCTTCAATGTAGCATTTCGTCTGCATAACCTTTCACTGTAGCATCGTCTGCAGTAACTCATGTAGCATTCGTTCTGCGAGTAATAACCCTTCAATGTAGCATCGTCTGCATAACCCTCAATGGAGCATTCGTCTGGCAGTACCCTTCATGTAGCAATTCGTCTTCAGTACGACCTTCAATGTAGCATTGTCTGCAGTAACCCTTCATGTGCATTCGTCTGCCAGTAACCCTTCAATGTAGCATTCGTCTGCAGTAACACCTTTCAATGTAGGCATTTCGTCGCAGTAACCCTTCAATGTAGCATTCGTCTGCATAACCTTTCAATGTAGGCATTCGTCTGCATAACCTTCAATGTAGCAATTCGTCTGCAGTAACCCTTCAATGTATATTCGTCGCAGTAACCTTTCAATGTAGCATGCGCCTGCAGTAACCTTTCCATGTAGCAATCGTCTGCGTAACCCTTCATGGTAGCATTCGTCTGGCAGTAACCTTTCAATGTAGGCATTCCGTCTTCAGTACATTTCAATGTAGCATTCGTCTGCAGTAACCCTTCAATGTAGCATTCATCTGCAGTAAACCTTTTCAATGTAGCATTTGTCTGCAGTAACCCTTCAAGTAGCATTCGTCTGTCCGTAAAACCCTTCAATGTAGCATTCGTCTGCAGTCCCTCATGTAGCATTGCTTCTGCATTCAACCTTCATGTATTCATTCTTCTGCAGTAAACTTTTCAAATGTAGCAGTCGTCTGCATTAACCTTCATGTAGCATTCGTTCTGCAGTAACCGCTTCAATGTATGCATTCATCATCTGCAGTAACCTTTAAATTTAGACATTCGTTCTGCAGTAAACCCTTCAATGTAGCATTCGTCTGCATAACCTTTCAATGTATCATTCGTCTGCAGTAACCTTTCAAAATGTAAGCTTCGTCTGCATAACCCTTCAATGTAGCATTCGTTTGCAGTAACCCTTCATGTACATTCGTCTGCAGTAACCTTTCAATGTAGCAATTCGTCGCAGTAACCTTCAATGTACAGCATTCGTCTGCATGTACCTTTCAATGTTGGAGCATTCGTCTGCAGTAACCTTTCAATGTAGCTTCGTCTGCGTAAACCCTTCATGTAGCAGTCGTCTGCATTAACTTTCAATGTATCATCGTCTGCATAACCTTTCAATGTAGCATTCCCGTCTGCAGTAACCCTTCAATTAAGCATGCGTCTGCAGTAACCTTCATGTACATTCGTCTGCAGTACCTTTCAAGGTAGCATTCGTCTGCAGTAAACCCTTCATGTAGCATTCGTCTGCATACCTTCATGTAGCATGTCGTCCTGCAGAATCTTTGCCATGTATCTTTCGTCTGCAGTAACCTTTCACTTTACTTCGTCTGCAGTAACCTTTCAATGTAGCATTCGTCTGCAGTAACCTTTCAATGTAGCATTCGTCTGCAGTAAACCTTTAATGTAGCATTCGTCTGGCTGAACCTTTTAATGTATCATTCGTCTGCAGTTTTTACCCCTTCAATGTAGCATTCGTCTGCAAGTAACCTTTCCAATGTTAGCAATTCGTCTGAATAACCTTTCAATGTACATTCGTCGTCAGTAACCTTTCAATGTATCATTCGTCGCAGTAACCTTTCAATGTACATTCGTCCTGCAGTAAACCTTCAATGTAGCCATTCGTCTGCAGTAACCCTTCAATGTAGCATTCGTTCTGCCGTAACCTTTCCAATGTACGTCGTCTGCTTAACCCTTCAATGTAGGCATTCGTCTGTAGTAAACCTTCAATGTACATTTGGTCTGCAGTAACCTTTCAATTTAGCGTTCGTTCTGCAGTAACCCTGCAATGTAGCGTTTTGCTGGCAGTACCTTTCAATGTAGCATTCGTCTGCAGTAACCTTTCATGTCGCATTCGTCTGTCAGTAAACCCTTCAATGTAAGCAATTTTGTCTGCAGTAAACCCTTCAATGTATCCGCATTCGTCTGCAGTAACCTTCAATGTAGCATTCTTGTAGTCAAACCCTTCCATGGTACATTTTCTGTGCCGTTAAACCTTTCAATGTAGCGTTTCGTCTGCGTAACCCTTCTGTTGCCTTCGTCTGCAAGACCTTCAAGAGCATTCGTCTGCAAGTAACCTTTCAATGTACATTCGTCTGCAGTACCCTTCAAGTAAGGATTCGTCTGCAGTAACCTTTCAATGTAGCAATGTGTCTGCAGTAACCTTTCCAATGTAGCTTCGTCCATGCAGTAACCTTCAATGTAGCATTCGTCTGCAGTAACCCTTCAGTGTACACATTCGTCTGCAAGTAACCCTTCATTGTAGCATTCGTCGCATAACCTTCTGTAGCATTCTTCTGCAGTACCCTTCATGTCCATTCGTCTGCAGTAACCTTTCATGTAGCATTCGTCTGCAGTACCTTTCAATGTCAGCATTCGTCTGCAGTAACTTTCAATGTAACCCTCCGGCTTCAGAAACCCTTCAATGTAGCATTCGTCTGCCGTAACCCTTCAATGTAGGTCATTCGTCTGCCGTAACTTTCAATTAGCACATCCGTCTGCAGAAAACCCTTCAATGTAGCATTCGTTTTCTGCCGTAACCCTTCAATTTACATTCGTCTGCGTAACCTTTCAATTCTAGCATTCGTCTGCATGAACCCTTTCAATGTCTCATTCGTCTGCAGTACCCTTCATTTGTAGCATTCGTCTGCAGTCACCTTTCAATGTTAGCATTCGTCTGCATTAACCCTTTAAATGTAGCTTCGTTCTGCAGTAAACCCTTCAATGTAGCATTCGTCTGCAGTAACCTTTTAGTGTCCTTCGTCTGCAGTAACCCTTCAATGTACATTCGCTGCAGTAACCTTTCAGTGTAGCATTCATTTCGTCTGCAGTAACCCTTCAGTGTAGCATTCGTCTGCAGTAACCTTTCAAAGTAGCATTCGTCTGCAGTAAAACCTTCAATGTAGCATTCGTCTGCATGTAACCTTTCAATGTAGCATTTCTGCAGTAACCCTTTCAATGAGCATTCCCGTCTGCAGTAACCTTTCAATTAGCATTCGTCTGCATTACCTTTCAATGTAGCTTCGTCTGCAGTAACCTTTCAATGTAGCTTCGTCTGCAGTAACCTTTCCTGTAGCATTCGCGCCAGTAACCTTTCAAATGTAGGATTCATTCATCTGCAGTATACCTGTCAATGTAGCAGTCGTCTGCAGTACCACTTCAATGTAGCTTTCGTCTGCAGTAAATCTTCCATGTGCATTCGTCTGCAGTCACCTTTCATTTAGCATTCGTCTGCAGTACCTTTCAATGTAGCATTCGTCTGCGTAACATTTCAATGTAGCATTCGTCCTGCAGTACCCTTCATTAGCATTCGTCTGCATAACCCTTCATGTATGCAATTCGTCTGCAGTAATCTTTCATGTGCATTCGCTGCAAGTAAACCTTTCAATGTAGCATCGTCGGCAGTAACTTTCAATGTAGCATTCGTCCTGCGTAACCTCAATGAGCATTCATCTGCAGTAACCTTTCAATGTTCATTTGTCTGCAGTAAACCCTTCAATGTCATTCGTCTGCAGTAAACCTTCAATGTAGGCATTCGTCTGCAGTACCTTCAATGTATCATTCTTCTGCAGTAACCCTTCAATGTAAGCATTCGTCCTGCAGTAACTTTTCAATGTAAGCAAGTCGTCTGCAGTAACCCTTCAATGTAGCATTCGTCTGCAGTAACCCTTCAATGTCGCATTCATCTGCAGTAACTTTAAATTTAGCATTCTCTGCAGTAACCCTTCAATGTAGCATTCGTCTGCATTAACCTTTCAATGTAGCATTCGTCTGCAGTAACCTTCAATGTAGCATTCCCGTGTCTGCAGTAACCCTTCAATGTAGCATTCCGTTTGACAGTAACCCTTCACTGTCGCAATTCGTCTGCAGTAACCTTTTCAATGTAGCAGATTCGTCTGCAGTAAACCCTTCAATTAAGCATTCGTCTGCAGTAACCTTTCATGTAGCATTCGTCTGCGTAACCCACCCTTTCAATGTAGCATTCGTCTGCATACCCTCAAATGTAACATTCGTCTCATAACCTTTCACAATGTACTTCGTCTGCATAACCTTTCACAATGTAGCATTTCGTCTGCGTAACCCTTCATGTAGCATCGTCTGCAGTAACCTTCAATGTAGCATGCTCTGCAAGTACCTTTCAATGTACATTCTCTGTAGTAACCCTTCATTGTAGCATGTTCGTCTGCAGTAACCTTTCAATGTAGCAGGCGTCCTGCAGTAATTCTTTCCATGTAGCATTCGGGGGTCTGCTTAACCTTTCAATGTAGCATCGTCTGCAGTACCTTTCAATGTAGCATTCGTCGGCAGTAATCTTTCCTGGTAGCATTCGTCTGCAGTAACCTTCACTGTAGAATTTCGTCTGCAGTAACCTTCAATGTAGCATTCGTCTGCAGTAAACATTTCAATGTAGCATTCGTCTGCAGTAACCCCTTCAATGTACCCATTCGTCTGCAGTAACCCCTTCAATGTAGCATTCGTACTGCAGCTAATCTTTCAATGTAGCATTCGGCCTGCAGTAACCTTTCAATGTAGCATTCGTCTGCAGTAACATTTTCAATTAATTCGTCTGAGTAACCCTTCAATTAGCATTCACATAGCTGCATAACCTTTCAATGTAAGCATTTGTCTGAGTAACCCTTCCAATGTAGAATTTCCGTCGCAGTAACCCTTCAATTTAGCATTCGTCTGCATAACCCTTCAATGTAGCATTCTTCTGCATTTAACCCTTCATGTAGCATTCGTCTGCAGTAACTTTTCAATGTAGCATTCGTCTGCAGTAACCCTTCATGTAAGCTTCGTCTGCATTAACCCTCAATGTAGCATCATCGCAGTAACCTTTAATTTAGCATCGTCTGCAGTACCCCTTCATTTAGCATTCGTCTGCATTAACCTTTCAATGAGCATTTTCCTGCGTAACCATTTCAATGTAGCATTCGTCGGCAGTAACCTTTCAATGTAGCATTCGTCTGCAGTAACCTTTCAATGTAGCATTCGTCTGCAGTACCCTTTCAATGTATGCATTCGTCTGTAGTAACCCTTAATGTAGCATTTGTCTGCAGTAACCTTTTCAAAGTAGCGTTCGTCTGCAGTAACCCTTCAATTGTAGCATTCCCCTTCTGCAGTAACCCTTCAATGTAGCATTCTTCTGCAGTAACCCTCAATGTGTAGCATTCGTCTGCAGTAACTTTTAGATGTTAGCATTCCGTCTGCAGTAAACCTCTTAAGTAGCATTCTGTCTGCATTAAACCCTTCCAATGTAGCATTCATCTGCAGTAACCTTTCAATGTAGCATTCCGTCTGCAGTAAACCTTTCATGTAGCATTCGTCTGCAGTAACCTTTCCAAATGCAGCCATTCGTCTGCAGTAACCTTTCAATGTACATTTTCGCTGCAGTAACCTTTCAATGTAGCATTCGTCTGCAGTAAACCTTTCAATGTAGCCTTTCGTCCTGCAGTAACCTTTCAATTAGCATTCGTCTGCAGGGTAACCTTTCAATGTAGCATTCGTCTGTAGTAACCCTCACTGTAGCACTTTGTCTGGCAGTAACCTTTCAATGTAGCATTCGTCTGCAGTAACCCTTCAATTATCATTCGTCTGCATTACTGTCAATGTAGCATCGTCTGGCAGTAACCTTCCAATGTAGCATTTCGTCTGGCAGTAAAACCTTTCAATGGTACATTCGTCTGCAGTAACCTTTCAATGTAGATTTCGTCTGCAGTAACCTTTCAATGTGCATTCGTCTGGCAGTCACCTTTCAATTAGCATTCGTCTGTCAGAAACCTTTCAATGTAGCCTTCTCGCAGTAACCCTCATGTAGCATTCGTCTGCATAACCTTTCAATGTAGCCTTCTCTGCAGTAACCTTTCAATGTAGCATTCGTCTGCAGTACCCCTCAATGTAGCAATTCGTCTGCAGTAACCTTTCAATGTAGCGTTCGTCTGCAGTAACCCTTCAATGTAGCATTCGTCTGTATAACCCCTTTCAATGTAGCATTTTTGTCGCCAGTACCTTTATTAGCGTTCGTCCGCAGTAACCTGCAAATGTAAGCGTTCGACTGCAGTAACCTTTCAATGTAGCATTCGTCTGCAGTACCCTTTCAATGGCATCGTCTGCAGTAACCCTTCAATGTAGCATTTTTCTGCAGTAACCCTTCAATGTAGCATTCGTCTGCATTAACCCTTCATGTAGCATTCGTCTGTAGTAACCCTTCAATGTAGCATTTGTCCTGCAGTAACCTTTCAATGTTAGCGTTCGTCTGCAGTAACCCTCAATGTAGCATTCCGTCTGCAGTAACCTTCAATGTAGCATTCGTCTGCAGTAACCCTTCAATGTAGGATTCGTCCTGCATATAACCTTGTTCAATGTAGCATTTGTCTGCAGTAACCTTTCATGTAGCATTCGTCTGCAGTAAACCCTTTTCAATGTAGCATTCGTCTCAGTAAAACCCATTCAGTGTATCAGTCGTCTTCATTAACCCTCATGTAGCAATTCGTCTGCAGTAACCTTTCAGTGTAGCATTTCTCTGCAGTAACCCTCATGTAGCAGCGTCTGCAGTAACCTTCATGTAGCATTCGTCTCCATAACCTTTTCATGTAATCATTCCGTCCTGCAGTAACTACTTTTCAATGTAGACATCCGTCGCAGAAACCCTTCAAGGTAGCTCCGTCTGCATAACCCTTCATGTACATTCGTTCTGCAGTAACTTTTCAATGTCGCCGCCTCCTTCTGCAGAAAACCTTCAATGTAGCATTCGTCTGCAGTAACCCTTCAATGAGCATTCGTCTGCAAGTAAACCTTTCAATGTAGCATGTCGTCTGCAGAACCCTTCAATGTAGCATTCGTCTCAGTAACCCTTATTGTAGCATTCGTCTGCAGTAACCCTTTCAATGTAGCATTCGTCTGCAGTAACCCTTCAATGTAGCATTCGTCTGCAGTAAACCCTTCAATTAAGGCTTCGTCTGCAGTAACCTTTTAGTGTAGCATTCGGTCGCCAGACCCTTCAATGTAGCATTCGTCTGCAAGTAACCTTTCAGTGTGAGCATTCGTCTGCAGTAACCTTCAAGTGTAGCATTCGTCTGGCAGTAACCTTTCAAGTAGCATTCCGTTGCAGTACCTCAATGTATCTTCCGTCTGCAGTAACCTATCAATGTAGCTTCGTCTCGCATAACCCTTCATGTCAGCCATTCGGCTGCAGTAACCTTTCAATGTAGCATTCGTCTGCAGTAAGCCCTTCACTGTAACATCCGTCTGCAGTAACCCTTCATGTAGCATTCGTCTGCAGTAAACCTTTCAATGTATCATTCGTCTGCAGTAAACCTTTCAATGTAGCAGTCTCTGCAGTAACCCTTCAATTTAGCATTCGTCTGCAGTAACCCTTCAATGTCTCATTCGTCTTGCAGTAAACCCTTTCAATGTAGCATATCGTCTGGCAGTAACCTTTCAATGTAGCATTCGTCTGGGGCAGGTGAACCTTCAATGTAGCATTATCGTCTGCAGTAACCCTTCATTTATCATCGTCTGCAGTAACCTTGTCCATGTAGCATTCTCCTGCAGTAACCCTTCAATGTAGCATTCGTCTGCAGTACCTTTCCATGTAGCATTTCGTCTGCGTAACCTTTCAATGTAGCATTCGTCTGGCAGTACCCCTTCAATGTATATTCGTCTCAGTAACCTTTCAATGTAGTCAATTCGGCTGCAGTAACCTTTCATAGCAATCGCTGCAGTAACCCTTCAATGTAGCAATCGTCTGCAGTCACCTTTCAATGTAGCATGTCGTCTGCAGTAACCCTTCAATGTAGCTTCGTCTGCAGTAACCCTTCATTGTATCATTCCGGTCTGCATGTACCTTTCAAGTAGTAATTCGTCTGCAGGAACCCTTAATGTACAAGTCGTCGTTTCAGTAACCCTTCATGTAGCATTCGTCTGCAGTACCTTTTAGTGGAGCATATCGTCTGCAGTAACCCTTCATGTAGCTTCTTCTGCAGTACCTTTCATGTAGTCATTCGTCCTGCAGTAACCCTTCATCAGTGTAGCATTCGTCTGCAGTACCTTTCAATGTCGCATTCCGTCTGCAGTCCTTCAATGTAGCATTCGCTCAGTAACCTTTCAATGTAGCTTCGTCTGCAGTAACCCTTCAATGTAGCATTCGTCTGTCATTAACCTTTCATGTACATTCGTCTGCATAACCCTTTCAATGTAGCAATTCGTCCTGCAGTAACCCTTCAATGTAGCATTCGTCTGCAGTAACCTTTCAATGTATAGCATTCTCTGCATTACCCTTTCATGTAGCTTCGTCTGCCTTAACCCTTCAATGTAGCATTTCGTCTGCAGTAACCCCTTCCATGTAGCATTCTGTCTGCAGTAACCCGTCATGTAGCATCGTCTTCAGTAAACTTTCAATGTAGCATTCGCTGGCATTACCCCTTCTGGTGCATTCGTCTGCATACCCCTTCAATGTAGCATTCGTCGCAGTAACCCTCAATGTTAGGCATGTCGTCCTGCATTAACCTTTCAATTAGGCATTCGTCTGCAGTAACCCTTCACTGTAGCCATTCGTCTGCATACCCTTCAATGTACATTCGTCCTGCAGTAACCTTTCAATTGTAGCCATCGTCTGCAGTAACCCTTTCACTGAGCATTCTTCTGCAGTAACCCTTTCATGTTAGCAATTCGTCTGCATTAAACCCTTCAATGTATCATGCGTCTGGCAGTAACCTTTCATGTAGCATTTCGTCTGCGTAACCTTTCAATGTAGCCATTCGTCGCATTACCCTTCATGAAGCTTCGTCTGCATAAGACCTTTCAGTGTAGCATTCGTCTGCAGTAAAACCCCTTCAATGTACATTCGTCTGCAGTACCCTTTCAGTGTAAGCATTCGTCTGCATACCCCCTTCAGGTTTAACATTCGTCTGCCAGTAACCTTTCAATGTCGCCTTCGTCTGCAGTAACACCCTTCAATGTGCATTCGTCTGCAGTAACCTTTCATTAGCATTCGTCTGCAGTAACCCTTCAATGTAGCATTCGTCTGCCAAGTAGCCTTTCAATTAGCAGTCGTCTGCAGTAACCCTTCATGTGCAATTCGTCTGCAGTAACCCTTCAATGTAGCATTCGTCTGCAGTAACCTTTCATGTACATTTCGTCTGCAGTAACCTTTCATGTAGCATTCGTCCTGCATTAACCCGTTCAATGTAGCATTGGCGTCTCAGTACCCTCAATGTAGCATTCGTCCTGCAGTACCCTTCAATGTAGCATTCGTCTGCAGTCACCTTTCAATGTGCATTCTCGTCTTGCAGTAACCTTTCAATGTAGCATTCGTCTGCATAACCCTTCCAATGTAACATTCGTTGCAGTAACCCTTCAATGTAGCAATCGTCTGCAGTAACCTTCAATGTAGCATCGTCTGCAGTAACCTTTCAATGTAGGCTTCGTCTCAGTAACCCTTCTTAGCATTCTTCTGCAGTAACCTTCCAATGTGCATTCGCTGCAGTAACCTGCATGTAGCATTCGTCTGTCAGTAACCCTTCATGTAGCATTCGTCTGCAAGTCACCATTCTATGTAGCACTTCGCTGCATTAACCTTTCACTGTAGCATTTCGTCTGCATAACCTTTCAATGTAGCATTCGTCTGCTTACCATTCAATGTAGCAATTCGTCTGCAAGTACCCTCAATGTAGCATTCGTCTGCAGGTACCCTTCAATGTAGCATTCGTCTGCAGTAACCTTTCAATGTAGCCTTCGTCTGCAGTACCTTTCCATTAGCATTCGTTCAGTAACCCTGTCAATGTAGCATTCGTCTGCAGTAACCCCTTCATTGTCGCCATTCGTCTGCAGTACCTTTCATGTAGCATTCGTTCTGCAGTAACCCTTCAATGTAGCATTCGTCTGCAGTAACTCCTTCAATTAGCATTCGTCTTGCAGTACCTTTTATGGACATTCGTCTGCAGTAACCCTTCAATGTACATTCCGTCTGCAGTAACCTTTTCATGTTAGCATTCGTCTGCAGTAACCCTTCAGTGTAGCAATTCACGTCTGCAGTAAACCTTTTCATGTAGCATTCGTCTGCGTAACACCGTCCATGTAGCATTCCGTCGCAGTACCTTTCAATGTAGCATTCGTCTGCAGTAAACCCTTTCAATGTAGCATTCGTCTGCAGTAACCTTTCAATGTAGGCATTCGTCCTGCAGTAACCTTTCAATGTACATATCGTCTGCAGTAACCTTTCAATGTACAATTTCGTCTGCAGTAACCCCTTTTCAATGTAGCATTCGTCTGCAGTACCTTTCAATGTGCATTCTCTGCAGTACCTTTCAATGTAGCATTCGTCTGCAGTAACCCTTCAATGTAGGCTTTTCGTCTGCAGAATCTTTTCATGTAACATTCCGTTCTGCAGTAACCTTTCAATGTAGCAATTCGTCTGCGTAATAACCTTTCAAATGTAGCATTCGTCTGCAGTAACATTTCAATGTAAGCATTCGTCTGCAGGAACCCTTCAATGTAGCATCGTCTGCAGTAACCCTTAATGTAGCATTCGTCTGCAGTATCTTTCCAATGTACATTCGTCTGCAGTAACCTTTCCAATGTAAGCATTCGGCGCAGTAACATTTCAATGTAGCATTCGTCTGACTTAACCCTTCAATGTAGCATTCATCTGGCAGTAACCTTTCAATGTAGCATTTGTCTGCAGTACCCCTTCAATGTAGCAGTCGTCTGCATTAACCCTTCCCCAATACTCGTAGCAAACACATCGGACTGCAGTACCCTTCAAATGTTAGCATTCTTCCTGCAGTAACCCTTCATGTCGCATGTCGTTCTGCAGTAACTTTTTCAATTAGCATTCGTCTGCATAACCCTTCGAATGTAGCATTCGTCTGTCAGTAACCCTTCAAGGTAGCATTCATACTGCAGTAAACCTTTAAAATTTAGCATTCGTCTGCAGAACCCTTCAATGTAGCATTCGTCGTCTGCAGTAACCTTTCCATGTACATTCGTCTGCAGTAACCTTTCAATGTAGCATGATCGTCTGCCGTACCCTTCAATGTAGCATTCGTTTTACAGCTAACCCTTCAATGTAGCATTCGTCTGCAGTTAACCTTTCAATGTAGCATTCGTCTGCAGGACCACTTCAATGTAGCATTCGTCTGCAGTAACCTTTCAATTGTACATTCGTCTGCAGTAACCTTCAATGTAGCATTTCGTCTGCAGTAAACCCTTCAAATGTAGCATTCGTCCTGCAGTAAACCTTTCAATGTAGCAATTCGTCTGCAGTAACCTTTCTCAATGTTAGCATTCATCTGCAGTCAACCCTTCAATTAGCATTCGTCTGCAGTAACTTTCAATGTAGCTTCGGTCTGCAGTAACCTTTCAATGTAGCATTCTTCTGCAGTAACCTTCATTGTAGCATTCGTCTGCATAACCTTTCAATGTGCATTCGTCTGCAGTAATCTTTTCCATGTAGCATTCGCTCAAGTACCTTTCAATGGTAGCATTCGTCCTGCAGTACTTTCAATGTAGCCACAAAATTCGTCTGCAGTAATCTTTCATGTAGCTTCGTCTGCAGTAACTTTCAATGTAGAATTCCGTCTGCAGTAACCTTTCAATGTACATTTCGTCTGCAGTAACATTCAATGTTAGGCCATTCGTCCTGCAGTACCCCTTCAATGTAGCATTCGTCTGGCAGGTAACCCTTCAATGTAGCCTCGTCTGAGTAATCTTTCAATGTAGCATTCGTCTGCAGTAACCTTTCAATTAGCTTCGCTGCAGTAATTCATGTAGCATTCGGCTCATAACCCGTCCAATGTAGCATTCATCTTCAGTAACCTTTCAATGTACATTTGTCTGCAGTAACCCTTTCAATGTAGTCATTTCGTCTCAGTAAAAAAACCCTTCAATGTAGCAATTCGTCTGCAGTAACCCTTCAATGTAGCATGCTTCGCAGTAACCCTTCAATGTATCATTCGTCTGCAGTACTTTTCAATGTAGCTTCCGTCTGGCATACCCTTCAATGTAGCATCGTCTGCATGCAAACCCTTCAATGTGTCATTTCATCTTGCAGTAACCTTTAAATTAGAATTCGTCTGCAGTAACCCTTTCAATGTAGCATTCGTTCTGCAGTAACATTTCAATGTAGCATTCGTCTGCAGATCCCTTTCAATGTAGCATTCGTCTGCAGTAACCTTTTCAAATGTGAGCATGCGTCTGCAGTAACCTTTCATGTATCATTCGTCTGCATAACCTTCATGTAGCATTGTCTGTATTAAACCCTTCAATGTAAGCATTTGTCTGCAGTCACCTTTAAACTACGTTCGTCTGCAGTAACCCTTCATGTAAGCGATTCGGTCTGCAGTAGACCCTTCAATGTAGCATCTTCTGCAGTAACCCTTCAATGTCGCATTCGTCTGGGAGTAACTAGTTAAATGTAGCACCGTCTGCAGTAACCCTTTCCATGTAGCCCTTCGTCTGCCGTAAACCCTTCAATGTAGCATTCCATGCTGCCAGTAACCTTTCAATGTAGCATTTCGTCCATTAACCTTTCATGTAGCATTCGTCTTGCGTAACCTTTCAATGCAGCATTCGTCTGAGTAACCTTTCAATGTAGCATTCGTCTGAGTAACCTTTCAATTAGCATCGTCTGCAGTAACCTTTCAATGTAGCATTCGTCTGCAGTAACCTTTCAATGTAGCATTTCGTCTGCATAACCTTCATGTAGCATTCGCGTAAGTAACCCTTCAATGTAGGCATTGTCGCAGTAACCTTTCAATTAGCATTCGTCTGCAGTAACCCTTCAAATTGCAGTCGTCTGCAGTAACCTTTTCACTGTAGCTTCGTCTGCCAGTAAACCTTTCAATGTAGCCTTCGGTCTGCAGGTAAACCTTTCAGAATGTAGCATTCGTCGCGTAACCTTTCAATGTGCATTCGTCTGCAGTAACCTTTCAATGTAGCATTCGTCCTGTCAGTAACCTTTCAATGTAGCATTCGTCTGCAGTAGCCTTTCAATGTAAGCACATTCGTCTGCATAACCCTTCAATGTAGCATTCGTCTGCAGTACCTTTCAATTTAGCCTTCGTCTGCATAACCTTTCAATGTAGCATTCTTCTGCAGTAAACCCTTCAATGTAGCCCATTCGTCTGCCAGTAACTTCATCGTTTAGCGTTCGTCTGCAGTAACCCTTCAATTGTCATTTCGCTTGTAGTAACCCTTCAAGTAGCTTTGTCCTGCAGTAACTCAATGTAAGCGTTCGTCTGCATTAAACCTTCATGTAGCGTTCGACTGCAGTAACCTTTCCAATGTAGCATTCGTCTGCATAACCTTTCATGTAGGCATTCGTCTGCGTACCCCTCATGTAGCATTTGTCTTGCAGTAACCCTTCAATGTAGCATCGTCTGCAGTAACCCTTCAAGTGTAGCATCGTCTGTAGTAAACCCTTCAATGTAGCATTTGTCTGCAGTAACCTTTCAATTAGCGGTCTCTGCAGTAACCCTTCATGTAGCATTTCGTTCTGCAGTAACCTTTCAATGTAGCATTCGTCGCAGTAACCCTTCAATTAGGGGGATTCGTCTGCAGTAACCTTAACCTTTTCATGTAGCATTTGTCTGCAGTAACCTTTCAATTTAAAGCATTCGTCTGCAGTAACCTTTCAATGTAGCATTCGTCTGCAGTAACCCTTCTTGTGCCTTCGTCTGCATAACCCTTCATTGTAGCATTCTCTTGCAGTACCTTTCAGTGGTAGCATTCGTCTGCAGTACCCTTCAATGTAAGCATCGTCCTGCGTAACCTTTCAAATCATGTAGCATTCGTCCTCCGTAAACCTTTCAATGTAGCATTCGTCTGCATAACTTTTCATTGTAGCATCCGTCTGACAGAAACCCCTTCAATGTAGGCATTTCGTCTGCAGTTAACTCCCTTCATGTAGCATTCGTCTGCAGTAACTTTTCAATGTAGCAATCCTTCTGCAGAAACCCTTCATGTAGCATTCGTCTGGCAGTAACCCTTTCAATGTTAGCATGCGTCTGCAGTACCCTTCAAGGTAGCATTCGTCCCGCAGTAACCTTCAATGAAGCATTCGTCCTGCAGCAACCCTTCATTGTAGCATTCTCTGCAGTAAACCTTCAATGTAGCATTCGCTGCAGTAACCCTTCCAATGAGCATTCGTCTGCCAGTAACCCTTCATGTAGCATTCCGTCTGCGTAACGACCTTTTATGTTACATTCGTCTGCAGTAACCCTTCAATTAACATCGTCTGCATAACCTTTCAGTGTAGCTTCTTCTGCAGTAACCCTTCAGTGTAGCCTTCGTCTGCAGTAACCTTTCAATGGAGCATTCGTCTGCAGTAACCCTTCACTGTAAGCATTCGTCTGCAGTAACCTTCATTATCATTCGTCTGCAGTAAACCTTCATGAGCATTCCGTCTGCAGTAACCTTCAATGTACATTCGTCTGCAGTAACCCCGTCAATGTAGCATTCGTCTGCAGTAAACCCTTCAATGAGCATTCGTCTGCAAGTAACCTTTCAATGTAAGCATTCGTTTGAGTACCTTTAATGTACATTCGTCTGCAGTACCCTTCACTGTAGCATTCGTCTGCAGTAACCCTCAATGTAGCATCGTCTGCAGTAAACCCTTCAAATGTAGCAGTCGTCCTGCATACCTTTCATTTCAATGTAGCATTCGCTGCAGTAAACCCTTCATTTAGCATTCGTCTGCAGTAACCCTTCAATGTAGCAGTCGTCCGGCAGTAAAACCTTTCAATGTAGCATTCGTCTGCAGTAACCCGTTCAATGTGCATTCGTCTGTCAGTAACCTTTCACTGTAGCATTCAGTCTGCAGTAACCTTTCAGGTGCATCTTCTGCGTAACCTTCATTTAATATCGTCGGCAGTACCTTTCAAAATGTAGCATTCGTCCTGCAGTAACCTTTCAATGTAACATCGTCCTTGCAGTAACCCTTCAATGTAGCATTCGTCTGCAGTCACTTTCAATGAGCTTCGTCTGCAGTAACCCTTGCAATAGCATTCGTCTGGCAGGTAATCCCTTCATTGTAGCATTCCGTCGGCAGTAACCTTTTCAATGTGTATTCGTCTGCAGTAAAACGCCTTCAAGTAGCATTCGTCGCAGTAACCCTTCAATGTACATTCTTCTGTCAGTTAACCTTTAGTGTAGCATTCGTCTGCAGTAACGCCTTCATGTACATTCGTCTGCAGTAAACCTTTCATGTAGCAGTCGTCTTCAGTAACCCTTCAGTGTAGCAGTTCGTCTGCAGGTACCTTTTCATGTAAGCAATTCGTCTGCAGTAACCCTCAGATGTAGCATTCGTCCCTCCAGTAACCTTTCAATGTAGCATTCCGTCTGCAGAACCCTTCAATGTAGGCATTCGTCTTCAGTAACCTTTCAATGTAGCATTCGTCTGCAAGTAAACCCGTCAATGTAGCAATTCGTCTGCAGAACCCTTCAATGTAGACATTCGTCTGCAGTAACCTTTCAATGTAGCCTTCGTCTGCAGTAACCTTTCAATGTAGCATTCGTCTGGCAGTACCCTTCATGTATGCATCGTCTGCATAACACTTCAATGTAGCATTCCGTCTGCAGTAACCTTCAATGTAGCATTGCGTCGGCAGTAACCTTTAATGTAGTCATTCGTCTGCAGTAAACCCTTTCAATGTAGCATTCGTCGCAGTAACCCTTCATGTAGCATTCGTCTGCAGTAACCGCCTTCACTGTAGCATTCTCTGCAGTAACCTTTCAATTAGCATTCGTCTGCAGTAACCCTTCAATGTACATTCGTCTGCAGTACCTTTCAATGTCGCATTCGTCTGCAGTAACCCTTCAATGTAGCAGTCGTCTGCAGTACCTTTCAATGTAGCATCGTCTGCAGTAAACTTTCATGTAGCATTCGTCTGCCAGTAACCCTTCAAATGTACATCGCTGCAGTAACCCCTTTCTGTAGCATCGTCTGCAGTAACCCTTCAATGTAGCAAGCATTCGTCTGCAGTAACCTTTCAGTGTGCATTCGTCTGCAGTAACCCTTCAGTTGTAGCATTCGTCTGCAGTACTTTCAATGTAGCATCGTCTGCAGTAACCCTGCAATGTAGCATGCGTCTGCAATACCCTTTCAATGTATCATTTCGTTCTGCAGTAACCCTTCAATGTAGCATTTCGTCTGCAGTAACCTTAATGTAGCTTTCTCTGCAGTAACCCTACCCTTCAATTAGGCATTCGTCTGCAGTAAACCCTTCAATGTAGCATTCGTCTGCATAGTAACCTTTCAATGTACATTGCGTCTGGCAGTAACCTTTCACTGTAGCATTCGTCTGCATAACCCTTCCAATGTATCATTCGTCTGCAGTACCCTTCATTAGCATCTCGTTCCTGCAGTAACCTTTCAATGTAGCATTCGTCTGCAGTAACCGTTCAATGTAGCTTTCGTCTGCAGTAACCTTTCAATGTAGCTTTCGTCTGCAGTAACCTTTCAATGTAGCATTCGTCTGCAGTAACCGTTCAATGTAGCTTTCGTCTAGCAATTAACCTTCAATGTTAGCATTCGTCTGCAGTACCTTTCAATGAGAATTCGTCCCTGCAGTACCCTTCAATGTACATTCGTCTGCAGTAACCCTTCAATAGCATTCGTCCTCAGTAACCTTTCAATGTAGCATTCGTCGTGCAAGTAACCCTTCAATGTAGCATTCGTCGCAGGTAAAACCCTTCTATGTAGCATTCGTCTGCAGTAACCTTCATGTAGCATTCGTCTGCAGTAACCTTTCAATGTAGCATTCGTCTGCAGTAACCCTTCAATTAGGCATCGGCTGTCATTAACCTGTCACAATGTACATTCGTCGCAGTAACCCTTCAATGTAGCATTCGTCCTGCAGTAAACCCTTTCAATGTACACTTCGGTCTGCTTAACCTTCAATGTAGCATTCGTCTGCAGTAACCCTTCAATGTACACTTCTGTCTGCAGTAAACTTCAATGTACATTCGTCTGCAGTAACCTTTCAATGTAAGCATTCGTCTGCAGTTCCCCTTCAATGTAGCAGTCGTCCTGCAGTAAACCTTTCAGTTTAGCATTCGTCTGGCAGTAACCTAATGTAGCATTTCTCTGCATAAACCTTTCAGTGTAGCATTCGTCTGCAGTACCTTCAGTGTAGTCATTCGTCTGCAGTAACCTTTCAAGTAGCATTCGTCTGCAGTAACCCTTACAATGTAGCATTCCGTCGCAGTAACCTTTCAATGTAGGCATTCGTCTTGCAGGTAACGCCTTCAATGTATCATTCGTCTGCAGTAACCTTTCAAATGTAGCATTCTCTGCATAACCCTTCAATGTAGCATTCGCTGCCGTAACCCTTATTATCATTCGTCTTCAGTAACCTTTCATGTTAGCATTCGTCTGCAGTGAACCTTTTTCAATGTCATTCGGCTGCAGTACCCTTCAATGTAGGCATTCGCTGCAGTAACCCTTCAAGGTAGCATTCGTCTGCAGTAAACCCTTCAATGTAGGCATTCGTCTGCATTAACTTTTCAATGTAGCATGCGCTGGGCATAACCTTTCAATGTAGCATTCGTCTTTCAGTAACCCTTCAAATGTAGCATTCGTCTGCAGTAACCCCTTCAATGTAGCAATCTCTGCAGTACCTTTCAATTTAGGCATCGCTGCAGTAACCTTTCAATGTAGATTCGTCTGCAGTAAACCTTCAATGTAGCATTCGTCGAGTAACCTTTTCAATGTAGCATTCGATTCGCTGCAGTAACCTTTCACTGGTACATTTGTCTGCATAACCCTTCAATGTAGCATTCGTCTGCAGTACCTTTTCAATTTAGCATTCGTCTGCATTAACCCTCAAATGTAGCATTCGTCTCTGCATTAACCTTTCAATGTAGCATTCGTCTGCCAGAACCTTCAATGTAGAATTCCGTCTGCATAACCGTTCAATGTAGCATTCGTCCTGCCGTAACCCTTTCACTGTAGCATTTTCGCTCAGTAACCCTTCAATGTAGCATTCGTCTGCATAACCTTTTCACATGTAATCATTCTCTGCAGTAACCTTTCATGTAGCATTCGTCTGCAGTAACGCTTTCAATGTATCATTCGTCGTCTGCAGTAAACCTTTCAATGTAGCATTCGTCTGGCAGTAACCTTTCATTCAATGTAGCATTCGTCTGCATAACCTTTAAGGTCATTCGTCTTCGTACCTTTCATGTAGCATTCGTCTGCAGTAACCCTTCATTGTAGCATTCGTCTGCAGTAACCCTTCATTGTAGCATTTGGTAACACTGGAATGTAGTGTTCATGTTCCCAGGTCCCAGAGACATTTACATGTAAGTTCAGTAAGTTACCTTGCTAGCTCAACTGTATTTTATCTGAACTTTTCAAACTATTTGTCCCCATTGACTTTAATGGGTTTGTTTTCGAACTATCGGACTTCTGAACTTTATAAAGCTCTAGTCATAGGAAGCATAAGATGGGGGTCCCCTGCTTAGGTACCAGGTGAGACTTTTTAGAACAGATAAGGCTTGGTGTGTTTAATCCACCTGACGAGAGGAAGCGGGGTTGCCATCCTGTTTAACTCAACTACAACTCCATTCCACAAATCTCTACTCCATTTCCTGTTATTTCTGTAACTAAAAAACAAAAGGTATAAAAATAAAAAACACCTAGAACTTTGCAGCATAGGATGAAATCTAGGGGACAGAACCTTCCCTCTAGTACGTTTTCCTTCGTCATTCGCACAATATAAACTGTTTCCTTCTGGACATTTATTTTAAACTGCGTATTAAATTAATGATACACTTTGAGCCGTATTTATAAAGGCGCGCCATCCCTGATTAGCGACACTGCACCTTTAATGATCGTACATTCAGGACCTTGGCTTGGTAAAATGGTAAATCATGGTAAATGTACGCTCGCCTATATAACTACCATACTACCGTACATCGCTCAATAAAAAGCTTTCAAATGATAAATAAGTTCTGATTGGTTGGGGCAAAATTAGCACCATTTTAAACAATAAGAACTTTTATTGAATCTCCTGTATGTTGTTTATTGCTGCCCTGAAAGATGGTATTTTGGTAAAATTTAAATGACATTCTTCTAATCAACATATAAATCGCTTCTAATCAGAAGGGAAACTAATTTATTGGTAGAAAAATGTAATAAATGGCCCTAAAAAATTCCGATTACAGGAAGAAGTGATTTCTCAAAGGAACGATTCATTCATTACTAGAGATGGACTAGAACTCGAGCCAAACTATTTGAATTCAAGCGAATTTGGACTTCTCGAACTATCCCGGACCCGGATTTTCGATATTTTCAGACTTTCGATAAATATCTAATGTTCGAACCGTTCCAATGTGCAAGTTCAATGTCCTATTATACCTATAACTCTAGCACGAATCCGCTAGTAAATGTCTATTATATTATACCTATACGCGAGCATCGAATCCCGCTAGAAAATGTCTATTATACCTATACCGAGTATCGAATCCCAAGTAAAATGTCTTTATACCTATACGCGAGTATCGATCCCGCTAGTTAAAATGCCTATTATCCCTAACTGAGCATCGAATCCACCAGTAAATGTCTATTATACTATACGCGGTATCGAATCCACAGTAAAATGTCTATTATACCTATACGCGAGTATCGAATCCACAAGTAAAAATTTCTATTTACCTATACCGAGTATCGTCCGCTAGTAAAATGCCTATTCTACCTATACGTGAGTATCGCTCCCTAGTAAAATGGTCTATTATACCTAATACGCGAGTATCGAATCCACCAGTAAAATGGGTATATTTACCTATACGCGAGTATCGAATCCGCATCCACCAGTAAAAATGTCTATTTAACTATACGCGAGTATCGAATCCGCTAGTAAAATGTCTATTATGCCTATACGGTGAGCATCGATCCACCAGTAAATGTCTATTATACCTTACGCAGTATCGAATCCGCTATTAAAATGTCTATATACTATATACCTATCGCGAGTATCGAATCCGCTAGTAAATGTTCTATTATCCTATACGCTTAGATCGAATCCGCTCGTAAAAATGTCCTATATACCTAACGCGCGTATCGAATCCGCTAGTAAATGTCTATTATCCTATAAACGCGAGTATCGAATCCGCTAGTAAAATGTCTATTTACCCATACGCGAGGATCGAATCCGCAAGTAAAATGTCCAGTATAACCTATACGCTAGTATCGAATCCGCTAGTAAAATGTCTCTTATACCTATAACGCGAGTAATCGAATCCGCTAGAAAATGTCTATTTATACCCTACTAGTACTAATCCGCTATAAATGTCTATTATCCCTATAATAACGCAGTATCGAATCGAATTCCGCTAGTAAATGTCTATTTAGACCTGATACTCTAGTAAATCGAATCCGCTAGTAAAATGTCTATTCTACCCATATCGGAACGCGGTATCCGCATCCGCTAGTAAAATGGTCTATTAACCTATACGCAGTAATCGAATCCGCTAGTAAATTGTCTATTATACCTATACGCGAGTATCGAATCCTCCGCCGATAAAATGTCTTATTATTATACCTATAAACGTGAGAATCTAAATCCGTGAGTCAAATGGTCTATTAATAACCTATACGCGAGTCTTCGAGATCCGCTCGTAAATGTCCTATTATACCTCTAGGCGGTATCGAATCCGCTAGTTAAATATCTATTATACCCATACGCGAGTATCAAATCCGCTAGTAAAATGTCTATTATCCCTATAACTCGAGTTCGAATCCGCTAGTAAAAATATCTATTATCCCTACGCGAGTATCGAATCTCAGTAAAATGTCTATTATACCTATAAACGCGAGTATTGAATCCGCGAGTAAAGTGCTATTATCCTATACGTATACGCGAGTATCAATCGCTAGTAAACTGTCTATTATACCATACGCTAGTATCGAATCCGCTAGTAAATGTCTATTATGCCTATAACGCGAGTAACGAATCCGCGAGTAAAGTGTCCTATTATACCTATACGCAGTATCGAATCCGCTAGTAAAAGGTCTATTATACCTATATCGCGAGTAATCCGAATCCGTGAGTCAAGTGTCTATTATCTAATACGCGAGTATCGAATCCGCGAGTAAAGTGTCTATTATAACCTATACACAGTTCGAATCCGCCAGTAAAATGTCTATTATACCTATACGCGAGTTATCGAATCCGCAAGTAAAGTGCTATATACATATACGCGAGCATCGAATCCGCGAGTAAAAGTGTCTATTATACATATCGCGAGCATCGAATCCGCGAGTAAATTGTCTATTATACCTGTACGCGAGCATCGATCGCGCGTAAAGTGTCTATTATACCTGTACGCAGCATCGAATCCGCGAGTAAAGTGTCTATGCTACCTGTCGGGAGCCTCGAATTCCGCGAGTAAAGTGTCTATATACATATACGCGAGTATCGAATCCGCCAGTAAAATGTCCATTAACCTATACGCGAGCATCGAATCCGCGAGTAAAGTGTCTATTATACCTGTACGCGAGCATCGAATCGCGAGTAAAGTGGTCCATTAAAACTAACGCGAGCATCGAATCCGCGAGTAAAATGTACATGGTACCTAGGCGCGAACATCGAAATCGCGGTAAAATATCTATTAAACCTATACGCGAGCATCGAATCGCAGTAAAATTTCCATATACCTATTGCGCGAACAATCGAATCCGCTAGTAAAGTGTCCATTAAAGCCTATCTACGCGCGCATCGATCTGCGAGTAACATGTACATGCTTTCCTAGGTATGACATCGAAAGTAGCGCGCGGAAGTAAAATGGATTTTTGGAAGTCTGGATATGGAAACATGTTCCCCAGTACCATTTCCCAGGTCCCACAGCCATTTTACATTAAGTTTACATTGATTTTAATTGTATTTCATAGACTTTTCACACTATTTATGACTTTAATGGGTCCGTTTTCTTTTCCAACTTCGAACGTCCATATAGTTCTAAAGTTCGAAAATGGACCGCACACTTTCGAAACTTCGCATCTCTATTCATTACTCAATACATATATAGGCCAAAACCTCAAAATACGGCTTAATAGTATGTCACCAATCAAAAACGCGTGTGTCAAACTCAATCCAAAAATGGACCTATTGGTAAAACAAGAGAATGTTCCCCCAAATAGATAAATAAAATTATATTAAAAACTAGTAAAGTGCATATGTATAGAAAAAAACTAAACTAGTAAAAAGTACCTGTGTATATTATTATTATGGATTTATATAGCCGCCAACATCTTCAGTCGCGCTTTAACAATTACATGATACATTTTCACGTCTGGCCCTGCCCCGAAGAGCTTACAATCTAAGCACATTTATTGGACACATACAACCTAGCAGTATGATTGTGGGGAAGCACGGGCACACATATAAACTCCTTGAGACGTGTCCAAACATGTAATCGACTCGGACTTCAGTGCTCAAAGAGCAACCGGTGCTAAACCACTAGCCATCATGCTGCCTCCTACATAATCAATATAACCCTCCACGCATATGTTGGTGGCTCTGTTGGAACTAAGATCCAATTTTGTTTAGTACAAAAAGTTTTTTTATTATAAGGGACAATGTTATGGATCTGTGTCTGTATCTGTCTATATTTTTTTGTTTCTGTGACTTTCTCTCAGTACAGGGAATTTATTCAATTAATGGGAAAGTAGTTTAATGGTGTTAAACACCCACAAGACCTTTAACCGTGACACAGTGGGACTTTCTACTTCCTCACTCAACATAAGTTCAAAAACGTTTCAACAGAAAAACATTTCCATACGAAAGGTACTATCCTATCTCGTACCTAGCGTACAGTATATTGGTGGGGGGAGTGATAAGTATCAGTACAGTACAGTAAATAGTATAAGTACAGTACCGTACAGTACAGTATATTACATAATAGTATAGTACAGTAACAGTACAGTAAGTACAGTACAAGTACAGTATAGTATCGTACAGTATAGTATAGTATCGTACTAGTATCTTGGCAGTCATAGTCCATTATAGTTAGTCACAGTAATAGTGTATAGTATATAAAGTACAGTATAGATAGTATGGTATAGTACGTATAGTATAGTACATTACAGTATAGTAATTAGTACATTATATTACAATATAGTATAGTATAGTACAGTACAGTATATTACAGTATAGTATAGTTAGTACCAAAGTACAGTATATTACGTATAGTATGTCTAGTATAAGTACAGTATAGTATAGTACAGTACAGTAATAGTATGTATTACAGTATAGTACCATAAGTATAGTATAGTACAGTAACAGGTATTCAGTATAGTCTGTAAAGGTACATGTAGTACAGTATAGTATGATAGTTACCAGTAATTAGTATAGTACAGTATTAAGGCAGTAGACGTATAGTATAGTACAGTATATGTATAGTAGTTAAGTACAGTATTGTTTAGATAGTGCAGTAGTAACAGTATAGTATAGTAACATATAGTGTCTAGTATAGTATAGTACACGTAATAGTATAGTATGGTATAGTACAGTATATTATAGTACAGTCCAGTATAGTAGAGTATAGTCATTGTTTACAATATATATAGTTAGTACAGTACAGTATATTACAGTAAGTATAGTATAGTATAGTATAGTACATATAGTATAGTACAGTATAGTAACAGTATAGTATAGTATAGTATAGTATAATACAGTATCGTATACTCACGATATTAGTATTATATAAAGTATAGTACAATACAGTAAGAGTATAGTATAGTATCAGTACAGGATAGTAAATAGTAGAGTATAGTATAGACAGAATAGTATAGTAATGTATAAATCAGTATAGTACAGTACAGTATATATAGTTCAGTAATAGTATAGTACAGTACTTATATTATAGTACATGTACAGAACCAGTACAGTACAGTACAGTATGTATAGCAATCTGTTGTTAAGTCAATTAGATCACTTGACTTGAAATGTAGTTCTTGAAGACGTTTCGCTAGTCATCCGACTGGCTTCCTCATTCATAATGACTTGTACAAGAATGCGTGGCAATATGTACCCTGGAAAATCCAATTAGCATATCACAGCCATGTGTTCAGGTGTATTAGATATTGGCTAAGAGGTGTTATAGGACGCCCAGATAAGGTGTTAAAACCGCTTGTATACATGGCAGACATTGGGGTCGACCCCCCACCTCTAGTAGGCCTTGGTTTTCTTATTTACATAATGGCCTCCTAACACCTCTCTTGAACCAGTCACGTTTCCTTCCCAGAATGTTAACTTACAATCTTCAAAGGTAGTCCTTTATCCTTAAGATGGCAGATACACGGCTGAGTCCTTACCCGAGTAAAATTTGGCCTCCTTCTGTGCTGGGCCATACGTTGATGCCGTTTGCTGTTTGGTCTCCCCCCCATCAAATCAAGCATTCTTTCACTGCATGCACTGCTACTGTACTATACTATTATATACCTTTCGTATGGAAATGTTTTTCTGTTGAACGTTATTTTGAACTTTATGTTGAGTGAGAAGTAGAAGTCACACTGTGTCACTGTTAAAGTCTGTTTGTGTTTAACACCATTAAACTACTTTCCCATTTAATGAATAAATTCCTGTACTGAGAAGAAAGTCACAGAACAAAAAATATAGACAGATACAGACACAGATCCATAACATTGTCCCTTTATAATAAACACAACTTTTTGTACTAAACAAAATTGGATCTTGTTCCACAGAGCCACCAACATATTCGTGGAGGGTTTATATTGTTATGTAGGGGCAGCATGATGGCTCAGTGGTTAGCACCGTTGCTCTTTGAGCACTGAAGTCCCGAGTTCGATTACATGTTTGGACACGTCTGCAAGGAGTTTATATGTGTGCCCCGTGCTTCCCCCACAATCATAAAGACATACTGATAGGTTGTATGTGTCCAATAAATGTGCTTAGATTGTAAGCTCTTCGGGGCAGGGCCAGACGTGAATGTATCCATGTAATTGTAAAGCGCTACTGAAGATGTTGGCGCTATATAAATCCATAATAATAATATACACAGGTTACTTTTTACTAGTTTAGCTTTTTTTCTACCTACATATTAGCACATTTAATAGTTTTTAATAATAATTTTATTATCTATTTTGGGACATTCTCTTGTTTTACCAATAGGTCATTTTTGGATGAGTTTGATACACTCGTTTTTTGATTGGTGAAATACTATTAAGCCTATTTTGAGGTTTTGGATATATTATGTATTAATGAATAGAGATGGCCGAAGTTTCGAAAGTTCGGTCCATTTTCGAACTTTAGAACTATATGGACAGTTCGAAAGTTGGAAAACGGACCCATTAAAGTCATAAATAGTTTGAAAAGTTCTAATGAAATACAATTAAAATATCAATGGTAACTTAATGTAAATGGCTGTGGGACCGGGAAATGGTCTGGGGAACATGTTCCAATATCCAGGACTTTCCAAAAATCCATTTTACTCTCACGCGCGCTACTTTCGATGTTCATACCTAGGAATCCTGTACATTTTACTCGCAGATTCGATGCTCGCGTATAGGCTTTAATGGACACTTTACTAGCGGATTCGATGTTCGCACCTAGGTATCATGGAAATTTTACTTGCGGATTCGATGCTCGCGTATAGGTTTAATAGATATTTTACTCGCGGATTCGATGTTCGCGCCTAGGTACCATGTACATTTTACTCGCGGATTCGATGCTCGCGTATAGGTTTTAATGGACACTTTACTCGCGGATTCGATGCTCGCGTACAGGTAATTGCTACCTGACCGGGTACTGCGACCCGAATGGCTACATTGAACGGGCTTTACCTGCAGACGAATGCTACATTGACCGGGTTCTGCCCTAGCACGAACGCCCTACCGAACTGGGTTCATGCCAGACCATGTATCACTTTTTTCTTTGTTAGACTTACATTGAAGGGGGTCACCTGCAGACCGCATTGCTACACTTGAAAGGTTATGACTGCAGACGAATTTGCTCCTGTGCAAGGTTATGCAGACGCCTGCCATCACATTGGACCCGGTACTGCCACGCGAATGCCTCAACCCCTCCATGGCAAAGGTACTGCAGACGAATTCTACACTTGACAAAGGTGCACTGCAGACGAAGCTACTTGAAAGGTTACCTGCAAGATCACGCCTGTCCTTGACGGGTTCCTGCAGCCGACTGCTCCTTTTAAAGGTACTGCCACCCGATGCTTTTACCATTGAAGGGTGTACGCAGACGAATGGCTACATTTGGAAAGGTTACTGCAGACGAATGCTACAATGTGATAAGGGTTCGCAGACGAATTGGCAGCTAATTTATACGGGTACTAGCAGCCCTGAAAGGACTCACATTGAAGGTAACTGCAGACAGACCATGCGTACATTGAAGGTACTGCAGAGAATGCTACATTTGAAAGGTTACTGCAGACGAATGCTACATGATAGGTTACTGCAGACGATGTACATGAGGTTACTGCTCAGACACAATGCTACATGAAGGGTTACTGGCAGACGAAGCTACTTGAAAGTTACTGCAGACGATGCTACATTGAAGGGTTACTGCAGACGAATGCTACATTGAAGGGTTACTGAGACGAATTGCTACAGTGAAGGGTTACTGCAGACGAAGCTACATTTGAAGCTTTACTGAGAGGACAACCACAGCTCATTGAGCTGCAGACGAATGCTACATGAAGGTTAATGCAAGACAGAATGCTAACATTGAATAGCGTACTTACTCAGACGAAGAAGCTACATGAAGGTTATGCAGACAGATGCTAAGTGAAAGGTTAATTGCAGACGAATTCTACATTGAAAGGTTACTGGACGACATGCTACATTGAAAGGTTACTGCACGACGCAATGGCTACATTGAAGGGGTGTACTGCAGACGAATGCTACAATTTGAAAGGTTACTAGGACAGACTGACATATGCTACAATTGAAGGTTACTGCAGAGTACTGAAAGTATGGACATCTCATTGAAAGGTTACTGCAGCCGAATGCTACATTGAAGGTACTGCAGACGCAATGCTACATTAAGGTACTGAGCAGATCGAATGCTACATTGAAGGGTTCTGGACGATGTCGAGATCAGACATGCTCATTGAAGTTCTGCAGACAAATGCTACATTGAAGGGTTACTGCGACGAATGCCGTACTTGAAGGTATACTGCAGACGAATGCTACGATGAAGGTACTGCAGACGAATGCTACATTGAAAGGGTTACTGCGCAGACAATGCTACATTGAAGGTTACTGCAGAGAATGCTAAGAGAAGTTACTGCAGATGAATGCTACATTTGAAAGGTTACTGCAACGATGCTACATTGAAAGGTTACTGCAGAAGATGCTACATTGAAAGGTTACTGCCGAATGCTACATTGAAGGGTTTACTGCAGACGAATGCTTACATTGAAAGGTTACTGCATGTACGAATGCTACATTGAAAGGTTACTGCAGACGAATGCTAACAATTGAAAAAAGGTTACTGCAGACGGAATGCTACATTGAAAGGTTTACTGCAGACGAGCGGATTACACATGAAAGGTTAATGCAGCGAATGCTAATTGAAGGTACTGCAGACGAAGGCTACATTGAAGTAGGGTACTGCAGGACAAATGCTACATGTGAAGGTTACTGCAAGACGAATGCTACATTGAAGGGTTATGCAGACGAATGTTAACATGCAAGGTTACTGACAGACCAATGCTACATTGAAAGGTTACTGCAGACGAAATGCTACATTGAAGAGTTACTGCAGACGAATGCGACATTGAAAGGTTAACTGCAGACGAATGCTACATTCAAAGGTACTGCAGACAATGCTACATTGAAATGGTTCTGCGAGAATCTACTTGAAGGGTTTACTGCAGAGGACTGCTACATTGAAGGTTAATGCAGAAGAATGCTACATTGAAAGGTCTACTGCAGACGAATGCTACATTGAAAGGTTACTGCAGACGAATACTACATTGAAGGGTTACTGCAGCGTTTAATGCTACATTGAAAGGTTACTGCAGACGAATGCTAAATGAAAGGTTACTGCAGACAATGCTACATGAAAGGTACTGCCGACGAATCTACCTTGAAGGGTTACTGCAGACGATGTAAATCTTG
This sequence comes from Hymenochirus boettgeri, assembly GCA_019447015.1. Lineage (NCBI taxonomy): Eukaryota > Metazoa > Chordata > Amphibia > Anura > Pipidae > Hymenochirus > Hymenochirus boettgeri. Next base: position 133,349 of record JAACNH010000313.1, read on the forward strand.
AAAGGTTACTGCAGAAGATGCTACATTGAAAGGTTATATAGGTTAATGGACATTACTGGCGGTTCGATACTCGCGTATATGTATATAGACACTTTACTCGCGGATTCGAGGCTCACCGTACAGGTAGCATAGACACTTACGCCGTCGGATTCGATGCTCGTACAGGTATAAAAGACACTTTACCCGCGATCGATGCTCGCGTACAGTATACGTAGACATTTACTCGCGATTCGATGCGTTCGCGTAGATGTATAATACGACACTTTTACTCGCGGATTCGATGCTCGCGTTATGTATAATAGCACTTTAACTTGCGGTTCGATAACTCGTCGTATAGGTATAATAACATTTTACTGCGGATTCGAACTGTGTATAGTATAATAGACACTTACTCGCGGATTTCGATACTCGCGTATAGATTAATAGACACTTTACGTCACGGATTCGATACTCGCGTATATGTATAATAGACTTTTTTACTAGTCCGTTGATACTGCCGTATAGGTATAATAGTACACTTTACTCGCGGATTCTTACTCGCTCGTACTAGGCATAATAGACATTTACTAGCGGATTCGATACTGCGTATGGGTATAATAGACATTTTACGTAGCGATTGATACTCGCGTATAGGTATAATATAGCACTTACTCGTCGGATTCAATAACTCGCTTTATAGGTAATAGATAGGACACCTTTTACTACGATTCGATACTCGCGTATGATAATAGATGATTTTACCTAGCGGATTCGAACTCGACGATAGAGGTATAATAGACATTTTACTAGCGGATTTGATACTCGCGTATGGGTATAATAGATATTTACCTGCCGATTCGATATCTCGCCTATAGGTATAATAGACTTTTACGTAGCGGATCTCGCAATACTCGCGTATAGGTTATAATAGACCAAGTTTATCTCACGGATTTGATTACTCACGTTATAGGATAATATGACATTTTACGGGGAGGATTTCGATACTCGCGTATACGGTATATAGACAACGTTTACTACAGTGATTCGATTACTCGCGTATAGGTATAATAGACATTTTACTACGGATTCGTACTCGCGTCCTATGGGTATAATCAGACATTTTACTAGCGGATTCGATTACTAGGCGTAGGTTAAATAGACATTTTTAACTAGCGGATTCGATCATACTCGCGTATAGGATAGATAGACATTTACTAGCGGATTAGTACTAGAGGGTATAATAGACATTTTACTAGCGGAGTTCCGATACTCGCGTTAATAGGTATAAGAGACATTTTACTAGCGGATTCGATACTAGCGTATAGGTTAATATGGAATTTTACTTGCGGATTCGATACTCGCGTATGGGTAAATAGCATTTTACTAGCGGATCGATACTCGCGTATAGTAATCTAGACATTTTACTAGCGGATTCGATACGTCGCATAGGTATAATAGGACTTTTTACTAGCGGATTCGTCATAACGTATAGGATAATAGAACATTTACCTAGCGATCGATACTCGCGATGCTATATGGTATATAGCATTTTAACTAGCGGATTTTCGATACTCGCGTAAGGATAATAGACATTTACTGGTGGATTCGATGCTCACCGTATGGCGGTTTATAATAGACATTTTCTAGCGATATCGATACCTCGCGATAGTTAAAATAGACAGTTTACTGGTGGATGCGGATTCGATGACTCGCGATAGGTAAATATACCCATTTTTACTGGTGGATTTCCGATACTCGCGATTAGGGTATAATAGACCATTTTACTAGCTGACGATACTCACGTATAGGTAAATAGGCATTTTAATATCGGGTATAGATTCGGATTCGATACTCGCGTATAGGTATAATAGACATTTCTCCTTGTGGATTCGATACCGCGTATGGAATATAGCATTTATTGTGATGTAACTCTGTATAATTTTACTGGTGGATTCGATGCTCAGTATGGTATAATAGCATTTTACTAGCGGATTCGATACTCGCGTGTAGGTATAAAGACTACTTTTACTGTGGATTCGATACTCGCGTATAGGTATAATAGACATTTTCTAAGCGATTCGATGCTCGCGTTTATAAGTATAATAGACATTTACTAGCGGATTCGTCTAGACGTTATAGGTATACTAGACAGTTGTACTTGCACATTGGAAACAGGTTCGAAACATTAGATATGATCGAAAGTCTGAAAATAGTCGAAAATCCGGGTCCGGATCTTTTCGAGAAGTCCAAATTCGCTTGAATTCAAATAGTTTGGCTCGAGTTCTAGTCCATCTCTAGTAATGAATGAATCGTCCTTTGAGAAATCACTTCTTCCTGTAATTCGGAATTGTTTTAGGGCCATTATTACATTTTTCTACCATAAAAGTTAGTTCTCCTTTGATTAGAAGCGATTATAGTGTTAGTAGAAGTCATCTTAAATTTTACCAAATACCATCTTTCAGGCACACTTAAACAACATACAGGAGATTCAATAAAGTTCTATTGTTTAAATGGTGCTAATTTTGCCCCAACCAATCAGAACTATTTTCATTTGAAATCTTTTTATTGAGCGATGTACGTAGTATGGTATTATATAGGGCGAGCGTACATTTACCATGATTTACCATTTTAACCAAGCCAAGGTCCTGAATGTACGATCATTAAAGTGCAAGTGTCGTAATCAGGGATGGCGCGGCCTTATAAATACTGCTCAAAGTTATCATTAATTAATACCCTTAAAAATAATGTCCAAAGGAAACAGTTTATATTGTGCGATGACAAGAAACGTTACTAGAGGGAAGGTTCTGTCTTCCCTAGATTTCATCCTATGCTGCAAAGTTTAAGTGTTTTTATGTTTAATACCTTTTGTTTTTTATGTTACAGAAATAACAGGAAAGGAGTAGAGATTTGTGGAATGGAGTGTTTGAGTTAAACAGGATGGCAACCCCGCTTCCTCTCGTCAGCTGTGGCATTAAACACACCAAGCAATTATCTGTTTCTAAAAAAAAGCTCACCTGGTACCTAAGCAGGGGACCCCCATCTTATGCTGTCTTATGACTAGAGCTTTATAAATTCAGAGTCCGATAGTTCGGAAACAAACCCATATAAAGTCAAATGGGGACAAATAGTTTGAAAATTCAGATAAATACATTGAGTCTAGCAGGTACTACTGAACTTCTGTAATGTCTCTGTACCTGGGAACATGAACGACTTACATTCCAGTGTTACAATGCTACATTGAAAGTTACTGCAGACATTGCTACATTGAAACGTTACTGCAGACGAATGCTACTAAAGTCAATGCTTAAGGTTACTGCAGACGAATGCTACATGTGAAGGTTACTTCCAGATCGAATGCTACATTGAAAGTTTACTGCGAGACGAATGATACATTGAAAGGTTACTGCAGACGAATGCTACATTGAAAGGTTACTGCAGAGAATGTTACATTGAAAGGTTTATGCAGACGAATGCTACATTGAAGGGTTACTGAGCGAGAATGCTACATTGAAGGGTTACGTGCAGGACGAATGCTACATTGAACGGGTTACTGCAGTATACGTGAAAGGGTTACTAAAACATTGAAGGTTACTGGCAGACGAATGCTACATTGAAAGGTTACTGCAGACGAATGCTACTTGAGGGTTATGCAGACGAATGCTACATTGAAAGGTTACTGCAGACGAATGCTACATTGAAGGGTACTGCAGACAAATGCTACATGAAAGGTTACTGCACGAACGAATGCTACATTTGAAGAAGGTTACTACAGACCGAATGCTACATTGAAGGTTTACTGCAGACGAATCTACATTGAAAGGTTACTGCAGACGAATGCTACATTGAAAGGTTACTGCAGACGAATGCTACATTGAAAGGTTACTGCAGACGAATGCTACATTGAAGGGTTACTGCAGACGAATGCTACATTGAAAGGTTATGCTCCAGCGCGATGCTACATTGAAAAGTTAACTGCAGACGAATTCTACATTGAAGGTTACTGCAGACGAATGCTACATTGAAAGTTACTGCAGACGAATGCTACATTGAAGGGTTACTGCAGACGAATGCTACATTGAAAGGTTACTGCAGACGAATGCTACATTGAAAGGTTACTGCAGACGAATGCTACATTGAAGGGTTACTGCAGAAATGCTACATTGAAAGGTTACTGCAGACGAATGCTACATTGAAGGCGTTACTGCAGACGAATGCCTACATTGAAAGGTTACTGCAGACGAATGCTACATCTGTAAGTTACTGCAGACGAATGCTACTTGAAGGTTACTGCAGACGAATGACTACACTTGAAGGGTACTGCAGACGAATGCTACACTGAAAGGTTTATGCAGACGAATGCTACATTAAAGGTTACTGCAGACGAATGCTAACATTGAAAGGTTTACTGCAGACGACTGCTACATTGAAGGGATACTGCATGGACGAATGCTACATTGAAAGGTTACTGCAGACGAATGCTACATTGAAGTGGTTACTGCAGACGAAGTGCTACATTGAAGGTTACTGCAGACGAATGCTACATTGAAGGTTACGCAGACGAATGCTACATTGAAAGGTTACTGCAGGACGAATGCTACATTGAAGGTTACTGCGACGAATGTACATGACATGACAGGATGCCTAATGAGGGTTACTGCAGACGAATGCTACATTGAAAGGTTACTGCAGACGAATGCTACACTGAAGGTTACTGCAGACGAATGCTACATATGAAGGGTTACTGCGACGAATGCTACATTGAAGGTTACTGCACGACGAATGCTACATTGAAAGGTTACTGAGGACGAATGCTAAATTGAAGGGTTACTGCAGACGAATGCTACATTGAAGGGTACTGCAGACGAATGCTCATTGAAGGTTACTGCAGACGAATGCTACATTGAAAGGTTATTGCTAGACGAACGCTACATTGAAGGGTTACTGCAGACGAATGCTACATTGAAGGGTTACTGCAACGACATGCTACATTGAAGGTTACTGCAGACGAATGCTACATTGGCAAAGGACTGCTACACTTGCAGACGAATGCTACATTGAAGGGGGTTACGCAGAACGAGATGCTAATTGAAGGTTACTGCAGACGAATGCTACATTGGAAGGGTTACTGCAGACGAATGCTACATGAAAGGTTACTGCCAAGACGAATGCTACATTGAAAGGTTACTATGCAGACGAATGCTACATTGAAGGGTTACTGCAGACGAATGCCTACATTGAAAGGTTACTGCAGACGAAGCTACATTAACGGTTACTGCAGACGAATCGCTACATTGAAGGTTACTGCAGAACGAATGTACATTGAAAGGTATTTGCAGACGCATGCTACTGTATTGAGGGTTACTGCAGACGAATGCTACATTGAAGGTTACTGCAGACGAATGCTACATTGAAGGGTTACTGCAGACGAATGCACACTGAAAGGTTACTGCAGACTGAATGCTTGCTACATTGAAGGGTTTACCTGCAGACGATGCTACAGAAAGGGGTTACTGCAGCGAATGCTACATTGAAAGGTTACTGCAGACGAATGCTACATGAAAGTTAGCTGCAGACGAATGCTACATTGAAAGGTACTGCAGCGACATGCTACATTGAAGGGTTACTGCAGACGAATGCTACATTGAAAGGTTTACTGCAGACGAATGCTACATTGAACTGCTAGAATGATCTACTGCAGACGAATGCTACATTGAAAGGTTACTGCAGAGAATGCTACAGTTGAAGGTACGCCAGTTAACTGCAGACAGGCAATTGCTACATTGAAGGGTTACTGCGACGAATGCTACATTGAAGGTTTACTGCAGACGAATGCTACATTAAAGGTTACTGCAGACGAATGCTACATTGAAGGTTACTGCAGACGAATGCTACATTGAAAGTGTTACTGCAGACGATGCATACATAAGGGTTACTGCCAGACGAATGCTACATTGAAAGGTTACTGCAGACTGAAGGCTACATTGAAAGGTTACTGCAGACGAATGTCTACATTGAAGGGTTCTGCAGGACGAATGCTACATTGACGGCAGGTTTACTTGCAGACGAATGCTACATTGAAAGGTTACTGTAAGACGAATGCCTACATTGAAGGGTTCTGCAGACGGAACTGCTACATTGAAAGGTTACTGGTAGACGATGCAACGAATGCTACATCTGAGGGTTACTGCAGACGAATGCTTACATGAAGGTACCTGCAGACGAACTGCTACATTGAAGGTTACTGCAGACGACTGCTACAGTGAAGGTTCTACTGCAGACGAATGCTACATTGAATGGCGTTTACTGCAGACGAATGCTACATATGAAGGTTACTGCAGAACAGAATGCTACATTGAAGGGTTACTGCGACGAATGCTACTTGAAGGGTTACTGCAGACCGAACTAGCTACATTGAAAAGGTTACTTGCAGACGTAATTGCTACAATGAAAGGGTTATCTGCGCAGACCGAATGCTATTGCAAGGTTACTGAACGTTACGAAAGTACTTGGAATGCTACGAATTTTTCAGACAATGCTATTGAGGTACTGCCGACAAGGACATTGAAGGTGTTACTACGATGTAATGAGGTTCTGCAGACGAAATGTCTCAACATTGAAGGTTACTGCAGACGAATGCTACATTTGAAAGGTTTACTCCGCACGATGATCATATTCCAGAAGGCACTGAGGTTACTGCAGACGAATGCTACAGTGAAGGTTACTGCAGAGCGAATGCCCGACAGGTAACTCGAAATACTGGGGTTACTGCGCGGCTCAAAGTACCAGAATGCTACATTGAAAGGTTGTTACTGCCGGACGATGCTACATTGAAGGTTACTGGCAGACGAATGCTAAGAGGAGAGCGAGTCATAAGGTTACTGGGCAGACGTAATGCTACATTGAAGGGTACTGCAACTGTCAAGGCTACTTGTTCTAAGCAGACGATGCTACTAAGGTTATGAAGGGTACTTGATCTGCAACGGTTACGAAAGTATGCGCACTATGCGCATTGAGGGTTACTGCAAGTACTTGAAGTGCTCAGAGGCTGCAATGAGTACTAACTGCAGACGATGCTACTTGAAGGTTACTAAGACGAATGCTTCAACATGAAAGGTTACTTGGCAGACGAATGCTCATTGAAGGTTGATGCTAGCCTACTGACAGTACGGGGGAGCTGAAATGTGTACTACTCATTGACGAATGCACGGGTTACTGCAGACGACTGTACATTGAAAAGTTACTGCAGACGAATGCTACATGGAAGGTTACTTGCAGACAAACATGCTGACTTGAAAGGTTACTGCGCACGAATGCTTACATGCAAGGGTTGACTGCAGACGAATGCGTCATGTGAAAGGTTACTGCGACGAGCTACATGAAGGGTTACTGCAGAAGACAGCTACACTGAAGGTTACGGCAGACGCAATGTACATTGAAGGGTTACTGCAACCGACGAATGCTAACATTAAAGTGTTACTGCAACGTATGCTACATGAAGACGGTTACTGCAGACGAACTCGTGGCATTGAAGGGTTACTGCAGCGAATGCTACATGACAGGTTACTGCAGACGAATGCTACAATGAAGGTATGATTCGAGACTGCAGTTGAGACGAACGCTACATTTGAAGGTTACTGCGGACGCAATGCTACCTTGAAGGGTTACTAGACGATGCTAGACATTGAAGGGTTAACTGCAGCAAGCTACAGAAGGGTTTTGCGATGCTACATTGAAAAGTTACTGCAGACGAATGCTACATGAAGGGGTTACTGCACTTACGAGATCCCTACATTGAAAGGGTTTCGTCAGCAGGAGCTACAATTGAAAAGTTCTGCAGACACTGCTACATTGAAGTTACGAGGACGAATGCTACAATTTGAAAGGTTACGCAGGACGATGGTACATTGAAGGTGTATCCTGCAGACGAATGCTCCACTGAGTTGCAAGAGTGTACAATGACAGGAGATCTTGCAGACGAAGGCTTACAGAGAAGGGAATCTGCCAAGTTACGGAGATGCATGTACATTGAAAGGTTACTGCAGACAGAATGCTTAATTGAAAGGTTACTGCAGACAATGCTACATGAAGGTTAAGTTACTGCAGACGAATCTAATTGGGAGTTACTGCAGACGAAATGCTACATTGAAAGGTCTTACTACAGAACGAATGCTACATGAAGGTTACTGCAGACGACCGCTAATTGAAAGGTTACTGCAGACAATGCTACTTGAAGGGTTTACTGCAGACGAATCTACACTTGAAGGTTACTGCAGACGATGCTACATTGAAGAGGTTACGGCAGACAGAATGCATAGGTAAGACACTATGAAAGGTTATGCAGACGAATGCTACATTGGAAAGGTTTCTGCAGCGAACTGCTACATGAAGGTTTAATGAAGACTGAAGCTACATTGAGTGTTACTGCACGCAAACTAACTTAGTATACAATGAAAGAGGGTTACTGCAGACGGAACGCTACGATAAAGTTACTGCAGACGAATGGCTACATTGAAGGGTTTACGCAGAAGAATGCTACATTGAAGGTTACTCGACATGCTACATTGAAGGTCTCAACATTTTGTGAAAGGTACTGCAGACAAATGCTACATAGTATAGACGGGTAATTTAATGCAGACGAGTGCTTACATTGAAAGGCTTACTGCAAACGAATGCTACAGTTGACAGGTATGACAGACGAATGCTACCTTGACAGGTTACTGGTCAGACCGACTGCTACATTGAAGGTTACTGCGACGAATGCTACATCTGAAGGTTACTGCAGTACCGAAGGCTACATTAAAGGTTACTGGCAGACTTGAATGCTACAGTGATAAGGTTACTGCAGACCCGATATACTTGAGGGTTACTGCAGACGAATGCTAACTTGAAAGTTACTGCGAGCCGAATGCTACATTGAAGGGTTACTCGCAGAATGCTAAACATGAAGATGTTATGCAGAGCGAAATGCTACATTGAAAGGGTTACTGCAGACGAATGCTACATTGAAGGTACTGCAGACGAATGCTAATTAAAGGTTACTCATGACGAATGCTACATTGAAGGTTACTCAGACTGTACTAAATGTCTGCATGATGCACAATGAGTTACTGGCAAACGAATGCTACATTGTAAAGGATTAATGGACGAAATGCTACATTGAAAGGTTACTGCAGAGAATGCTACATTGAAGGGTTACTGCAGACGAATGCTACATTGAAAGGTTACTGCAACGATGCATAGGACTGACAATTTAACATAGTTACTGCCATGACCGGAAGATACTGCAGACGATTGAAATGGGTTACTGCAGACGATGCTACATTGAAGAGTTACTGACAGACCGAATGGACTGCTTACAATGAATGTGGTTACTGCAGACGAACTAGTCACAAAGGGTTATCGTGCAGTACAAATGCTTACATGGATGCAGACGAGTCGATTAAATTAGCAAGACGAATGCTACATGAAGGTTATGCAGAGAATGCTACTTGAAAGGTTACTGCAGACGCAATGCTCTACAATTGAAAGGTACCGTGCTACTTGAGGGTTCTGCAGACGAATGCTACATTGAAAGGATACTGCAGACGAATGCTACGTGTGAAATGTTACTGCAAGACGATGCTACATTGAAAGGGTTACTGCAGACGAATCTAATTTAAAGGTTACTGTCAAGCGATTAAAGGACTGAACGAAGCCTATTGAAGGTTTCACTGCAGACGAGCTACTTGAAGGGTATGCCAGACGGAAGCACATTGAAAAGTACTGCAGCCAATTGCTACTTGAACGGGTTACTGCAAGCGATGCTAATTTAAGGGTTACTGCAGACTGAATGCTACATTGAAGGGTTTTCTACTGCAGACGAAATGACTCATTGAAACGGGATTACTGCAGACAAATGGCTACCATTGAAAGGTTACTGAAGATGAATGCTACATTGGACGGGTTATGAGCCGAATGCTACATGAATTACTGCAGCGAAGCTAATTGAAAGGTTACTGCAGACGAATGCTACATTGAAAGATTACTCAGACGAGGCTACATTGAAGGGTTACCTGCCAGACGAATGCTACATTGAAGGGGTACTGCAGGACGAATGGCCTAACATTGAATGTTACTGCAGACGAAATGTACATTGAAAGGTTACTGCAGACGGAATTCTACATTGAAAGTTACTGCAGACGAAGCTACATGAAAGATTACTGCAGACGAATTTTGTGGCTACATTGAAAGTACTGCAGGACGAATGCTACCATTGAAAGGTACTTGAGCGAATGCTACATGGAAAAGATTACTGCAGACGAATGCACATTGAAAGGTTATGCAGACGAATGCTACAATGAAGGTTACTGCAGAAGAATGCTACATTGAAAGGTTACTGCAGACCGAAGCTACATTGAAAGTTACTGCAGACGAATGCTAATTGAAGGGTTGACTGCAGATGAATGCTAACATTGAGAAAGGTTACTGCAGACGAATTGCTACATTGAAAGGTTTACTGCAGGACGAATGCTACATTTGAAGGGTTTACTGCAGACGAAATGCTACATTGAAGGTTACTGCAGACGAATGTACAATTGAAAGGTTACTGCAGACGAATGCTACATTGAAGTGGTCCTGCAGACGAATGCTACATTGAAAGGTTAACTGCAGACGAATGCTACATTGAAGGGTTAGCTGTAAAACGAATGCTACATTGAAGGGTACGGCAGACGATCATGCTACATTGAAAGGTTACTGCAGACGAATGTACATGGAAAGGTTACTGCAGACGACGAATGCTACATTGAAGGGTTCTGCAGACGAATGCTAAATTTTAAAGGTTTACTGCAGTATGAATGCTACCTTGAAGGGTTACTGACAGACGAATGCTACATTCGAAGGGTTATGCAGACGAATGCTAATTGAAAAAGTTACTGCAGAACGACATGCGACATGAAGGGTTACTGCAGGAAGAATGCTAACATTTGAAGGGTACTGCAGTCCGATGTGTTTGCTACGAGTATTGGGGAAGGGTTAATGCAGACGACTGCTACATTGAAGGGGTACTGCAGACAAATGCTACATTGAAAGGTTACTGCCAGATGAATGCTACATTGAAGGGTTAAGTCAGACGAATGCTACATTGAAATGTTACTGCGCCGAATGCTTACATTGGAAAGGTTACTGCAGACGAATGTACATTGGAAAGATACTGCAGACGAATGCTACATTAAGGGTTACTGCAGACGATGCTACATTGAAGGGTTCCTGCAGACGAATGCTTACATTGAAATGTTACTGCAGACGAATGCTACATTTGAAAGGTTATTACGCAGACGAATTGCTACATTGAAAGGTTACTGCAGAACGGAATGTTACATGAAAAGATTCTGCAGACGAAAAGCCTACATTGAAGGGTTACTGCAGACGAATGCTACATTGAAAGGTACTGCAGAGAATGCACATTGAAAGGTACTGCAGACGAATGCTACATTGAAAAGGGGTTACTGCAGACGAAATTGTACATTGAAAGGTTACTGCAGACGATATGTACATTGAAAGGTTACTGCAGGACGAATGCCTACATTGAAAGGTTACTGCAGACGAATGCTACATTGAAAGGGTTTACTGCAGACGAATGCTACATTGAAAGGTACTGCGACGGAATGCTACATGGACGGTGTTACGCAGACGAATGCTACATGAAAAGGTTTACTGCAGACGTGAATTGCTACACTGAAGGGTTACTGCAGACGAATGCTAACATGAAAAGGTTACTGCAGACGGAATGTACATTGAAGGGTTACTGCAGACGAATGTCCATAAAAGGTACTGCAAGACGAATGCTAATTGAAGGAGTTACTGCAGACGAATGCTACATTGAAGGGTTACTGCAGAACGAATGCTACATGAAAGGTACTGCAGACGAATGGCGACAATGAAGGGGTTACTGCAGACGAATGCTACATTGACAGGGTTACTGAACGAATGCTAATGGAAAGGTACTGCAGACGAAGGCTACATTGAAAGGTTACTGCAGACGAATGCTACATTGAAGGGTACCTGCAGACGAATGCTACATTGAGGGTACTTGCAGACGAATTGCTACATTGAATGGTAAGCAGACGAATGCTACATTGAAAGGTTATGCAGACGAAATGCTACAGTGAAAGGTTAATGCAGCGAAGTGCTACATAGAATGGTGACTTGCAGACGAATGCTACATGAAGGGTTACTGACAGACGAATGCTACATGCAGGTTACTGCAGCGAATGCACATTGGAAGGTTACTGCAGAAGAATGCTAAGAAGGGTTACTGAGACGAAGCCTACATTGAAAGGTTACTGCAGACGATGCTACATTGAAGGTTACTGCAGACGATTGCTACATTGAAGGGTTACTGCAACGAATGTTACATTGGAAGGGTTATGCAGACGAATGCTACATTGAAAGGTTACTGCAAGACGAGAATGCACATTGAAAGGTGACTGCAGACGAATGCTACATTGAAGGGTACTGCAGGACGAATGCTACATTGAGGGTACTGAGACGCCAATGCTACATTGAACGGGTTAATGCAGGACGAATGCTACATGAAAGGTTACTGCAGACGAAATGTACATGAAAGGTTACTGCAGACGAATGCTACATTGAAGGGTTACTGCAGACGAATTGCACATGAAGGGTTACTGCAGACGACTGCTAATTGAAAGGCTACTTGGCAGACGAATGCTACATTGAAGGGTTACTGCAGACGAATGCTAATGAAAGGTTACTGCAGACGAATGCACATTGAAGGGTGTTACTGCAGACGAAGGCGACATTGAAAGGTTACTGGCAGACGAATGTTAAACCTGAAGGGGGTATGCAGACGAATGCTTACACTGAAAGGGTACTGCAGACGAATGTACATTGAAGGGGTTTTACTGCAGACGAATGCTACACTGAAAGGTCTTATGCAGACGAAGCTTCATGAAGGGTAATGCGACGAATGGCTACATTGAAAGGTTACGCAGACGAAATGCTACATGAAAGGTTACTGCCAGACGCATGATACATTGAAGGGTTTAATGCAGACGAATTGCTAACATGAAAGGGTTACTGCAGAAGAATGCTCAGTGAAAGGGTTACTGCAGACGATGGCTACAATTGAAAGGTTACTGCAGGACGAATGTACATTGAAGGGTATGCAGACGAATGGCTACAGTGAAGGGTTACTGCAGACGAATGCCTAATTGAAAGGTTAATGCAGGACGACATGCCTAACATTGAGGGTTACTGCGACGAATGCTACATTGAAGGGGTATGCAGACGAATGCACCAGAAGGGGTAATGCCAGCGAATGCTACATTGAAAGTTTACTGAAGACGATGCTACATGACGGGTTACTGCAGACAGAATGCTACATGGAAGGGGTTACTGCAGACGAAATGCTACATTGAAGGGTTAAGGCAGACGAAGCTACATGAAAGGGTAATGCAGAGAATGCTATACATTGAAAGGTTACTGCAGACGAATGCTACATTGAAGGGTTACTGCAGGACGAATTGCTACATTGAAAGGGTTATGCAGACGAATGTACATGAAAGGTTAATGACAGACGAATGCTACATTGAAGGGTTACTGCAGACGAAGCTACATTGAAAGGTTACTGAGCGAATGCTACATTGAAGGACTGCAGACGGAATGCGACATTGAAAGGTACTGCAGACGAATGCTACACTGATGAAGGGTTACTGCAGGACGAATGACTACATGAAAGGTACTGCAGAAGAAGCTACATGAAGGGTTACTGCAGACGATATGCTCCACTAAAAGGTACTGCAGACGAATGCTACATGAAGGGTTACTGAAACGACGACTTGTACATTAAGGGTTCCTGCAGACGAATTACTACTTGAAAGGTACATGCAGACCGGAATGATACAATGAAGGGTTACTGCAGACGAAGCTACATTGAAGGGTTACTGCAGACGACATGCTACATTGAAAGGTGACTGCAGACGATTGCTACATTGAAGGGTTACTGCAGCGATTGCTATGAAAGGTTACTGCAGCCGAATTGACTACATTGAAAGGTTACTGAGACGAATATACATTGAAGGGGTACTGCCAGACGAATGCTACATTGAAAGGTTACGCAGACGAAATGCTACATGGAAAGGTACTGCAGACGAATGCTACATTGAAGGGTTACTGCAGGAGAATGCTACATGGACAAGGTTACTGCAGACGATGATAAATGAAGGGTTACTGCAGACGATAATGCTACATTGAAGGTTCACCTGCCCCAGACGAATGCTACATTGAAAGGTTACTGCCAGACGATATGCTACATTGAAAGGGTTTACTGCAAGACGAATGAGACATTGAAGGGTTACTGCAGACGAATGCTAAATTGAAGGGTTACTGCAGAGACTGCTACATTGAAAGGTTTACTGCAGACGAATGATACATTGAAAGGTTTACTGCAGACGAATGCTACATGAAGGGTTACTGCAGACGGATGTTACAGTGAAGGGCTTACTGCAGACGAATGCTACATTGAAAGGTTACTGCAGCCGAATGGCTGACATGAAGGGTTATGCGAGACGAAGCTACATTGATAGGTTACTGCAGACGGAAGATACATTGAGGTACTGCAACGGAATGCTACTTGAAAGGTTACTGCCAGACGAATGCTACACTTGAAGGTTACTGCAGACGAATGCTCACACTGAAAGGTTACTTGCAGACGAATGCTACATTGAAGGGTCTGGCGACCGAATGCTACACTAAAAGGTTACTGCAGACGAAGCCTTAATTGAAGGGTTTACTGCAGACGAATGCTACATTGAAGGGTTACTGCAGACGAATGCTACATTGAAAGGGTTACTGCAGACGAATGCTACAATAAGGGTTACTGAGACGAATGCTACATTGAAGGGTTCTGCAGACGACATGCTACATTGAAAGGTTTACTTGCAGACGAATGCTCATTGAAGGGTTACTGCAGACGAATGCTACATTGAAGGTTTTCTGCAGAAGGAGGCGGCGACATTGAAAAGTTACTGCAGAACGAATGTACATGAAGGGTTATGCAGACGGAGCTACCTTGAAGGGTTTCTGCGACGGATGTCTACATTGAAAAGTAGTTACTGCAGGACGGAATGATTACATGAAAAGGTTATGGAGACGAATGCTACATGAAGGTTACTGCAGACGCTGCTACATGAGGGTTACTGCAGAGAAATGCTACACTGAAAGGTTACTGCAGACGAATTGCTACATGAGGGTTAATGAAGACGACTGATACACTGAATGGGTTTTACTGAGACGAATGCTACATTGAAAAGGGTTTACTGCAGACGAATGCTACATGAAAGGTTACTGCAGACAAATGCTACATTGAACAAGGTTATATGCAGGACGAATCCTACATTGAAGGGTTACTGCAGACGAATGCTACATTGAAGGTTACTGCAGACGGAATGCTACATTGAGGGTTACTGCAGACGAACGCTAACATTGAAAGGTTACTGCAGGACAAATGCTACATTGAAGGGTTACTACAGACGAATGCTACATGAAGGGTTAATGCAGACGAATGCTACATTGAAGGGTTACTGCAGAAAAATGCTACATTGAAGGGTTACTGCAGACGATGCCATTGAAAGGGTACTGCAGACGAATGCTACATTGAAAGGTTACTGCAGTCGAACGCTTACATTTGCAGGTTACTGCGGACGAACGCTAATAAAGGTACTGGCGACAAAAATGCTACATTGAAAGGGGTTATACAGACGAATGCTACATTGAAGGGTTACTGCAGACGAACGCTACATTGAAAGGTTACTGCAGACGAATTGCTACATTGAGGGGTACTGCAGACGAATGCTACATTGAAAGGTTACTGCAGAGAAGGCTACATTGAAAGGTTATGCAGACGAATGCTACATGAGGGTTACTGCGAGAAGGCTACATTGAAAGGTTTCTGACAGACGAATGCTAATTGAAAGGTGACTGCCAGACGAATGCACATTGAAAGGTTACTGCAGACGAAATCTACATTGAAAGGTTACTGCAGACGAATGTACCATTGAAAGGTTTTACTGCCAGACGAAATGCTACATTGGAAGGTTACTGCCAGACGATGCTACATTGACAGTAATGCAGACGAATGATAATTGAAGGGTTACTGCAGACGAATGCTACATTGAAAGGTTACTGCCAGACAAAGTGCTACAGTGAGGGTTACTACAGACGAATGCTACATTGAAAGGTTACCCTGCAGACGAATGCTAATTGAAAGGTTACTGCAGGACGAAAGGCTACATTGAAAGGTTTACTGCAGACGAATGCTACATTGAAAGGTTACTGCAGCGAAAATGTACATTGAAAGGTTACTGCAGACGAATGGCTGCATTTGGAAAGGTTACTGCAGACGAATGCTACATGAAAGGTTTACTGCAGACGGAATGCTACATTGAAAGGTTACTGCAGATGAATGCTACATTGGAAGGGTTTAATGCAGACAGAATGCTACTTAAGAGGTTTACTGCAGACGGAATGCTAACATCTAAAAGTTACTGCAGACGAATGCTACACATTGAGGGTTACTGCAGAAGAATGCTACATTGAAGGGTTACTGCAGAAGGGGAATGCTACAATTGAAGGGTTACTGCAGACGAACGCTACTTTGAAAAGGTTACTGCAGACAAATGCTACATTAAGGGTTACTACAGACGAATGCATACATTGAAAGGGTACTGCAGACGAATGCTACATTGAAAGGTTACTGCAGACGAATGCTACATTGAAAGGTTACTGCCGACGAATGCTACATTGAAATGGTTACGCAGGAAAATGCTCATTGAAAGGTTAATGCAGACGAATGCTAAATGAAGGGGTACTGCAGACGATGCTAAATTAAAGGTTACTGCGATGATGCTACATTGAGGGTTAATGCAGACGAAGCTTACATGAAGGGTTACTGCAGACGAATGCTACATTGAAAAGTTACTGCAGACGAATGCTACATGAAGGGTTAAATGCAGAAGAATGCTACATTGAAGGGTTATGCAGACGAATGCTAAATTGAAGGGTTACTGCGACGGAAATTCTACATTGGAAGGGTTACTCAGACAAATGCTTACATTGAAAGGTTATGCAGCTATGTGAATGCTAATTGAAGGGTTACTCAGACGAATTAATTGAAAATGTTACTGCAGACGAATGCTACATTGAAAGGTTACTGCAGGCCGAATGCTACATTGAAAGATTAGCTGCAGTACGAATGCTACATTGAAGGGGTTACTGCAGACGAATGGGTACATTGAAGGGGTTACTGCAGACGAATGCTACATTGAAATGTTTACTGCAGACGAATGCTACATTGAAGGTTACTGCAGACGAAATTCTACAGTGAAGGTTACTGCAGACGAATGCTACCAGGAAAGATTACTGCCGACGAATGCTACATTGAAAGGTACTGCAGACGATGCTACATTGAAAGGTTAAGCAGACCCCCGAATGCTACATGGAAAGAATTACTGCAGGACGCCTGCTACATTGAAAGGTTACTGCAGACGAACATGCTACAATGAAGGGTTACTACAGAGAATGTACATTGAAAGGTACTTGCAGAGCATGCTACATTGAAGGTTACTGCAGACGATGCTACATGAAGGGTTACGCAGACGAAATGCTACATTGTGAAAGGTTATGCAGACGAAGTACATTGTGAAAGGTTATGAGACGAATGTTACATTTGAGGGTATGCAGACGAATGCTACATTGAAAGGGTGGGTTACGCAGACGAATGCTACATGAAAGGTTACTGCAGACGAATGCTTAATTGAAGGGTTTACTGCAGACGAATCTGCTACATTGAAAAGGTTACTGCAGACGAATTGCGACAGTGAAGGGTTACTGTCAAACGGAATGCTACATTGAAGGGTTACTGCAGACACGGGAATGCTACATTGAAGGTTACTGCAGACGAATGCTACATTGAAAGGTTAATGCAGACGAATGCTACATTGAAGGGTTACTGCAGAGAATGCTAAATTTAAAGTTACTGCAGATGAATGCGACATTGAAGGGTTACTGCAGACGAATGCTACATTGAAGGGTTACTGCAGACGACTTGCTTACATTGAAAAGTTACTGCAGGACGAATGCTTACATTGAAGGGTTACTGCAGAAGAATGATACATTGAAGGTACTGCAGACGAATGCCTACATTGAAGGTTTACTGCAGACGAATGACATTGAAGGGTTTACTGCAGACAAATGAACATTGAAAGGTTACTGCAGATGAATGCTCATTGAGGTTACGCAGGACGAATGCTACATTGAAAGTTACTGCCGACGATGCTACATTGAAAGGTTTACTTGCAGCGAATGCACATGAAAGATTACTGCAGACGAATTGCATACATGAAGGGTTATGCAGACGAATGCTAATGAAGGGTACTGCAGGACGAATGCTACATTGAAATGTTACGCAGACGAATGCTACATTGAAAGGTACTGCAGACGAATGCTAAATGAAAGGTGACTGCAGACGAATGCACATGGAAGATTTACTGCAGACGAAAGCTACATTGAAGTGGTACTGCAGACGACTGCTACATTGACAGGTATACTGCAGATGAATGAATCCTACATTTGAAAGGTTACTGGCGCGAATGCTACAGGAAAGGTTACTGCAGACGAAGCTACATTGAAAGGTTACTGCAGACGAAGCTACATTGAAAGGTAATGCAGACGAATGCTAATTGAAAGGTTACTGCAGACGGGAATGCTCATTGAAAGGGTTACTGCAGAAATGCTACATTGAAAGGTTACATGCAGACGAATGCTACATTGAAGGTTTTACTGCAGACGAATGCTACTTTGAAAGGTTACTGCAGACGAATGCTACACTGAAGGGTTACTGCAGACGAAATGAATGCTACACTGAAAGGTTACTGCAGCGAATGTACATTGAAGGGTTACTGCAGACGAAGGACACTAAAAGGTTACTGCAGACGAATGCTACATTGAAGGGTTTACTGCAGAACGAAGCTACATTTAAAGGGTTAATGCAGACGAATGCTAACATTGAAAGGTGACTGCAGACGAATGCTACAAATGAAGGGTACTGCAGACGAATGAGACATTGAAAGGGTTCATGCAGACGAATGCTAGAATTGAAAGGTTACGCAGACGAATGTAAATTGAAGGGTTACGGCAGAAAACGAATGCTACATTGAAGGGTTTTCTGCAGACGGATGTGCTAATTGAAAGTTACGGCAGACGAATGACCTACATTGAAGGGTTACGGCAGACGAATGCTACATTGAAGGGTTTCTGAAGCCGGAGGGTTACATTGAAAGTTACTGCAGACGAATGCTGACATTGAAAGGTACTGCAGACGAATGCTACATGAAAGGTTACTGCAGACGAATGGACATGAAGGGTACTGCAGAAGAATGCTACAGAAGGTTATGCGACGAATGCTACAATGAAGGGTTACTTGCAGACGAATGTGTACACTGAAGGGTTACTGCAGACGAATGCTACATTGAAGGTTACTGCATGGACGAAGCTACATTGGAAAGGTTACTGCAGACACATTGCTACATTGAAAGGTTACTGCAGACGAATCCTTACTTGAAGGGTACTGCAGACGAATGTACATTGAAAGGTTACTTGCAGACGAATGCTCTTGAAGGTCTTGCAGACGAAGGCAACAGAAGGGTTACGCAGACGAAACGCTACATTGAAAGGTTTAACGGCACAGAAAATGTACCATGGAAGGGTTTGACTACAAGAATGCTACATTGAAGGTTACTGCAGACGAATGCGGATACATTGAAGGGTTTACTGCAGACAAAATTGCTTACATTGAAGGGTTTACTGACAGACGAATGCGACATGAAAGGTTACTGCAGACGAATGCTACATTGAAAGGTACTGCCAGCAAAACGCTACATTGCAGGGTTACTGCAGAACGAACGCTAAATTGAAAGGTTACTGCAGACCAAATGTACATTGAAGGTTTACTACAGACGAATGCCTACATTGAAGGGTTAAGCAGACGACGTACATTGGAAAGGTTACGGCAGAACGAATGCTACATTGAAGGGTTACTGCAGACGAATGGCTACATTGAAGGTTTACTGCAGGACGAATGTACATTGAAAGGTTACTGCGACGAATGATACATTGAAAGGTTACTGACGACGAATGTACATTGAAAGGTTATTCAGACGAATTGCTAACATTGGAAAGGTTACTTGCAGACGAATGCTACATTGAAGGGGTAAAAACTGCAGACGAATGATACATTAAAAGGTTCAGCCAGACGAATGCTACATTAAAGGTTTACTGCAGACGAATGCTACATTGAAAGGTTACTGCAGACGAATGCTACATTGAAAGGTTACTGCAGACGAAGTAAAGTGAAAGGTTACTGCAGACGAAAGATACATGGCAAAGATTCTGCAGGACGACATGCTACATGAAGTAATCATGTACCAAATGCTACAAAGGTTTACGCAGACGAGCACTTAAGTACTGCAGACGAGACATAAGGTACTGCACGATGCAATGAAGGGTTACTGCAGACGGGAATGCTACATTGAAGGTATGGCAGACGATGCATACATTGAAAGGTTAATGCAGACGAATGCTACATGAAGGGTTTACGCAGACGAATGATACATTGAAAGGTTACTCAGACAAGCAAATAAGCTCGGCAATAACATTGAAGGGTTCCTGCAGACGAATCGCTACATTGAGGTTACTGCAGACGAATTGCTACATTGAAAGGTTACTGCAGACGAATGCTACATGAAGGGTTACGGCAAACGAATGCTACATGAAGGGTTATGCAGACGACTTACATTTGAAAAAGGCTTATCAGACTGCTGAAAGTATGCGAGAATGCTACATTAAGGGTTTACTGCAGAGAATGTCTACATTGAAGGTTACTGCAAGACTGAAATGTACATTGAAGGGTTACTGCAGACGAATGCTACATGAAGGTTATGCAGACGAACTGCTACATTGAAGAGTTTACTGCAGACAGAATGCATACATTGAAGGTTGAACTGCGAGAAGCAATGCTACATGAAGGGTTACTGCAGACGAATGCTTACATTGAAAGGGTACGCAGACGAATGCTCACTTGAAGGTTACTGCAGACAAATGCTACAAAAGGTTACTGAGAGTACAAAGGTTTACTGCAGACGAAGCTACATTGAAGGTTACTGAGACGAAATGCTACATTGAAGTGTAACTGAAGACGGAATCTACATTGAAAGGTTACTGCCAGACGAATGCTTACCATGAAGGGTTACTGCAGACGATGCTACTATGGAACAGGTTTACTGCAGACGCATGCTACATTCGAAAGGTTACTGCAGACGAAATACTTGAAGGGTTCTGCAGACGAAATGCTACATGAAGGTTACTGCAGGACGAATGCCTACATGAAAGGTTACTGCAGACGAAAAGCTACATGACAGGGTTACTGCAGACGAAATGCTACATTGAAAGGTGTTACTGCAGACGAAAAAGCTACATTGAACGGTTACTGGCAGACAGAAATGCACTGAAAAGGTTGTTACTGCAGACAAATGCTACTTGAAGTTACTGAAACGATTGCATGGTACTGCCAACGAACCAGGTTTGAGAATGCTACTATTTATCGAAACGAGCTACTATTACTGCAGACGAAATGCTACAGTGAAAGGTTATGAAGACGAAATGCCATTGAAGGGTTACTGCAGACGATGCTGACATTGAAGGGTTAGCGAATGCGAACGGTATGCAAGAATGCTAATGAAAGGTAATGCAGACGAAGCTACTGAAGGTTACTGCACGACGAATGCTACATTGAAGTTACTGCCAGACGAATGCTACATTGAAGGGTTACTGCATACGAATGCACATTGAAAGGTTATTGCAGAAAAAAGAATGCTCAATTGAGGGTACTGCAGACGAATGCTACATGAAGGTTACTGCAAGAGCATAGGTCTGACGCGATCTGAAGGGTTATGCAGACGAATGCTACAATGAAGGGTTTACTGAGACGAATGCTACACTGAAGGTGTACATGCACAATAGAAGACGAATGCTACATGAAAGATGAGACGAAGTCGAAATGTACTGCAGACGAATGTACAAGGTACCAGACAATGAAGAGGGTTACTGCAGACATGCAATAGGTTCTAACGAATACTGAAGGGTTACTGCAGACCAGAATGCTACACTGGAAAGGTTACATGCAGACGAATGCTAACATGATGGGTTCAGACAATGCATGAAGGCTGCAGACGTGCTACTGAAAGTATAGAAGTGAAGGGTTATCTGCAGACGAATGCTACTTGAAGTTCGACGGAGATTGAAGTTACTGCAGACGAATGCTACATTGAAAGGTTTGGACGTTGACAATGAGGTTAACAACGATGCTACATTGAAGGGTTACTGCAGACGAATGCTACATTGAAGGGTTTGCAGACGAAGCTACACTGGGTTATGCAGACGGAAGTGCTTACAAATGAAGGGTTACTGCAGAACGAATGCTACACAAGGGTTAGCAGACGAATGCTACATTGAAGGTTTTACTGCAGACGAATGGCTAATGAAAGGTTAGATGCAGACAAATGCCTACATTGAAAGGTTACTGCAGACGAATCTCACATTGAAGGGTTACTGCAGACGAAGCTACATTGAAAGGTTACTGCAACGAATGCTACATTGAAGGGTTACTGCAGACGAACGCTACAAATTGGAATGTTACTGCAGACAAATGCTACATTGAAGGGTTAGCAGACGAATGATACATTGAAGAGGTTACATGAGTACGCAGACAATGTACATTGAAGGGTTTACGCAGACGAATTGCCTAACATTGAAGGTTACTGCAGACGGAATGCTACATTGAAAGGTACTGCAGTGAGTACATTGAGGTTACTGCAGACGAATCGCTACATTGAAGGTTACTGCAGACAAATGCTACATTGAAGGGGTTACTTACAACACATGCTACATGAAGGGTACTGCAGACGAACGCTACATTGAAAGGGTTACTGAGACGAATGTACATTGAGACAGCGATGCTACATGAAGGTTATGCAGACGAATGCTACATTGAAAGGTTACTGCAGACAAATGCTACATTGAAGGGTTACTGCCAGACGAATGCTAACATTGAAAGGTTAACGCAGACGAATTACATTGAAAGGTTACTGCAGACGAATGCTACATTGAAAGGTTAATGCAGACGAATGATAGACATGAAAGTATGCAGGACGAATGACGTACCATTAGAAAGGTTACTGCAGACGAAATGCTACATTGAAAGGTTATGCAGACGAATGCTACAGTGAAAGGTTACTGCAGACGAATTACATTGAAGGGTTATGCAGACGACTGCTACATTGAAGGTTACTGCAGACCAAAGCTTCAGAAGGGGGTACTCAGACGAATGTACATTGAAAGGTTACTGCAGACGAATGCTACATTGAAAGGTTAC
Organism: Hymenochirus boettgeri; assembly: GCA_019447015.1. Classification (NCBI taxonomy): domain Eukaryota; kingdom Metazoa; phylum Chordata; class Amphibia; order Anura; family Pipidae; genus Hymenochirus; species Hymenochirus boettgeri. The sequence goes on from JAACNH010000313.1 coordinate 156,816, forward strand.
TGCAGACGAATGCCTACATTGAAAGGTACTGCAGCGACGAATGCTACATTGAAAGGTATGCAGACGAAATTGCTACATTGACAAGGTTACTGCAGACGAATGCTACATGAAAGGTTACTGCAGACGACTGACATTGAACGGTTACTGCAAGACGAATGCTAACATTGAAAGGTTACTGCAGTGAATGTTACTGGATGCACATTGAAGGGTTACTGCAGACGAATGCTACATTGAAGGGTTACTGCAGACGAATGCTACATTGAAAAGTTACTGCAGACGAATGCTACATTGAAGGGTTACTGCAGAAGAATGCTACATTGAAGGGTTACTGCAGACGAATGCTACATTGAAAGTTACGCAGACGATACGCACTTTGAAGGTTACTGCAGACGAATGCTACATTGAAAGGGTTACTACAGACGGAATGCTACATTGAAAGGTTACTGCAGACGAATGCTACATTGAAAAGGTTACTGCAGACGAATGCTACATTGAAAGGTTACTGCAGACGAATGCTACATTTGAAAGGTACTGCAGACGAATGCTACATTGAAAGGTTACTGCAGACGAATGCTGAATTGAAGGGTTACTGCAGACGAATGCTACATTCTAAAGGTTACTGCAGACGAATGCTACATTGAAGGGTTAATGCAGACGAATGCTACATGAAGGTTACTGCAGACGAATGCTACATTGAAAGGTTACTGCAGACGAATGCTACATTGAAGGTTACTGCAGGAAGACATGAGACTGCAGACATTGAAAGGTTACTGGCAGACGAATGCTACATTGAAAGGGTACTGCAGACAAATGCTACATTGAAAGGTTACTGCAGATGATGAATACTTGAAATGCTACATTAAGGGTTAAGCAGCGAATGCTACATTGAAAGTTACTGCAGACGAATGCTACATTTGAAAGGTTACTGCAGCGAATGCACATTGATAAAGAATCTACATGTACTGAATGCTACATTGAAGGGTTATGCTCAGTGAAAGCGACTGCATACCATTGAAGGTTAACTGCAGACAGAATGCTACATTGAAATGTTACTGCAGACGAATGCTACATTGAAAGGTTACTGCAGAAGAATCTACATTGAAAGGTACTGCAGATGCGAATGACTCGAATTGCTACATGAAAGGTTACTGCAGACGAATGCTACTATGAAGGGTTTTACTGCAGACGAATGCTACATGGAAGGTTACTGCAGGACGAATGCTACATTGAAAGGTCTGCAGACAATGTACATGAGGGTTTACAGGACGAATGCTACATTGAAAGGTTATGCAGACGAAATGCTACATTGAAAAGGTTTATGCAGACGAATGCTACATTGAAGGTTACTGCAGACGAATGCTACATGAAAGGTTACTGCAGACAGAATGCTACATTGAAAGGTTTACGCAGACGAATGCTACATGAAGGGTTTACTGCAGACGAATGCTACATTGAAATGGACTGAGACGAATGCTACATGAAAGTTAGAAAAGGCTTACGAAGTAGCAGACGAAATGTTACATTGAAGGTTACTGCAGACGAAAATGCCATTGAAAGGTTGACTTCAGGACGAATGCTCATTGGAAGGGTTACTGAAACGATGCTACATTGAAGTTACTGCAGACGAATGAACATTGAAAGGTGAACATTGCTATAAAGGTACTGCCAGACAAATGCTTTACATTTGAAGGTTACACAGACGAAGTGCTCATTGAAGGGTAGCAGACGAATGCTAAGGAATTCAAGGTTACTGCAGATGAAAATGCTACATTGAAAGGTTACTGCGACGATGCTACGAATTATGCAAGATGTAATGAGGTTTACTGCAGACGAATTGCTACATTGAAAGTTACTGCAGACGATGCTTACAGGTTGAAGGGTACTGCAGGACAAATGCTACATTGAAGGGTTACTACACAGACTGAATTCTGCAGACATGAATGAAAGGGTTCACTGCAGACGAATGACATGAAGGGTTACTGCAGACGAAATGCATGCAGGAAAGGTTACTGCAGCTGAAGTACATTGGAAGGTTCTGCAGACGAATGTCTACAAATACTGCGCAAATGCTATTAAGGTACTGCAGACAAATGACTACTGAAAGGTTACTGCAGACGGAAATGCTACATGAAATGTTATCGGCAAGACGGAATGCTACATTGAAGGGTTACTTGCAGAGAATGCCTAATGAAGGGTTATGCAGACGAATGCTACATTGAAGCTTTACTGCAGCCGAAGCACATGAAAGGTTATGCAGACAAATGCTTCATTGAAAGACTGCAGACGAATGCTACATTGAAAGGATATGCTAGAATCCCATTGGGTTTATCAGACGGAATGCTACATTGAAAGGTGACTGCAGACGAATGCTACATTGAAAGGTTTATGCAGAACGAATGCTACATTGGAAAGGTTATGCAGACGAATTCACATTGAAAGGTTATGCAGACGAATGCTACATTGGAAAGGTTACTGCAAGGACGAATGCTACATTGAAGGATGCAGACGAGAATGCTACATTGAAAGGTTACTGCGAGAGAATGCTACAAAGTCTCGCGAATGACCTAAAGGTTACTGCAGACGAATGCTACAGTGAAGGGTTATGCAGACGCATGCTAATTGAAAGGTTTACTGAAGATGAATGCTACACTGAAGGGTTACTGCAGACGACTGGGCATGAAAGGTTACTGCAACGAATGCTACATTGAAGGGTTACTGAAGACGAATGCTACATCTAAAGGTTACTTGCAGAGACGAATCCGCTACATTGAAGGGTTACTGCAGACAATGCTACAATTAAGGGTTTTACTGCAGACGAATGCTACATTGAAATGTTATGCCGACGCAAGACATGAAGGGTTACTGCAGACGAATGCTACATGAAGGGTTTACTGCAGACGGAATCATGAAAGTCTCAACGAAGCTATGAAGGAGTTACTGGCGAAACTGCCTACATTGAAAGTTTATGCAAGGACAGGATGCTATAATTAAAAGACGCAGGAATGCTCATAGGTACTGACAGCACATATGAGTGCAGAGGATGACTACATTGAAAAGTAATGCAGACGAAGCTACATTGAAGGTTACTGCAGGACGAATGCTACATTGAAAAGGTTTACTGAACGCAATGGTACCATAGGGGAAATGCACCATGTCAAGTTACGACATGACAAGGTCTACATGAACAGAGTACTGCACGAATGACATGGAGGTATGCGCAGACGAATGTACACTGAAGGGTTACTGAAGACGAATGCTAAATTTAAAGGTTTACTGGCGATCGAATGCTACATTGAAGGGTATGCAGACGAAATGTACATGAAAGTTACTGCAGAAGAATCTAAATTGAAGGGTTACTGCCAGACGAATGCAACATTAAAGGTTACTGACGAAGCATTGAAGTATGCAGCATACATTGAAGGGTTCTGCAAACGTCTTGAAGTACGCAAATGCTACATTGAAGGGTTGAATACAGACGAATGCTACATTGAGTACAGAGCGATATGAAGGTGGCTAGAAGAAATGCTAACATTGAAGGGTTCTGCAGCGACAATGATACATTGAAGGGTTACTGCGACGAATGCCTAAATTGAGAGGTACTCGCAGACGAGATGCTACATTGAAAGGTTACTGCACGACGTACTTGAGTACTGCGACGGGCTTACATTGAAGGTACTGGCATGCAAAATTGCTACATTGAATGTTAAGGTTATACAGATGAATGGCTACATTGAAGGTTACTGCAGACGGAAGCGCTAATTGAAAGGTTACTGCAGGACGGAATGCTACATTGAGGGACTAAGTGTGAATTGATTGTATCAGACGAAGATTGAAAGTTGCTAACAATGTGAAAGGTTACTGCAGACGAATGCATACATTGAAAGGTACTGCAGACAGGAATTAGGTGACTGAAGATCAATTGAAAGGTTTGACTGCAGACGAAATAGCTAACATTGAAAGGGTTTACTGCAGCACGATGCTACAAAACGGTTACGCAGACGAATGCTCATGAAAGGTTACATGCAGGACAAATGATACATTGAAGGTTAGGCAGACGAATTTACATTGAGGGTAAAGTGCTTACAGAAAGGTATGCCGAATGCACATTGAAAGGTTATGCAGGAACGAAATGCTACATGAAGGATAGTTACTGACAATGCTACATGAGGTACTAAACGAATGCTACATGAAGGGTACTGCAGACGAATTCTACATTGAAAAGGTACTGCAAAGTACATTGAAAGGTTACTGCAGAGGATCGCTAATTGAAAGGGTTACTGCAGGACGGAATATCTACATTGAAAGGTTACTAGAGAGAATCCTACATTGAAAGGTTATGCAGACGAATGCTAATTGAAAGTTACTGCCAGGCGACGAATCGCTACATTGAAGGTTTACTGACAGACGAATCTACATTGGAAAGGTTACTGCAGACGAATGACATACATTGTAAGGTTTACTGCGACAGAATGGCTACTGAAAGGTTTTACTGCCAGAACGTGAGGTATGAACGAAGCTACATTGAAGGGGTACTGCAACGAAATGCCTACATGAAAGGTTACTGCAGAGAATGCTACATGGAAAGGTTACTGCAGACGAATGCTACATGAAGGTTACTGCAGACGAATACTAAATTAAAGGGTTACTCGACAAGTATTGAGTAGCAGCGGATTACATTGCAAAGGTTTACTCGCAAAATAGGGTACCAGGAAGCCTCATTTGACGTTATACGAAGACAGTGAGGTTACTGCAGACGAATGCTACATTGAAAAGGTTAACTGCAGCGAATGACTTAACATGAAAGGGTATACTGCAGACAGAATGACCATTGTAAGGGTTACTGCAGCGACGAATGCTACATGAAGGGTGTATGCAGACGGAATGCTACATTTGAAGGGTTACTGAAGACAAAGCTACATTGACCAGGGTACTGCAGACGAATGCTACATTGAAGGGTTACTGCAGACGAATGCTACACTGAAAGGTTACTGCAGACGAATGCTACAATGAAGGGTTACTGCAGACGAATGCTACATTGAAGGGTTACTGCAGACGAATGCTACATTGAAGGGTTACTGCAGACGAATGCTACATTGAAGGGTTACTGCAGACGAATGCTACATTGAAGGGTTACTGCAGACGAAATGCTACATTATACGACATGCTACCATTGAAGGTTACTGAGACGGAAATCCGCTACTGAGGTGTCTGCCAGACGAAGCTCATTGAAGTTAGAAGGACACCACAGCTTTCAATTGAAGGGTTATGCAGACGAATGCTACATGAAAGGTTAATGCAGACAGAATTAGCTGTAATGGAACAGAGTGCTACAGAACAGGTTATGCGCAATGCTACAGTTGAAAGGTTAACTGCAGACGAATTGACATTGAAAGGTACTGCCGACGACCAGTCTACATTGAAAGGTTACCTGCAGCGATGCATTGAATAGGTAGCCGACTTACATTGAAGGGGGTACTGCAGACGAATGCTAAAGATTTAAAGGGTTTACTGGCAGATGAATGCTACATGAAGGGTTTAATGCAGACGAAGTATGGTTACATTGAAGCGTATACTGAGCGAATGCTACTTGAAGGGTATGCGACGAATGCTAATTTAAAGGTACTGACAGATGAATGCTCATTGAAGGGTATAGACGTGATACATAGGGTATCAGACGACTGCTCACATTGAACCGGGTTACATGCAGACGAATGCTACATTGAAGTTATGCAGACGAAGCCCTGGGTCTGAGAGGAACACATTGAAGGGGTATTGCAGCGAATGACCTACGTGACAAGGGTACTGCGACGAATGCTACAATTGAGGGTACTGCAGCAGACAATGCTACATTGAAAGGTTACTGCAGGAGAATGCAATGAAGGGTTCTGCAGATGAATGCTACATTGAATGTTAAAATTGTTACATGCCAGTTAATGCTCATTGAAGGTTACTGGCAGATGAATGGCTACAATTGAAAGGTTACTGCGAGAATGCTACATGAAAGGGTACTTGACAGACGAAGATGCTACAGTGAAAGGTTATGCAGTTACGAATGCTACATTGAAAGGTTACTGCAGACGAATGTACATTGAAAAGGTGACTGAGAGGAATGCTGACATTAAAGGTTGTATGCAGACGAGACTACGTACATTGAAAGGTTATGCAGCAGATTGCTACAGAACGGTTTACTGCAGACGAAGCTACATTGAAGGGGTTCTGCCGACAAATGTACATTGTGAGGTTACTGCAAAGACGAATGTTACATTGAAGGGTTATGCAGAGAATGTTAACATTGAAAGGTTACTTGCGACCAATGCACATTGAAAGGTTACGCAGGACGAATGCTACATTGAAGGGGTTACTAGACAGGACGAAGAATAACGAATGCTACATTGAAAGGGTCTGCAGAAATTCTACATTGAAAAGGTTACTGCGAACTATAAGGATCGACGATGTACAAAGGTTATGCAGAGGATCCTACATTGAAAGGGTACTGCAGGACGTGTTGAAGGTTATGCCGATATACATTGAAGGGTTACTGCAGACAGTAATGCCTACATTGAAAGGTGGTACTGCAGTGACGAATGCGCTGAAATTGAAAGGTACTGCAGGGACGAAATCCTACATGGAAAGGTACTGCCAGACGAATCCTACCTTGAAAGGTTACTGCCAGACGATGCTACATTGATAAGGTTACTGCCAGAAGATGCTACTTGAAAGGTTACTGCAGACGGAATCTACATTGAAGGTTACTGCAGACGAAATCCTACATTGAAGGTTACTGCAGACGATGCTACATGGAAAGGTTACTGCAGACGAATGATACATGAAAGGTAGCAAGTACTTTTAGCTGCAGGACGAATCTAATTGAAGGGTTATGCAGACGAATGTACATTGAAAGGTTACCGCAGACGAAGGATTACATTGCAAGGTTTACTGCAGCAAATGAAATGTAGGGGGTACAGCAGACGAATGCCTACATTGAAGGGTTACTGCAGACGAATGCTACATTGAAAGGTTACTGCAGACGAATGCTACATTGAAAGGTTACTGCAGACAAATGCTACATTGTAGGGTTACTGCAGACGAATGCTACATTGAAGGGTTACTGCAGACGAATGCTACATTCAGGGATTATCGAATGCCATTCTAAAGTCCAGGGATATCCATTCGATAATGATAATCATCAAACATTCAATAACCATCGAAATCTGGAAAAGTTTGGATCCGTTCGAACGGTTAAAGTTCGGATTTGAGTTCATTTCTAGTCCATCTTTATCTATTACGGATATAGCCTCCTCCCAGAAAACCATTGTGGCCCATCATAGTTTTACTGAAGGACCCAGTGATTCTTACTTACGCCACTGGACCTAAGAGTTTAAAGGCACAGAAACGGCTCTTCTACACTTCAAGTTTGCAGGGTTTGTTTGTACAGTTGTGCTGCAAGTTTATGTTAAAAGACACCCGGCAGTTAGTGAATAAAGAGTGCTGTGTTTGGACTGTGAGTGTCACTGTCTTGTCTGTGGCAACTCTCTTGGCATCTTTATCTGTGGCTTAATAAAGCTCTGAGCTGTAAAGCTGGCCATACACTAGGCAGACATTAGATAAATTAGACCATTGTCCATATACCAACGTCTAATCTATCCAATGTCTAAAGGCCATATTTTACCATCAGCGGTTATTATCTTGAGATAATCCAATTTGTCCCATTCATTCTGTGATCTCAAGTTGATTGCAAAAAAGATCGGGATAGGCGGTTCTTAGATAGATTAGACATTAGTCTATAGATGAACGTCTATAGACAAACAGGGAGATTCAATAAAAGGTCTTATCGTTTAAAATGGTGCTAATCTTGCCCCAACCAATCAGATCTTATTTAACATTTGAAAGCTAACATCTGATTAGTTGGGGCAAAATTAGCACCATTTTTAATGATAAGAACTATTATTGAATAACCCTGAATGTCTAAAGTAGTGTATCGGCACATTAAAACTGAAACATTGCCTTACTGCACATTCTCACAATAAAGAAATTGGAAAAGACCCTTTGTTAAAACCTTTATTTGTAAAAAACCTTTAATATTATACATTTAAAGGCAAAGTAAGGTAAGGTATCATTGATGCGCTCCTTTTCTCCCTGTGACCTTGAGGCCAATGAGTTGAAACACAGATAAATTAATATGTCCCATTAGAAAGGGTTCCCGGCAGTTGGGAATAATCCTTCAATGTTCATTACATAGGAAATGACCTGAACTCTTTTTATTATTGGGCTTTCATGCTCCCCCTATGGTAAAGTGTACAAAGGCCTCATTCCATATAAAATCAGACTGGACAAAAATTCATCATTCATTATATCATTTTTATTCAATAACAATCTAGGAAAGGTTTTTCAGGAAGTTTTAAAGAGGAGGAAATAGAATCAGTATGGGAATACAAGAACTGATGGAAATAGTGGGGTTAAGGGAAAGCTGCGTAATATACAAATCCATTCAGTATTCTGCATGGTTAGCTATGACAAAGGGGCAGGCGTATGGATGTATTTGGCGGCTGAGGTCTATAATCTTGCAGTAGAGCCCTTGAAGATGAATGCTGCAGGCTACATTAATGGAATACTTTACTTCCATGTTTAAGGTAGCAGGTTCAGCTGAGGACCCTGAAGTCAGAAGCTTCTCACATCTTCCGAGCAATTTACAGGAAATATTTATTTTCATCCCAGACTTCTATGTGTATTTTTTGGAGACACCCAAGTTGTAAAACCCCAAATCAACCTGAAATTCCAAGTGGGGTTGTGTTGTTCCAAACTGTGGGTGATCTCTCCACGGGTCTTCATACATGAATTTTTACCGTACCCATCAGCCTTGAAAAGAACTCACCCGAGAAGCCCGTTGCCCTTTTGGATGATAGCCTACCTTTGCGCTTCCTCTGGGTGTTGGACAACAGTCTGGAGTCTATGTACTTGCCAACAAGGACACATGCAGGAAAACATCACCTGTTGCTCTCGATGCCATGTTGTGGACAAGAACATCTCCTGGTGAGAGACTTTTCCTTGATGTAGTCACTGATAGCAAGTCTAAGATTTTCTTTTGAGGTCCAAAAAAATCTCACTAGTTCATGGATTGGTCTAAGGAGTAGGACAGAAGATCAGGATCTGTCTTAGCTCTCTCATCCATTGTGCAAAGACCCTTAGATCCTTTACCTACTTCTGTGGAAAGGAGATCGTGTTCTTTCCCAACCTTCCCTAGGGCCAAAGCCAATGAGTTCCCCAATCCTCCACCAACCTTCCACCGCTCCCCACTCCTCCTCAAGATTCCTTTCATTCCTTCTCCATGTCAGCGCTCATTATCCAACGGCCTACGTTCCATTCGCCCTCTTTGTCCCCGTCCAGCCCCCCACAAAACATGCACCCTGTCATTTCTTCCAATTCTATGCATCTCATAAAGCATCATTTCCGATACATCCACATCCAGCTACACGTTTCCCCATAGACCGACAACGAGCCAGAAAACAACACACACAGCGCCAATTCTCTCATCCACCCGCTTGCAGTTTTTGCTTGTGGGTTCTTTTATCATTATTGTTTCACTCTTTCCCTCTCAGTTTATTCCCGTACTTTTGTGTTAAAGGAAATGTTACCCCATATCAATACCATATAAAAAGTGATAGTATATACAGTAAGTACTACAGCTCAGTATAGTATGCTATGGTACACGCGTATATGGTCGAGTACAGCTACCAGTACAGCACAGTAGTGAGTATAGTATAACCATTAGTACAGTACACTTATAGTACAGTATAGTATCGTAACAGTATGTACAGTACAGTCAACGTCATAGTTGAGTACTAGTGACAGTATATATAGTAATAATACTTACAGTATAAGATAGTACAGTAATAGTATTAGTACAGTATAGACCAGTAGTAGGATATACAAGTATCAGTACAGTAAGTATTATAAAATAACAGTATAGTACAGATTATAGACGTATAGTACGTAGTACAGATATTCGTATAGTAAATCATTACATATCAGAACGTATAGTATAGTACTAGTATCATAGTACTTAAGTATAGTACATACTGACGTAGTAGACATACAGTATAGACAGTATAGGAAGTATCAGTACACGTTATCAGTACAAGTAAGACATTAGTTTACAGTATAGTACAGATGTACAGTACAGATAGTACAGTGTACTACCGTATAGTAAAGTAATGTAACTAGTATTCAGTATAGTTACTAAGTACAATAAGTTAAGTATACAGTAGATAAGTACAGTATCAGATGGACAGTTAGTACAGTACAGACATACATAGTATAGTATTAACTATGTACGATAGCTACTAGTCTTAGTAGTCAGTAAGTACAAGTAGTACAAGTACAGTACAGTAGAATAGTATAGTATAGTACAGTATAGTCATCTAGTATACATTATAGTATAGTACAGTATAGTACTAGTTAGTATAGTAAGTATAGTAGTACGTACAGTATATTAGTCTAGAATAGTATAGACGATCAGTACAATAAAATAGTAGTAGTATCAGTGACAGTCAGTCAGTACTAGTACAAGTCATATGTATAAGTATAGACTATATAGCTACAGTTATAGTAACATATCTTCGTACTCGCAATGGTGGACCCCGGTACGGGGGCGTAAGTAATATAGTCGTACTACAGTATAGTAGAGTATAGTCTATAGTAACAGAAGTACGTAAGTATAGTACTAGTACAGTACGTAGTACAGCTACAGTATAGTAGATATAGACAGTAGAAGTACAGATAGACATCTAGTATAGTACATGTATAGTACTATAGACAGTCCCTATAGTTATCAGGGTACAGTATAGTAACAGTCATCAGTATACTATAGTACAGAGATAGTACAGTATAGTACAGTATAAGTAGAGTGAGTAGCGGACAGTACAGTATAGTACAGTATAGATATCAAGTGACAGTATAGTACAGTATAGTCACAGTAAGTCACAGTATTAAGTACAGTACAGTATATGAGGTTAGTACAGGGTATAGTAATATACAGTAACAGTAAGCATAGGGCATAGTATTAGATTATAAAGTACAAGTATAGTATAGACAGTCAAGTTATAAGTAAGTAGTACAGTATAGTATAGTACCAATAGTAGTATCAGTATAGTAATAGTACAGTTATAGCTATAGTACGTATGTACTAGTATCAGTATAGACAGTATCAGTAAGTACAGTACTAAGTTATAGTACAGTACAGTACAGTACAGTACGAGTACTAGTATAGTACAGTATAGTAATGTATAGTACAGATAGTAGTACAGTCGTATAGTACAGTATAGTACAGTACGTATAGGATATTACGTAAGTCAGTATCGTATATAGGTATGAGTAGTACGATACGAAGTATAGTCGGATTATAGTACAGTATAGTTAGCACAGTATAGGACAGTATAGTACAGTACAGTCTAGTAGCTAGAGTATCAGTCATTAGATAGCAGTATCAGTAAATAGTACAGAATAGATATAGTATTAGTTACAGATAGTAAGTATCAGTACAGTTAGTATAGTACAGTAAGGTACAGTAAGTACTAGTATAGTAAGTATCAGTATAGTACAGTTCTAGTATCAGTACAGTACGTACAGTACGTACAGTACCATAAGTATGAAAGTAACGATATAGGTACCATTACGTAAGTACGAGTATAGTATAGTACAGTACAAGTACAGTAAGATAGTACAGTAAGTTAGACTAGTTAGTAAGTATAGTCCAGTAAGTCAGTCAAGTACAGTATAGTATAGTACAGATACAGTACAGATAGATAGAGTATAGACAGTACAAGTACAGTAGAGTCTATAGATATACAGTTACAGTCAGTATATACAGTGAAGTATAGTACAAAATAGTATAGTATATACATAGTATAGCTAAGTACAGATAGACAGTATAGTTAAGAGTAACAGTAAGTTCGTTAGTACAGTATAGTAGAGTATAAGTACAGTATAGTACTAGTACGTAAGTAAGTACAGTATAGTATATACAGTAGCGTATAGTATTTAGTACGTATAGTACAGTAATAGTACTGTACAGTATAGTACACAGTATAGTATTAGTACATATAGTAGCAGTAAGTATAGTACAGTACAGTCAATAGTATGTAACAGTATAATATACATACATATAGTATAGTACAGTATAGTACAGTATAGTATAGTACATTAGTTAGTAACGTACAGTATAGTACATTATATTATAGTGACAGTATAGTACGTACAAGTACAGTACAGAAGTATCAGTTAACGTATAGTACGTATAGTACAGTACTAGTATTAAGTTAGTATGTACAGTATAGTACTAGCAGTATAGTACAGTACAGTCAGTATAGTATGAGTACAGTAAAGTACTAGTATAGTACAGTATATACAGTACTAGTACAGTATAGTATAGACAGTACAGTATAGTAGAGTATAGGTATATGTACAGTACAATAAAGTATTCATGTCAAGTATAAGACAGTATAGTTATTAGTATAATACAGTATAGTATAGTCTACCGTATAGTACAGTATAGTTTACAGTACAGCTATAGTACAGTAATATATGAGTAAGTACGTATAGTAAGGTATAGTATAGCGTACAGTACAGTAGACAGTATAGTAATATACAAGGTATAGTACAGTACAGATAGTAAAGTTCGTAAGTACTATAAGACTACAGTCAGTATAGTACTAGTTAGTATAGACAGTACGTATACTGAGTTAGTTAACAGTACGTACAGTAAGTACAGTATGGTATAGTACAGATATAGTCATAAGTACAAGTATAGTACAGTACAGTATATAGTATAGTATAGTATAGTGACAGATAGTACAGTATGTATAGTAGTAGATAGGAAGTATAGTACCAGTATGTACAATAGTCGATAGTACAGTAAGTATAGATACGAGTACTAGTATTAGTACAGTACAGTATGACTGTACGTACAAGTAAGTACATGATATAGTAAGTTATAGTAAATACATAGTAGGAAGTGAGTACGATAGTATAACGTAAGTATAGACGAAGTATAGTACGTGATAGTATACAGTAGTTTTTCAGTTATACTAAGTAGTATATAAGTACGATAGTAGAGATCTATACAGTACAGTCATTAGTACAATATAGTAGATAGTAGTACGGTCGAGAATATACAGTTATAGTTAGTACAGCCAGTAGACCAAGTATATCAGTACAGTAAGTATAACTAAGTTAGTAAGTACATTATAGTAAAGTAAGTAAGTACTATAGTACAGTTGTAGACAGTATATACAATTAGATAGTACGTGTATAGTACAGTATAGTACAGTATAGTACAGTACGGTAGCTGATAGTATAGTATAGTACATTAGATATTATAGGTTAAGATAAGTTACGTATCCGTAGTAGTACTAGCCTACCATCTATGACATACTAGTCCTGTTGTAACATGTCTATAGTAGAGATGGTGAGACCAACAGACATTCTATGTAAGGGAAGATATCAGCTATCCGTTAGTCTCCACGTAGGATCTACATATAGTACAGTATGTCGTATCAGATCTAAGTGTATAGTACAATACAGTACAGTAGTCAGACATTAAGTACGTCTAGTCTATAGTAGTAAGTACCAGTATAGTAAACTACCAGTGACATCATATAATCAGTACAGTACGTGCATAGACCAGTATAGTCATAGCTACATATATACAGATAGTCAAGTACAGGAAGTCCAAATACAGTATAGTACCCGATAACTACATATAGAATTATAGTAAGTTATCAGATATACAGTAGACAGTATGTATACAGTTACCTTGGTTATAGAAAGGTCAATTAGTCCTACCCTTTTTATTAGAATACCTCTATTGACCATGACCTGCCATGTAACACTCCAGATGGAAGAAACCATCCAGGAATTATAGCGGTACAGGACAAAAATCCCTTCTCTCCAAGTGGCAATAATCCGTTACGTTTTTATGTTCAATACCTAGTAAACTTGCAACATTTCTGTGTTTGTAGAAAAACCATCACCCCGTTTTTATAGAACTGACCAATAACCTGCATAACAACGTCCACTGGGAAGACAGATCCATAAGCTTTCCGCGTTCACAGTGAAAACCCTTCCCAACTTACTTTATGTATCAATCCAGTATTGAACATTCTCTTGTTGTTAGAACCCATCCAGCTTGTATTAAACTGACCACATGAACTGCATAACAACGCCACTGGAAGACAGTTCCCCATAGCTTTACCGTTCTCACAGTGACAACCCCTTTCCCCAACTCTACCTTATTATTACATACCATTAACTTGCTAACATTTCGCGTTTTAGAAACCATCCAAGCTTTTATTAAACTGACCAATGAACCTGCCATAACACACGGCCACTTGGAAGACAGTTCCATAGCTTTACGTTCCTCACAGTGAACAAACCCTTTCCCAACTCTACGTTAGTATCAATCCAGTAACTTGCGACATTCTTGTTTGTAGAACTCCTCCAGCTTTTTATTAACTGAATGATACCCTGCCATAACAACGTCCACTGGAAGACAGTTCCATCAGCTTAAATTAACCGTTCTCACAGTGAAAACCTTCCCAACTTCTACTTTAATGTATCAATCCCAGTAACTTCGTAACATTTCTTGTTGTAGTCGAAACTCATCCCAGCTTTTATTAAATGACCAATGCAACCTGCAAACAACGTCCATGGAAGACAGTTTCATACTTTACAATCGTTCTCCACAGGACAACCCTTTCCCAACTCTACTTTATGTATCAATACCAGTATAACTTGTAACTAACATTCTTTGTATGTGGATAAACCATCCCAGCTTTTAATATTAATGACCAATGAACCTGCCTAACAACGTCCACTGGAAGACATTCATAGCGGTACCGTTCTCACAGGTGACAAACCCTTTCCCAACTCTACTTTATGTATCAATCCAAGTAACTTGCAACCTTTCTTGTTTGAGTAAACTCCATCCAGCCTTTTATTAAACGACCAGTGAAACTGCCATAACAAACGGTCCCACTGAAGCAGTTCCATAGCTTAAACCGTTCTCACAGTGACACAACCTTTCCCAACTCTACTTTATGTATCAATACCATAACTTACACCATCTGTTTTGTAAAACTCATCCCCGCTTTTTATTAAATGCCACCAATGGAACCTGCACCATAACACGCCACTGGAAGCAGTTCCATAGCTTTACCGTCTCACAGTGACAAACCTTTCCCAACTCTACTTTGTATCAATACCAGTAACATTGAAACATTTCCTGTGTTTGAGAACCTAACTCCAGCTTTTTATTAAAACTGACCATGAAACCTGCCATAACAACGTCCACTGGAGACCAGTTCCATAGCTTTGAACGTCTCACACGTGACAAACCCTTTCCAACTCTACCTTTATGTATACAATAACCAGTAAACTTGCTAACATTCTGTTTGTTCAGAAACTCATCGGCAGCATTGTTTATAACTGACCAATAACTGCCAACACGTTCCACTGGAAGACAGTTCCATAGCTTTACCGTTCTCACACAGTGACAAACGTTGTCCCAACTCTACTGTTAAAAACAAATTTGTATCAATACCAGTAACTTGTAACATTCCTGTTTGATAGAAACTCATCCACGCTTTTTGATTAACTGACCACTGAAACCTGCCAAACAACTCAAACATGGAATACAGGTCATAGCTTTACCGTTCTCATCAACAGTAGACAACCCTTTCCCCAACTCTACTTTAGTTATAAATACCAGTAACTTGCTAACATTCCTTGGTTTGAGAAAACTATCCAGCTTTTTAATTAACTGACACAATGAAATGCCCTTACAAGGTCCACGGAAGACAGTTCCATACTTTACAGTTCTCACAGAGACAAACCCTTTCCAACTACTTTATGGTAGAAAAAACATACCCAGTTAACTTGTAACATTCCTTGTTTGTATAAACTCCATCCAGCTTTTAGTAATAACTGACCAATAACCTGCCATAACAACATTCCACGGAAGACAGTTCCATAGCTTTACCATTATCACAGACAAACCCTTTCCCAACTCTACTTTATGTATCAATACCCAGTAACTTGTACAGTCCTTGTTTTGTAAACTCATCAGCTTTTTATTAAACTGACCAATAACCCCTGCCATACAACACGTCCACTGGAAGACAGTTCCATAGCTTTTAACGTTCCACAATGACGAAACCCGTTTCCCAACTCTAATTTATGTATCAATCCCAGTAACTTGTAACTTCCTTGTTTTGTAGAATCTCTATCCAGCTTTTTATTAAAAGGCCAATGAAACCTGCCATTAACAACGTCCACTGAAAGACAGTCCATAGCTTTACCGTTCTCACGTGACAAACCCTTTCCCAACTCTACTTTAATGTTCAAACCGTAACTTGTTAACATCCTTGTTTGTAAGAACTCATCCAGCTTTTTTATAACATTCCAAGAACATGCCATAACAACGTCAACTGGAGGACAGTTTCCATAGCTTACCGGTTGCTCACGTGACAAACCTTCCCAACTCTTACTTTATGTACAATCCAGTAACTTGTAACATTCCTGTGTTTGTAAGAAACTCATCCGCTTTTATTAAAACTGACCCTAACCTGCCATAACAACGTCCACTGGAGACAGTTCATAGTCTTTACCGTTCTCAGACGTGACAACCCTTTCCCAACTTTCTTACTTTATGTATCAACACAGGAACTTGTAACATTCCTTGTTTGTATAACTCATCCAGCAGCTTTTTTATAAACTGACCAATGAACCTGCCATAACAGCCACTGGAAGACATTCCCTAGCTTTACCTTTCTCACATGACAAACCTTTCCCAACTGCACTTTAGTTATCAATCCCAGGTAACTTGTAACAATTCCTTGTTTGTAAGAAACACTTCCAGCTTTAATTAAACGACCAATGAAACCTGCTATAACAACGTCCCTGGAGAAAGTTCCATACTTTTACCTTTTCCACAGGACAAACCCTTTCCCAACTCTACTTTAGTATCAATACCAGTAAATCTGTAACATTTCCTTGGTTTGTAAGCAATCTCCAGCTTCATAATCAAACCCCGCATAAAACTCCCTGAAGTTCATATTACCCACTGAAACTCAACCCTTTATGTATACACATAACTTGTAACATCCTTGTTTTGTAAGACACCAGGCTATAAATCCCAATAAGCCAGCCTACAACCCACTGGGTTATGTCTTACAGACAACCGTTCCCACCATTATGTTCACGTATTGTAATCCTTTTAAAAAATCTCCGTTTTTACCATACCTCATAACAGCCTGGAAAGAACAGCTACTGTCTCGTGAATCCCAACTTGATAGCCTAAACCTTTTATCTTCAAGTCTTAAGGGATGTCCGTGTCCTCTGACATGTTCTATTGTGAACAACGCCCCAGATAGCTTTAGGTGTATGGCCCGTTAAATGGATTTTATACCAAAGTATCAATCATCCACGCAAGCGCCTTTTTCTCAGGCTCCAGCCAAACTTAACTTTCCATCTCCTTTTTCATAGTCAGCTCCCCCATCCCCTATTAATTAGTTGCCCTTCTACTGACAACCCTTTCCATTTCCCAAGATATGTCGTTTTTTGTACACAGGATTCCAAAATTGCACTGCATATTCCAAACTGCAACTCGCGCTCTGTCCGTCTACTTATCAGTATCAGAAAATGACTCCGAACTAACCCGAAAATTATAATAAAACAGAACGGGAGAGGTGGGTAGAGAACATAAATAAGCAGCCACGCTACAAATAAATCTTAATCTTGTATATGGTAGACCTGCCACTCACATTTCGAGACCAGGCAAAATGACCTGTAAACGTCGATCAACTGAATTAAAAGGCCAAGAGATTATACAACCCCTAACTCTAAAAACCTGTAAGCAAAAGATTAATCCACATTTATACTCTTACACAGATATACTATATAGAGATATATCATGTATATGAGTAAGGTAGCAATACAGCCGGCTCCAAATTACTCTGTAACACCAACCACTGAAATGGGTTGTGCGACCGTTGTGAAAGAACCGTTCTGTATGGTAAGCACCCCTTGTAAATTATACCAGACGCAGGAGATGTTCCATACAGTGAGGAAGAGGACTGGGGGTAGGAACAGGGGATTTTAGCCAAGTACTAAACTACTCCCAGCCCCGTAGACGTATGTACATGCGGCACAAAAAGAGCACCACCCGTCTAAGAGTTATTAAGCATACACTATTTGTATGCGACAATGTAACTTTAAGATCCGTTATACACAAATTTTGAATACAAATAATGTCCCAATGATATAATAACTGCTTCAATATGCGAGTTCATAGCTCTAAAGAACTAGAAGGTGGCGAATAAAACAGTAATGAAAAGGAAACAAGAATTGAAAGAAGCAGGCACTTACTCCACGGATAATACTAAAAAATGCAGAGGATGGAAACACAATCGTCTGAGTATGGACGGAAGGGGGGGGAATTCAAAGATCCAACGTGGGATAGAAAGGGAACGGTATATGATTGGTCAGCAGTGCGCGTGAAATACTGATCGGATCCGGCATGGCGTCGGCGTCAGAACTAAGAGAAACTGGAGATAAAAACTAACTTATCTAAGACCTATCTACTGATAGTGAATGTCCCTCTGACCCCAAAGGAATTTAATCCAGTGAGCCATATAGAATCTTTTAAAGTGGAAGTGAATCTCTACAAATTTCCGCAAATATAAGGGAAAACAACCCTCATAAGAAAATCTTTTAGAAAGACATTCTCACAATAAAGAAATTGGAAAAGACCCTTTGTTAAAACCTTTTAATATATATATTATACATTTAAAGGCAAAGTAAGGTCAATGTATCATTGATGCTGCTCCTTTTCTTCCCTGTGACCCCTTGAGGCCATTAGAGTATAGCAAACCGTAACCTTATAGTAACAGTACAGTAAGTATATTACAGTAGAAGTACAGTACAATTAACAGTATATACAGTACAGTCTGTGTAGTCGCAGTACGTATCTTACAGTAGAGTATAGTAGAAGTACAGTACATATAGTATAGTCCGAAGTACAGTATAGTATAGTAAAGTACCGCATAGCTCAGTACAGTACCGTATAGTACTACAGTATCGTATAGTATAGTATAGTGCAGTATAGTTAGTCATTATCAGTACGTATAGTACATTACAGTAGTATGCCAAGTACGTACATTATAGTAAACAGTCCAGTATGTACAAGCACAGTATAGTATAGTACAGTACAGTACAGTATAGTAGCCGTACAGTACAGATTAGTATAGTAACAGTACAGTATAGTACATACAGTATCTTATTTACAGTTCGTAACAGTAACGAGTACAGTAAAGTACAGTACGTAAATAGTAATAGTACAGTTACAAGTATAGTACAGTAAGTAATGAGTACAGTACAGTATCGTATAAGTATAGTACATTAGCGGATAAAGTAACCGTACAGCATAGCTCAGTACAGTATAGTACGTACAGTATAGTGAGTATAGTCAGAGTACGATAGTACCGTACAAAAGTAACAAGTTAGAGCATTAACAGTACATTATATGTACAGTACATTATAGTACCGCACAGTATAGTATAGTCCGTCAGTATAGTCAGACCGTCTAGTATAGTATAATACAGTACAAGTATATATAGTCTAGTACATACATTATAGATAGTACAGTCCAGTATAGTATAGTTAGTATAATAAGTACAGTCTAGTATAGTATAGTACAGTACCGTATAGTATAGTACAGTCAGTATAGTATAGTAATAAGTATACTACGTACAGTAAAGTACGTTCGTACGTATAGTATAGTACTTATGTAAACAGTTAGTAACAGTAGAGTACAAGTACGTTGTGCAGTATAGTACGTATAGTCCAGTAATACATTACAATACAGTACCGTAGGTACAGTATAGTAGACGTATAGTATAAGTAACAGTATCGTACCTTCCCGTATAGTACTTATAGAACACGTACAGATAGTACCGTATAGTATAGTACGGTAAGCATAGTACAAGTACAGTATAAGTACAGTAACATAAAATAAAAGTAGCGTACCGTAAATCATAATGTATAGTAAAGTAATAGCATATACAGTACAGTATAGTAACCGTACAGTACGTCTAGTAAGTCAGTACATATATGTATGTACAATACAGTACAGTATAGTACCGTACGTATAGTAAGTACAGTATATTATAGTCAGTCCAGTCCAGTCAATAGGTATAGTACGTAACAAAACAGCATATCGTATAGTACGTAACAGTACAGTATAGTATATAAGTATAGTAACCGTATAGTATAGTAATAGTACAGTATAGTATAGTACAGTATAGTACAGTACAGTATAGTATAGTATAGTACAGTACAGTATAGTACAGTATAGTACAGTATAGTACAGTACAGTATAG